>JAWWMO010000022.1:7189413-7200141 GCA_035047845.1 Dendrocincla fuliginosa
CTGGGAGGGCAAAATTTTTATAGATTAAAAAGTGATTTGTCATCTGTGAAATGAACCTTCAGGCTATAAAGAAAATTGCTATGGGATGATGTAATAGAGGTTTGCAAAGAGATTTTTACCTTGTAGATCCAAAATAGTCAGTTAGCTTGCCAAAAATGTTCTTTTTATTTAATGATTTACCTTTCAAAACATTTGGGTACTTGGACATTTATACATCAGCTAATTGGTTTTTATGGTCACTGCTTTTATTTCCTGAAAGGCACCTGCTCTTTACAAACAAACAAACATGTTTCCAGCCCTTAGGGCCATGAAAAATGCTCCAAATCCAAAGAAACAGATGTGAAGCCATGCAGGTTGGTCTTTTCTTGAGATGAGACTGACAGAATTCAAAAGCTCTGTTCATTTCAATAGGTATATAAATGTGAAGTTAAAAACCATGTTTTAATTATTTTGTTACTGCTCTTCATAGTGGATTTGTCACAAAAATATCTCTCTTCCCTTGAAAACATAAACACTTTACATTTACTTATTACTCCCTCCTTTCTACCCCCAACACACCTACAGAATCTTGAGATGTATTGCGTGGTTTCTGTTCTATTTTCTATTCCAAAATAAGTTTTCCAACACGTGCATTAGCTGCTGGCAGAGGATCATCCCACAAATAAATATCTCTGCCTGCATAAACAATGGGCACAAAGAGGATCCCTTGTTTCTGATCCCCGGCAAGGGAGAGACCTCCCTCATCTATGCAAGAGGAAGGGAGAACTACAGGGATTGGAGGACGGACTCTTAGACAAAACACTGTGTTAGAGAAGACAGCTCTGCATTCATCATTGCAGCTGAGCCTTCACTGGAGGGCTGTGCCCATGATCAGGTGAGCATTTACTGATCTGATGTGGTTTTAGCATTCCATGGAGCAAAACTATCACATCCTGCACAGATTTGGTGAGGTTTAACTCTGTGCCTTCGTCTTTTTGGGGTTAGTGTTGCAGTTGCTGGTTTTGACACGGTCATTAAAAAGCATTGTCATCTGCCTTCTGATCTTTGCTACTTTTGCTAATAGTATAGTTATAAGAAAGTGTTGCCTCACAGAGATAGGCATAACCTGATGCACATGTTCCTGAGCTTTAAGGAAATTTACACCAAATTTAGACTTCAATTTCATGTCTTTTGTTACTTCAACTGTTGCATCTTCAGTCCAAGATTCACTGAAATTACGACTTCTAACAGAAAAAGACATGAGCACAGTGAGTTCTGGAAAAAAAAAAGGGAGTATAGTTATCTAAAGCTGCTAAAGGAGTATCTTAACTTCAAAACATTCTGGCTACTGCTCAGGCAAAGTCCTGCATATTTACTAAAATTCTGCATATCTTTCTTGACCTAATTCAGCTGAATCACATGAGCTTTCCTTCAACTTTCAAAACAGAACAATCAGTACTTTTCATCAATGACCACCAGAAAAATGGGTAGAAAGGTTCTTTATGATTTCAGCTTCCCCCAAGTGTAACAATTTTAGGGCTACAGTACAGCACCCAATCCCAAATCTTTCTGAAGACTTTAATCCTGTCTTTCCCAAATCTGAAATAAAAATTGCATGTATCAACTGTTTAGCCACAGTGCACACCTGAAGGGATTAGGAGCTTCAGTGTGGGGAGTCCAAGGGGATACAAACTTATAAAACTTCTGTTTAAATGCATCCTTCTGACAGCTACTTCTCCAGCCAAGGAAGAGAAAAAGACCTTTCTCAGAACAGGTCAGGTCGGTGAATAACTGATCTATTATAAGCTGGCACAGACATGTCTCTTCTGCAGTTTGGAACTGGGTCATTCTTATTCCAAGTTTTTTGAAAGAGAGGGATGAAATCTTAAGGGAAACAAAGTGACTGTGTGACAGCGTGCTCTGATTGCCTCACTTTTGTGACTGATCACATTAGCATTTGCTCTGATTATTAGGAGCAACTCTATAATTTGACATGCGTGCCTCTGGAGTAGCTGGATTCGTTTAATCAGTCATAGTATAATTTTTCATTTACATTTTGAATCCCTGAATGCAGATCAGGGATTAGTCACTTTTAAAAAAATTTATATCTAAATTTCAAAACATTTGAGGATGTTTGCTCTCACATGCATGATCAGATAAAAACCCCACAAAATTCTGTGGTTAATTCAGCATTTGGAAATAACTGAGTTAAACAGTGAGTGCCAGATGCTCAGCAGCTGTAATGTGGTGTGGCTTCAGTCACTTGAGCTCGCCCTGCTGAGCCCCGGGCCTCATTAATGGACCAGGAATGAGCGAGGCTGCCCAAGGGCACAGCAGGGCCCTGCCCAGCCTGCTGCCCCGAGCACACACTCAGGGAACCTCTGCATTTCACTGCTTGACCAGCTCCATTCCTTAGCCTCCACAGGCTGGTGTGCAACTTGAGAGACAGGAGGGTAAGAAAAGTATTGAAGGTGGTAACATTTGGAGCTCTCTATAAGCAGTATTACCTGCAAAAGGTGTATATGCTGCGTGGTTCATTAGAGGCAGAGCCTTCAATACAAGGAGAATAGATCACAGAGAGGACTGTGCTCGGGAGAACACATGGATCCAACAAAGGGATGGCAGGAGGTCTGACAGGCCCCAGTGCCTCGTGTCTGGAACACACACGGGTGCAACTGAACATTGCTGCTCTGTGATACGTTTGAGGATCAGACAGGTACAGAGGAAATCCTGGGACACAAAGTAGGAGGCTCTTTAAAGCCTTTCCTTCTGGGTAGCAGTTCTTAGGGTCAACTGTATTAGTAAATTTGCTATAATAAGATTGGTTATACAATACAGTTTTGGATTCTCTTCACTTAAAAAAAGATAAGAATTTTACTAGTCTTTTATTCTTTGTCCTTTTTTCTTAAGTGGCACTATAGTTGCTTGCATTTTGGTATTAATTGTAATGCTTCAGTTGTATCTCCATGAGGAAGAATTTCCATACGTAACTCCAGGCTGCATATTGACTGCATAATTATATCTGAAAGTAAGAGTTCAGTATTTCTTATTTTTCATCATCTGAATAAAATCTCATGTATTTTTATTAATTGTGGCATCTGTACTCTGAAACACCACTTTGAACCACACAGATACATGACTAAAATTCAGTCCTTCGTCTAGCTCTGGTGTTTTCTCTGTAAAATTGCAGCTGTTTCACGCTGTGAGACCTGTGGTATTCTCTTTCATTCTTAAATTATAGTTTTGTATGAGAGGAAATAAATTGTTGCACTTTTTAGCTTACATTTTAGACAAGAAGCACTGTTTGAAATGTTGAGCACTTACAACCCAACAAAGGTATTGACTTCACGTAAGCTTTCATTCAGGATACACAATGCTCAGGATTTTTTCCTCTAATAGGCCACTTTACCTTAACAGTACAGATTTATCAGGCTGATTATTTGCCTGTTCCATCCCATTTTCACAGCCACGGTTACCTTTGCTGGTTATCTTAAGCCAATATGGGTATGGCTGCCCATTCAGCATTTGCAATAAGACTGTGTTGCTCCTTATCTTTCAGCACTTCAAGATTGATGCTTATTTGAGAAATTGGAGAGTTTAGAAAACTGCATGAAAAGTTACTCGAAGAATAAGGGAATAATTTATGAGATTAACTGAGTTAAATATGCATGACTTAAAGAAACACCCATGTTTTTTGCAAAGGTCTGCATATCTTTAACAGCAAAGAGGTCATGAGTAGAATTATTAGGGGACTGCTGGTCATCTGACTAGAAAAAGAAGCAGGCTTGTTTTTTTTGAAGTATCTGAAAAGCAGAGAGAAAATAATTATTTCTCCCCCCCAAAAAAAACCCCCAACCAACCAAACTTTGGGCCCATATGACCTTTAGCATACCCTGAGATCGGGGTTACAGAACGCAAAGTGTCTGAAGACTCAAGTAATTTTGAGACTGTTTATCATTTCATTGTGTATCATGGTTTTTAAGAGAGAGTGTGGATTTTAGAATGGTTGGAATTACGAGCTTAATTATTTAAGTGCTTGGAACATTTGAACTGGATGTGAATCAAGTGCTAGGTAACATATGCTGGGGAGGAGCATGCTTGGAGAAGGCATTAACATAACTCAGATCCGTGTTCTGGCTTGGTCTCCTTTGTAAGTTTTGTTTAGTTTGCTCTTCTTAAAGCAAAATTGTAAAAAGATTGTAAAAAGCCCCCGGTGATTTAGAAAACTACATTCAGAGCAATAGAACTGTGAAAAGAAATCTGTAGTGCATCAATCTCCAGATCTATTACAAAGACTTGTTCCCCTGGGAGGGAGCAAAAAATACTCTGCTTTCCCGAGACAATTTCTGACATTTTGTTCTCTTTGCCTCTTATCATGAGAGACCACTCAGAAGAGGAATGTATAAAGATCATTCCATATAAACTGTTTCAGAAACCACGGAAATTCATATTGTTTCTGTGAACTCTGATGTTGGGAAAACACCCCGCAGTTCAAACCGCATTCACTACTTTGAAATCAAAATTCCCTATGCCTTAGGTAGTTGTTGCAAAGGCTATTCCCCAAAAGTACTTTGCAATCAGTGTAATGCATGTTACAAACTCTTTATTTGCGTACACTTATCAGTTAATGAAATTGCTGCTCTTTGAAATTCAGTTGTGAATTTAGCCATCTTCATCTGTAATCAGGCTGTAAAAGTCTCGTTGAAACATTTGCTTAATACTAAAATATCCGACAAAAAAATTAACATAAACAAAGATAATTGAACATGAGTGTTATAAAGTAGAAACGTTACAAACCATGTGGCACACTTTTAAAAGTGACGGGTTTTATCACTTATTATGTTTATTTTTCAAGCACATATGCTTCCACATTCACTGCTGAATATTCATTTGTTCCTGTCATTTCTATTACATTTTATTTCTTATTATAGTATCCTGTTACTCACTAAGAGCATTAGTCAAGGCTCCCCTTTTGTAATCATTGCTGTATTCTAGTGAAGGAGGGTGGGAAAAAAAGCTTCAAAACCAGAAAACTCTTGTTTAATGAAAATGCTGCATGCTAATAACTCCGTGATTAGAATTATATAATATATAATCTATTTTATATTCCTCATGTACATATGTATGCCTTTAAAACACACAGAAGTACAACTACTTCCACATGAAGTGATATTTTGCACCAAAAGTTCTGCTGTAAGTTCTAGAATTTTCTTGGTATTTTTTCCTGCATCTAATTAGCTGTTAGAGGGAGCAGCACTACGCCCACCAAAGGTGAGCCTCCATCACTGCTACGAAAAGGGATCTCCATTGCCTGCACTCTGTGTTTGCACACTGGGGGGGCAGAGCAGGGCCATGGCCAGGGCTGGGGGGCTCTGTGGGGCTCCATCACTGCGGCACGATGGAGGACGGGCCATGGAAGGGTGTCCTCGTGAGCGGGGACCTGGCCATGGCAACGGCGGAGTGTCACGGTGTTCCACCTCTGTGACACAGCGGAGGACAAGCCATGTAACGGTGTCCCCAGGTGAGGTGGCCTGGCCATGGCAACGGTGGAGTGTCACGGTGTTCCATCACTGTTGACACGGCGGAGGAGAAGCCAAGGCGGGTGCTCCAGGCGCAGCGTTGGCCCTGCAGAGCAGTTGGAGGCAGCGGTGAGTGGGGCAGAAGCACCGGCCACCCTGCGGGGCTTGTGGGGCTGCAGGGAGGGCACGGAGAGGGAGCACCTCGGGCACAGCAGGGGCTGCCTTTGGGGTGAGAGCTCTCTGACCTTCCCCTGCTGCCTTCAGGCTCCCTCTCCCACCCATTCCCAGCTCTCTGCAGCTCCTGCCCCCACTGCCCCAGGCACCACCTCCCACCCAGCCCCACTGTGCCCCTTCTCTCTCCCCTCCTCCAGGCCATGGCTGCGACCTTCGCCAAAGTCCTGACGGTGATGAGCATCTTCCGGTTGGTGACGAGAGTGGGTGATGAGAGGGAAGAGGCCACTCAAGAGCTCCTCCACCAGCACGAGGAGCAGCGGAGGCAGGAGATGAACCGGCTGCTGGAGATGGAGCAGATGCAGCAGAGGAGCCAGGAGCCACCTGCAATCCCCGAGGAGAGCGTGCTCCTCTCTGCCTGCCAGCACTGGTGCTTCTGGGCCTCGGCCGAAATCCTCCTGGTGCTCTTTGCTGCCTTCTGGCTGCCCAGGCAGAGGAACTCCAGCTCTGACAGCTCAGACACCGGCGAACCTCCTGCAGAGCCGAGGAGGAGGAGGAGGAGGAGGAGTGAGAAGATGCGTGGCAGTGACAAGCTGGATCCAATGAAGTCTTTGGATCAGCATCCTGTGTGGATGGACATGCAGAGCTTGGGGAAGCAGGAGGAGATGGCAAGATGCATCTGACACGGCCTTTCCACAAAGAACTTTTAGATGCAGCTGCCTCTGGGGACTATATTGAATATTCATTCTTAGACAGCAGATTTGACCTTTCCCAAATGAGATTATATTTTAGATGTTGAAGAAGTTTTCATTTTTAGTATAAAGTTGTTCATAGAACGTTAGTAAAATTGTTCATAGAATATTTGTTAAATTTTTCATAGAATATTTGTAAAATTGTTCATAGAATATTTGTTAAATTTTTCATAGAATATTTGTTCAATTGTTCATAAATATGAAGTATTTATGATAGAGATACTAGAACAAGTTTAATGCTAACTAAATATGCTACTGTAACCACTAAAACTCTTGTTCTTTGTCATTTTCATACTACTTTGTTCAAGACAACCTTTGTAAGCTACTTGTTGAAGTTTTCATTTTAAGTATAAAGAATGTTAGTAAAATTGTTCATAGAATGTTAGTAAAATTGTTCGTAGAATATTTGTTAAATTTTTCATGGAATATTTGTAAAATTGTCCATAAAATATTTATTAAATTGTTCATAAATAGGAAGTAGAACTTAGAGAGATTAGAGCAGCAAGTTTACTGCTAACTAAATGTTGTATGGTTTCCACTAAAACTCTTGTTCTTTGTCATTTCCATACTACTTTGTTCAAGAAACCCTTTTGTAAGCTGTACTTTCCATAGGTGTTGAAATTTGTAAATGAATAACATTCCCTGATTTGAAAAGTGAAATGTTTGGTGGAATTTTTTTCCAATTCCCAAATTGTGTAGGACGCTTGAGAAGGAAACAGATTAAGTAATGAAAATAATTTCTTGCACTGTCAGGTTATTTGAAAGCATCTTTAGAAGTAACATGCAGAGAACATTTTCACATCTCCAGAAATTAATTTCTTAGGCAAAATGACTCTTCTAAGCAATTACTAAAATGAAGCATTAATTGGGAATTTGTTTCATGAGGACGCTCTTAATTTTTCAGATAAACGTAGATCACTGGGGAATAGAGGAAATCATTGTATTTTTCCAATCCTGGGAGAGAAGTCACAGAGTGCTAATGTTCAAATGAATGGCAGGAACTGATGTTTCATGGCGTTGTTAATACCAAATGGAAAACTTTATTTTTTTCCCCCACAAAGCTTGATACTATAAAGTTCTGAGCATGTGACCCCACCCCATGGTGCTTTGGATATGAATTTAAGTCTATAACTAAGTTTTACAGCATTCTGAAGTGCTCATGCCAATCATGAGCAGGACATGGGGATCAGAGTCAGCTTGCACAGAAAGCATTTGCAGCTCCTGCTGCACTTTGGTTAGAACCATGTGCTAATTTAGGTGGGGAGACACGCAAAGGATGAATTTGGAGAACAGTCTTCCCCAGCCTTTTTCATTAGGGGTAGAGACTAGATCTTCTGGCATAATGTTGGAGGAGGAATGCAGCAGGTTTTTACCTTCTTGTTTGTTTCTGGTTTTCTGTACAATATTACACACAACTCCTACTCGTCTTTTATATCTTTATTATATATTTCACACTTTTTTTTATTGTTTTCTGAGAATAACATAGTAAGTTAAACAATGGGAGCAGCACAAAACTTTTGCAGGTAAGTTGACTATATCCTTTCATCGTTAAGGGTGAAAGCCAAGAAAATGTAGCAGATGAGAACAGTCATCACTGGATGAAAGGCCAACTCAAGGGAAAATAGAAGGGATTATCATGTATTTACCAAGTAAATGTTATGGTTGTCATACTGACCTTACAAATGGTAACTCTAGAAATTTCTGTGTCCTGAAGCATACAAAGGTATTTTCATGCTTCCAGACAGGGTTAACCATGCATTTTTAGGAGCATGAAAAACAACCTGAATACACCCCTGACTAATTAATGATAGGTTAAGGTCCCATTTAGGGGCTATAATGGAGCCCTTCTCCCCGGTGAGTGCTGCCTGCTCTGTTCCTGAGCCAACAGAGACTGCCCTCCTTGAAGAAAACTGGCCCTGCACCCTGCCCATAGTGCTCCAGGGCACACAGGGAGTAGCAGGACTTACCTTTCAAGGGTGTCCTATTCTGAGAGTTTAACTCAACCCAGGTTGGGGCTAAACATTACCTTGGCAGTTAGTTAGTTAAAAAAAAGTAAACTAAAGTAAGACACTATTTCATAATAATGTAGCTTTCCTGCCTGCTCTACATGCTTTGTCTTTTGAGCAGATTTTACGGCTACAGATGTTTTCCTCTACGACATTTGTGCAGTTGTACCATAAATCCCTGCATGCCCATCTTGCAGTACATATGTACATATCTATAAATATATATATATACCTAGCTGTCTGACAGAAATGCTTTAGTGCTTGATATTGTTATTCCTATTGTTAGTTGTTAACAAAATCCTTATTCACTCCCAGTGGTTAGGGTGTTTTAGTTTTCTGAGATCTCCGTTTAAAACAAACAAGTATTATTTATATCTTAGGAATGCATCAGACTATGCCTGAAAAGTCTGAAATTTCTGAAAAGTCTGCTTTTTGTTTCTTCTGTGTTCAGTTTATCTATCTACTAATGTTGCACCATTTTTTGTCTTACTGCTCAGTTAGGATGTTCTTCTTTCTTGTCTCTGTTACCTTTCTGTGTTTTGCTACACCCTCATCATGCCTAAAAGCATCCCTTCAGTGTACACGCTTATATTTACAAACATTGCAGAAATCCCACTGCTCCATATCTGGCTCCCACTGCTTCTCTGTCACCATAAGTCTGTTGCATCAAATGTCTTTTTCCTCTGCAGAGTTTTAGATCACCTGCATATTTGATCAAGACACAATGCAGCTCTTTCAAGTCTTCATAAATATTAATTATGTTAATTAAATATTAAATCAAGTAGTAAATCATAATCAAAATTAAAATATTAAATATTTATTGAAGCAGATCTAGTGTTGGTGACTCTGAGAGCACATATCCAGAAATTATCCCCTGGCTAATGCTGTGCCATTTATAATTGTTATGGTAATGGTCCAGCAGTCAAATACGTGTTTCAGACTGCTATGGTCACATTTGAGCCACCTCATTTTCAGCCTAATCATCACTGGGGAGGCAGAAAAACACCCACCTGCCTATACTTCCCTGATTATACTTTCTACTCTTGGAATTAGAGTTTGGCTGAGCATCCTCCATTTTGTTTGACTAGTGGGTATTACCTGAGCTCACAACTCTTACTCTACACTGTGTTTAGTGTTCTAAAAAGAACTGGAGGCCTTTCTCTGTTTTCTACTGAAAAAGTCCTGAAGGCCTGTCACCTGACCTTGTGTGTTCAATTCAATTGCCACGATCTTGACAGTTCTGTTCTCTTACTAAATCACCACTAAAGCCAAACTCATAGAGAGGATTAACAGGAACTTAAAATGCAACTTCTCAAGTTTAAAAAATGCATTTGCTGCATGTTTTCTGTAACAGAAGTTTCTGTATCTTTTCTGTGAAAGGTTGAATACTGGGGGAATTTGAGCTGTAAACCAGCTGGGGCAAAATTGACACTAATTTACTCAAACATATCAATGATGATAGAATGGAAAAAGATTATTAATGCCTGTACTGGATAATTTTTCCTGTTTATGCTGCTTATTTTGATTTGAATGGTTACTAATTTTCAACTATTCAACCGATTTTCAAATATTCAAGAAACCTGCCTTATTTTCACAAAACCACCATGCAGAAGCAGAGTATAAGGAACTCACATAGTTCCTGGAAGCATTAGAAGCACAGTGTCTGACAATAAATTCCACCTCTTGCCCTTTTCTGCCAAGTTTAAAGTGATAAAATGGACCTGAACCTTAGAAACCCATGTCTGAAAGTCTGAAACCATTGGCTTTTCATGGAGTGGACATCACAGGCAAATTTGAACAAAGCCCTTGATATAACAGGCAGAGCACTGAATATGCACTAAATAAATGTGAGCTCTCCTTTGGTGAACCAGGTCTGAGACTTTCAGATATCCAAACGAATATCCTACCTCGAGAGCTCAATTTCCCCCCCCCCCCAAAAAATATATCTTAAAAGAAATAGGAAAAGTCTGTTGGGCTTTTTTCCCTGTATAAGTGTTCATAGGACTTGATTTTATTAGCTTTTATTTCTGGTCTCATTTTTGTTTGCACCTGAAGATTCTATTTCACTTGAAACTGTGGTTGTAACCATCAGCCTCGTACAGCTACCTGTTTGAAACAGCTGATCTAACAAAAAATGAGGCTAAAAAGAATCAAAATATGCACGCTCCTGTTAATTTTTAAATTATGCATTTGCAATATATCTGCTGTCACCATGTTTTGTCAGTTAACTAATATTTCCTGAAAAGCTTGCTTGCTGTTTCTGCTGTTCTTTTTTAATGTAGCAATTTAGAATTAAAAATA
>JAWWMO010000022.1:7205466-7249441 GCA_035047845.1 Dendrocincla fuliginosa
GCAGCACTGGGAGCAGCACTGGGAGCAGCACTGGGAGCAGCACTGGGAGCAGCACTGGGAGCAGCACTGGGAGCAGCACTGGGAGCAGCCCCTGTGCTCAGCCGGGCCCCAGCGTGGCGGGGAGCTGCTGGAGGGGGAGCAGAGCCCAGGCCCTGGAGTCTCTGCAAACATCCGTCTGTGTCAGGCGCTTGTCCCCCTGCGGACACTGCAGGCCCGCCTGGACGCGCTCCTGCTCCAGGGGACCCCCCGGCAGGGCTGGCTGAGCCCCGGCAGTTCGTGACGGTGCGACGGCGGGCCCGGCCCTTCGGCCGGAGAGATGGGGAGGGCAGATCCCTGTAAGAACCAACAACAACAAAGACATGGATCTCGCTTCGAGGCCGCCCCTTTCCACTAACGCTGCCGTTCGCTCCCCGCCCCTCCCCAGGGCTCGGCGCTCGGGGCGCGCCCATGGCCGGTGCCAGCCTGACACCTGCCGGCGGACCGGGGGCGGACAGGGGGCGGACCGGCTCCGCTGCTCCGCGGGGGGAACGGCCCCAAAGAGCCCGGCGGCAGCGGCGGGAGCGGTGTGTGTGTGGGGAGAGGTGTGCGGAGATCCGTGTGTGCGGAGCTCCCGGAGCGGCGCCGCGGCCGGGCCGGGCCGGGCGGACGGGCCCTGCCGGGAGCCCGTACGGGGCGGGGCCGGCGTGAGGGGCGGGCCCGGCAATGGCGGCGGGGCGGGGGCCAGGGGTCAGGGGCGAGCGTGTGTGGGGTTAGGGCTGTGTGAGAGGGGCCGGGGCTGTGTGTGAGGGGCCGGGGGCGAGTGTCAGGAGCCGCGGGCCGGTGTGAGAGGTCGGGGGTGTGTGTGTGTGTGTGAGGGGTGAGGGCCGGGTGTGAGGGCTGTGTGAGGGGCCGCGAGGGGCCATGTCGGCGGGCAGCGCCATCCAGATCCCGACGCGGCTGCCGCTGCTGCTGACCCACGAGGGCGTGCTGCTGCCCGGCTCCACCATGCGCACCAGCGTGGACTCCCCGCGCAACATGCAGCTGGTGCGCAGCCGGCTGCTGAAGGGCACCTCGCTGCGGAGCACCATCATCGGCGTCATCCCCAACACCAGCGACCCCACCTCCGACTGCGACGACCTGCCCTCCCTGCACAGGTGCGGCCCGGCCCAGACCCCCCTCCCGCCTTCCCTCCCTCCCTCCCTCCCTCCGCCGTGGGGTTTCCCTGTGGGAAGGGTTCTCCCCTCGGAGAGACCTCGTCCCTGTGGGCGGGAGGAGGGTTTGAAAAAGGAGACTGAAGTGGAAGAGGGAAATAAGGTCAAAGAATGCAAGCCGGAGCTTGTCGCAGCTGTTAACCGTGGCGTTTTTCACTTAATATGTAACACCGATAGTGGCCTAGTTCGTATAAAAGGAAAAGGAATTGTATTTCTGTGGGGTAAAGTACGAGTGGAGCTAACATGCTGTAACCCGTACTCTCCAGGCTTGTATCAGTGGACTTAGTAAGGTTTTGCAAGGAAATATTCCGAGAGGGGCTGCGATCTGAAATGTTTGTCCGGCGTGAGGCCTGCAGGGTCACTGCGAAATGTGACCTGCAACCTCTGCGTTTCCCAAGGCCTGTGTAAGCAGAAATGTCACCGCGCCTGTCCGCAGCGAGATCCATTCTTTATGAAGAAATTACAGAGGTTTCTAAACTGCGTGACTGTGCTACGGTATCTTGATTAGTTTTTCAGTTTATTCATTGATTTTCGGGTTTTGGGGTTCGGCTTTGTAATCTGTATTACAGAGGAAATTGTGTAAGTTGGTTGCCTTTGGTGCTAAGGAGCTGTGACCCAGAAGGGCCTTGCAGCCTTTAGCTCGATTGCTCCTGTTGAGGGGGCACCCAGCATGCTCAGAGGAGGGTCTGCTCTGTTTTTAGGATTGGCACTGCGGCCTTGGCAGTTCAGGTGGTTGGCAGCAACTGGCCCAAGCCGCATTACACGCTGCTGGTTACGGGGCTCTGCCGGTTCCAGATCCTGCAGCTGCTGAAGGAGAAGCCCTATCCCGTGGCTGAAGTGGAGCAGTTGGATCGGCTTGAGCAGTTTACGAATCAGCATAAATCTGAGGAGGAGCTTGGGGAGCTGTCAGAACAATTCTACAAGTATGCAGTGCAGGTAATGTGTTGTAATCTTAGGTATTTATGCATATATTTGAGCTCTTTGTTTGCTATGTGCCCTTCTGTTGCTCTAGTTCTTATATTTTGGAGTGACTAGTAAAGTTGCAGTGTTTCTGCTGCAAAATTAGTGGTTTTGTTACAGCTTGAGGTTTCTGTGTCAAGTTACAGGGTGTCTGTTATGGCTCAATGCAGGATGAGTCTACTTCCATGTTAGTGCTGTATTTAGTATTTCATATACAGCAGTACTGTAAATACAGTCCAGTAAAAGGAATATTTTTGATTAATTTTTCCAGAATTTTATATATCTATGTGAAAATATATACAATGGAATTTTTTTAATTATTAAAGGGAAAAAACCTTGATTATAAACAGACGTATATATAAACTAGGTATAATGAATTTGAGTTTAAAGTATGTATAGAGGAAGAGTGTTAAGATACCTGAGGAAGTTTTTAATCAGGGTATGTGTGGGAAATAAGAGGTGTAGGGATTGAAAAAAAATGCTGCAATGATATTTTTGAACTTCTCAGACAAGGAGAAAGCCCAAAGTCTTGATGCCCTTTGCTGAGTTAGTGCCTTGTCTGTGAACTTTTCGTGAATTTGTTTCAGTAGCTTTTTGGCAAACTATCTAGGCCTACTTCACAGTGAAGCATACAGTGCTGCTTAGGTCAGATACTTAGGTAATTTAAGAAACCTCATTAATGGTGTCCATGGTGTGTTTCCTACAGCTGGTTGAGATGCTGGATATGTCAGTGCCTGCAGTCGCAAAGCTGAGACGTCTCCTGGACAATCTGCCTAGAGAAGCTTTGCCAGATATACTGACCTCTATCATCCGTACATCCAACCAAGAGAAGCTCCAGGTGCCGTGGTCTTTAACTTTTTTAAGGAGAGTTAGATGTTTGCTATCTTTTTTTATGGTCAGTTGCTTTTAGATAATTTTGGAATTGCTTACAGATGACACTGTAAAGTGATAACATTGTGCCAGCAGGTATTTGTGGTACAACTGAGCGTGAATGCTTGTAAAAAGTTATGCTGTTGTTTAAAGTGTTAGTATATGTATGTGGCAGAACTCCCCTAACAGGTGAATTAATCTAGTTAGCCTTGGAAATGGTTCATTTTGTTAAACAATAAATGCAGCGTGGATTTCCCCTTCCTATGGCAAAGATGATAAATCTTTCTTCAAATTGTGTTGAAACCTTGCTTACTTGTCACCGCTGACAGATCATACTAACAGCTTCAGAGTAATTTCTTTGAATCGTTTTAAAAACATCTGAAAATCTGGTTTCTTTAAATACTGGGACAGAGCTTAAATTTCCCTCATATGTCAAAGTTACTGTATGCAAAGATGATCCTTATGGCTTGATTCTTACTAGTCTGATTTCTGTATTTGCTTGTTCCCTTTCTCACTGCTAAAGATGCACTTGGAATTGAAAATGTAAGTTAGGTTCTTTCAAAGTACCACAAATAGAAATTAATGCAATAATTTGAAGGGAGGGTGAATATAACTTAATATCCTGCTGGAGGAAGGTACAGTAATTACTAACTTTAGTGTGTCCCTTTTATTTTTATTAGAAGTTCTAAAGAAAAGAGCAGCCTGTGGAAGTTGAGGAAATATAAAGGAGCAGAATTCTACCCATTTCCACATGTCAACTTAATCTAACATGAAAATGGAATGGTGTATACAATTTTAAAAGGACAAACAAAATAAACACAAAAATCTCTCAACAGAAAAACCTTAAGGCATAAGGGTTTTTTTTTCCTGGGTTAAGTGAGGAAATCATTTAACTTTCTTAGAGGACTGGCTCTTTCCTGAGGCTCAGTAATTGAAAAATAGAATGTTGACAGATGTTTGCCACAGAAAATGCAACTGAAGTATTAAAATGCTTAAAAACAGGCAGGATAAAAGACTTTTTTTCTAGTTTGGTGTGCTTGTAGATCAGTCATCCAGACCCTTGAGGATAGATTTTGTGTGCAGCATTCTCTTTGCTTCTCTTGCTATGTTTTTTCGTAATCCATCTGTTCTATAACTCTGGTCAAAAGACAGATGATCCATCAGTGTGAACTTGTTGGCCCCTTCTAACTCCTTGCTCTTAGATTTTAGATGCTGTGAGGCTGGAGGAGCGGTTCAAGATGACTATACCATTGCTTGTTAGACAGATTGAAGGCCTGAAGCTGCTTCAAAAAACAAGAAAGCCCAAACAGGATGATGATAAAAGGGTATGGACCTTTAATTTTGGGATACTTAGGCGTCCTAAATAAGTAAAAAGATGCACTTTTTGAACAGGCTATGAGTGTGCATGATTTTAATTTTGCAAAATTTTAGTGTATAGTTGTAGTGTTTGATGGTAAGTCTGGAGGTGCAGGGAACACCCAGCTGGCAACTTCGGCTGTTTAGATACCTAAAAAACACTTGCTTTAAACTACCTAGGCTTTATTTGATTTATTTATTTGTTTATTTATTTTCTGTCATTGAAAAACGCTCAGATTCCTCTAAAGAGGTATCTGATGCCTAGTGTACTTGCATAGTATGCACACAGTGAATTTTGGCCTGTGCAGTGAAAGGTGTATCTTAGTTTAAGGTAGATGATAAATGCTCTTAGGGAATACTCACAGTAAAGTAAGAACTCTTATTTAAAGTAGTACCAATAACTCTTTGTGAAGTTATTTATGCAACTAAAATCTTCAGTATTTTTCTGTGCACCTCATATGTTTTTGTCGTGGTTTACATTCAAAGCCAAAGTGCACCCCTTATTTAGAAAACCAGACCTGATGCTGTTCTCTGGCTCTGTTCTCCATTCCTTAGGTTGTAGCTATTCGTCCTAATAGAAGAATCAGTCACGTTGCAAACACTACAGAAGATGAGGAGGAGGAAGAAGATCACGATGATGTTGTCATGCTAGAAAAAAAGATTAGAACATCCAGTATGTCAGAACAAGCTCTTAAAGTTTGTCTTAAGGAAATAAAAAGGTAAAAATGGTGGTTTCTTATTTTGTATTTTAAAACAAATCTTGCAAACCTTTGCAAATTGATAATACGTTTGTGTTGATTGTTTGGAAATGGTTTTTAAACCTTAAGTTAGCTCAGTAGCTATCCTGTGGTGCAGGAGAGTTTTATTTTGCAGTTAATTCCTGGTTGCCCTTATGAATTCAGTGCGTGTACTTCCAGGTTAAAGAAGATGCCTCAGTCAATGCCAGAGTATGCTTTGACAAGGAATTACTTGGAACTGATGGTAGAATTGCCATGGAACAAGAGTACCAAAGGTAAATCCTTCTGTTTTTGATGGTTGTCTCTTGCAGACATTTTAGGACGAGTAACCATCATGTACTTATTAATGATACTTTCACAGGACAGAACTATGTTACTTTAAGCCAGGTAGACTTTTAGACTTCAGTGAGATCTCTGTACTGAATACCTTGTGTAGCTCAATTGTACATCTAAGAATGTGAATTTAAAAAGTATTAAGAATAGTTTCAAAGAAGAATGAAAGGGTTATTACTTAAAATCTGTGCTAACGTATCAAAAATAACAAGAAATGACCATCCAATTACTTTCCATATGTTGGACAAAAAAACTTGAATGTTTCTGTAGCATTAATCTTCCTGAAAAAGGTTTTGGTGTGTCTTAAGTTAAACAAGTTTGGTAAGGAATAAAAGGATGAAAAAGCACAATTGTAGTTAATTTTAATAATTACGACTTGAGTGCAATAGAAAAGCTGGATTATTGTGTCTGCTTTGTACCATAGTTTTCAAAAGTGGTAGGGCTGATACTAGAAATGCAGAAGCCAGTTCCATTTTTAAGGGCAGACGTGCTGATCTCTTGTGTTTGCACTGATAGATCGCCTGGAAATCCGTGCAGCTCGGATTGTTCTGGACAATGATCATTATGCGATGGAGAAGCTGAAGAAGAGAGTTTTGGAGTACTTAGCTGTGCGCCAGCTCAAAAACAACCTCAAAGGGCCCATTCTCTGTTTTGTGGGGCCCCCAGGAGTTGGTAAAACTAGTGTTGGAAGATCAATTGCGAAGACTTTGGGTCGAGAATTCCATAGAATTGCTTTAGGAGGAGTCTGTGATCAGTCAGACATTCGGGGCCACAGGTAACTACTTCTTCCTTTCTTAATTGCAATTTTTTTTTCTGCAGAATGTATTGACTATTTTCAGTGTTCAGCTAATACAGATAAATCCTGATTATTTGTAGCAATGGTGGGTATTTATTGATTTTTTCCTTGGTATTCAGTGGTGTTATTTGGAGAGAATTTTACTTTCTGGGAATGCATGTTTAGTGTTGAGATACAGCCTTGATTCTTTCCTTGGGTGTCGTAGGGGGAATGGAATTCCATCTTCAGTCATTTTAGCACTGTGATGTAAAATTCAGTAGAAAGTCTAGTGCAAACTCTTTTGTTTAAGACATAAAAAGGACCTTGGTATTCTTATCACTTCCCTGTGTAAATTAATGAAAACTTCAAAAAAATGCTGTAATAAGAATTAATTTTGTGATGTCAGATTTCTGACTGAGTAAGCTAGTTGTATGTGTGAATTTATTAGAGTGGTGGAAGCTCATGGTCCCAGCTGGAAGGAATGCAGGAAATCTTGTGCTGAACATCTGCATAAACTTGCAGGAACCTGGAATGTAATGTATTGCTTGGAACCTGGGGTGGGTATGGTACAGTACTGGTCACTTCTTGGACCAGAATAGGAAAGAGGAAAAAGTGACAAAATAATGAATTTGTCCTTGATGCCAATTTGAAAATTCAGAGTTGTTCCAGCACCCTTGGTAAGATGAGCAACATGTTTATTCCTGTGCATTTCCTGTGGCAGATATGCAGGAGTGTTGTTTTCCAGAGTATTTGACACTTCCTAGAGCTGGGCTGGCTGGCTTTGTGACCCATCTGCTTACACGCTGGTGGAAAAAGAGCCAAACTGTCCTCCTCCTTCACTGGGTGCTACTCCTGTAATTCAGAAACTGTGTTGGTAATCACTGTTTAGTAAGTAACAGTTCTGATGTTCCAGATGATGTATGGTGCTTGTCCTAAAAACAACTTAAAATGTGCTTGAACAACACGTTGCTATTCAAACTGAAGCCACTAGAGGCTGTGGAAGACTCAGCGTTAGCGACACGAGTAACTTTTCCAGGGCACGGCAGGACTGAAGCCTTTGTGACTGGGGAACTGCGTCTTGAACTTGACATTATAAACAAAAGTCAAACTTTCTGTCTTGTGCTTAGACCTAAGAAAAAATAGAGTCATGTCATGGAGCCTTTAAAAAACGTTTAACTTCAGGTGTTTGTGGCTTTCACACATTTTTGAAGGCATTATTAAGTTATTAATGCATGTTAGAAGCTAACCAGTATAAATTTCATATTAAAAATTTACTTGAAATTAGCTGATGGAAAGTATTTGATAGGAGAGTTTATTTTTCACCAGTAAAGGAAAATGTAATCCGAATTTAGCAGGAATATTGTGGGGTTACTCCTCAACAAACAAATGTATAGTTTAAAAACAAACTTTAGAGCAGTTGGTACCAGGAATCAACCAACTGCTTTTTCAAGTTTTTTGTCGGTAAAATCAAAACCAACAGTTGCATACCATTTTTGAAATTATGCTTAGTTTTCTTTTTCTGCTTCTCAGAATAAGATTTAATCAGATTAGAACTACAGCTTTTCTGTAGACCTCTGTAATGTCCTTTTGCATGAATAAGTCCTTGAAGTTACTCCAAATCGGGTGAATCCATATTGTGCATTTGGTGGCAGTCAGAGAGAGAGACTGGAGGTGGTCTGAAAGTGGAGGAGACATCCACTGTTGTGTTCTGAGTTTCGCTGTTTGATAGGCTGATTTTCTAATATTACATGTTAGCATTCTTTTTCCTCTAAAAGCTCCTTATTAGGTTTTAGGGCTTAAGGATTTCATTAACATTGCAGAAGAATGATACTGTATGTACCTACTAAACATTCAAAAACATGTACTAAATGTACTAGGACATTAAAAAGGAACTGTGTTTCAGTTTGACTTGCAAGCAAGTAGTGCCTGAAATAGCATTCACTGGGGCTGCTTGTTCCTGTTGTCAGTGAAAAATGCAGACGGGGAGAGGGAGCAGACAAAACCAGATGTATTCGAGAGCAGCAGGGTGGGGCGTGTGTTTCAGTAACTGCTGCTCCACGTGATGTGTAAATAGGGCAATTGGAAACGCCCAGGTTTTGCCATTTCAGCGTGGATCATGTGCCTGCAGCTGGGGTTTGTGAATCCTTTTTTGATAGGGTGAAGAGGAGCAATTGCTGTTCTGCGTTCCCAAAATGAAATCATCATCTTGGTACAGAAACGGAACTGTTTTATCAGACATCCTTCAGCTGCTGCTGTTTGCATTTACCACTCATCTATGCAATATGTTAAATTTTTGGGGTTTACATTTGTAGTTTACTTGTATTAAAAAACAAACCACCCTGAAGGATGACTTAGAACTTTTTTTTACAAGAAGCTTGCTGCATTTAAAATCTCCTCAGTATTGATATTTTATGTTATACAGGAACTGTATGAGCTTATCTCTTGAGTGTTTTTCTGTTTTTGAAAAGGAAAGGTGTAATTGTGCCATTTATTTATAGTGGTGCTGGTGAGATAAGTGTGAAGCTCTTTCTCACCTTTCTGTGAAGCTCTTTCTTACATTACCATTGCTTTTCAGTTTTTAGAAGTTTGGACAGTTAACTTTGGACTTAGGCCTTTGCTGAAGGCTTGCTCAGGTGCCCCTGTGTGAGGAGGGTGACTCCTCCCCGGTTCCCTGCACTGTGCCCTCACCAGTACAGCTGGCAGACGGTCCCTGCACAGCCTGTGTTGCACTAGCAAGAAACAAACCTCAGGCAGTTTCAGCCAGGAGAGGATTAGCTTTGTTGTACAAGTACAAAGCACAGAGATATTCATAAAGCCCTTGAGCAGGCACAACCTCTGGCCTTGCAAACAAAACAGGCTCTGACCTTGTGCAGCCAGGTTCAGAAATAGCCTCTTTGGTGGCACTAACTTTGTTATTCTTTTCTACCTCTGCAGTTAAAAATGATTTAAAACTATTTGTCCTTAGATCAGTATGAAGACAGTGAGTCATGTTTCTATCAATAACACTGCTGCTGCTCTAAGAGTTTCAGTTCCTATACATTCCTAGTTTACACTGGGAGGACCAAGAAGGGTAGAGTTCCCATGTTTTTCTGCATTTTATAGGTTATGTGGTTCCTGATGACATGCTGTACAACTCTAGTGTTTTAACTTTTCACTGATTTAATAAATAAAAGGTCTACTACATTATAGAAGTTTTGTGGCGTGAGCTCTTAAGGGGTTTTTCTAAGTGTTGCTACAGAATTGAGATAACCAGGAAACTTGATCTGTACTTTCTGTTTTGAGTGAAAAGCCGCTGACTGCCCTTCTAGGTTTGATGCATGAAAAGAAACTGCATCAAAGATGAGCAAAGCTACATTATATCATCAAAAATGCTCATGTGGAATATTGTTTCTCCTCCTTTCAACCTTAGGAAAAATAATGAAATAAACAATAACATCGCATTTGGTGGCTTAGTGTTCACAAACTGCAGTATTGTTTCACAACTTGCAAGGCAGAGGTTAATATCCAGACAGATAAATGGCCATGTCTGCTTGTAATTTTAATGTATTTTTGTGGGTTTTTATGTAAGTACCTGCAGGGCCTGTCTTGTTGAGATGAGTTCCAGGTACCCTTGTTGATCTTCAGTGTTTGTTTAATAGTACAATAGGTATTGGCCCATCTCTAATAAATGAAGATGTTCCATAGATTCAGATTGTTACACCTGTTTACCTTCATTTAGTTTATAAACCCAATCTATTTCTGAAAACTAGGTGGGACGTGGATAGCTCAAAATTTTATGGAATTCAAAATGATCAGGTAGAACTCTGTATAAAAACACAAACATGCATTAAGAAAGGGAAATGTCCTTAAGCATGCACTTGAGAATAATGAACCAAGCAAGCAAGAAGAATGTTTAATGTTTACCTAATTCTGTTATCCTATTACTGGCATAAACAGAATATTAGAAAAGGTCAGGCTGCATTGTCTCTTTTAAGATTACTCTCTAGTACAGTGAGTGCCTTTTGTTAAAAACAGCACAGACAAGAACAAAACCACCACCACCAAATAAAACCCCAAACAAAAAAAAAAACAACCCTCAAAAATTCCCATACCGTGGGGAAAAAACCTAACCCCCCAAAGCTCCTAAGAAATGCCCAAATTGCTACAAGGATTAATTTGGGTGCACTGGTAAAGGATTCGTTTCTGTGAACTTCAGCTCTGCTCCAGTCTGGTCACTTTCTGATTGCATTTGATAGAATTGTTCCATCGTTTTGGCAAGGTGTCCATGTGCAGATGGAGGAGGAGGTGGTGTAATAGCTCCCCCGTGCAGGGTCTTGATCTGTAATAAATGTTACACAGCACCAGCCTCAGTGAGAGGAATCCACTCCTTTGCTGCAGAGCAGGCTCTACACAGAAGCAGGGAAGTGCTAAACCCCTGCATGCTGGCTGCTTCAGTCTTTAGCAGCTGCCTATGAAGGTGGTAAGAGGCAAACCGAATTTCTCTTGCTTTGCAGGCTGTTTAGAAGATCGCCAAAGCTTTTAATGTTGCTCACATCTAGAATTAAATACAGTAACTGCAATTTGTTTCCTCAGTGGTTACGTGTTACATGGAACCAAGACGATTGCTGTGTGGTTTGGATTCTGGTTTTGCTAGGGGTTTTTTTATGTATTTTAAATTGTCTCTGGTATCTTTTGAAATTACTCCCATGGTATTTTTGGTTTCATCTTTGTAAATGTCATCCTGTTTATTTTGGACTGTAGCAAACCAGATCATATGGCAAAGCAGGCCTGTTCTGTTTTGTGAGGGTCATGAGATAGATACTGTAATTCAGCACGTAAAGTACCTCTTTCCTCTCGAGTAACCAGATTTTTATACTCCTAATTACAGTATTTGTTATGGCACAGGCAGAAGAGGCTGTGTTAAATGCAGCAAACAAAGGATATATGCATGCAAAATGTAGTTGCTCCATGTGTGTGTTGTGGCAAAAAGTTTTTACTGATTTTGCTGAATAAATTCAAACTCGTCATTTTTTGTTAAGTTACGCTTTTTAGCTTTCCATTTCATCTTGAAATGACATAGTAAATACAATTATTTTTGCTGAGTATTTATCAAAGCATGCTGTTTGGGGACATCAACAGTTCAGCATAATTGGAATTTTGCCCTGATTTATAACATGCTGTTTGAACTCTGTTGTGATGATAAAATCCCATTAGTATAACTCTTAAAATACTAGTATAAATGAGGTTCCCAAATCCACTTCTGCTTGTTCTTAGAGTGCAAGGATGCTTGTACTGGAACGTGCAAAATGCTTGCAAGCCATAAATACTTAGATGCATATGTTTATCTTTCCAGACCAAGTAGTGCCCCATGGAACTCAGATTTTCATCTGCTGCTACAATTGCTTGTATTAGTCCAGTTGTACATTTCATATTTTTATCAACTAGTTCCAAAAGTGTTTGCAAACAGAGCAGGAGTTGTTGCGGCGCTGCCCGTTGTTGTATTTTCCCGTGCGTGTCGTTGCCCTGCTGTTCTGGCCCTGCCACGCCGCTCAGCTGTGCCCTCTCCCCCAGGCGCACCTATGTGGGCAGCATGCCGGGCAGGATCATCAACGGGCTCAAGACTGTGGGCGTCAACAACCCCGTGTTCCTGCTCGATGAGGTGGATAAACTGGCCAAGAGCTTGCAGGGGGATCCTGCAGCAGCCCTGCTGGAGGTAAGAGGTGTTAAATGGCAAGGGTTGCTTCGTTTGTGTTGGAAAAGAATTAAAAGACTGGACTGGGAAGGTTCGCTGGACAAAAGATAACCTGACAGTGTCGGCTTTGTTAGTCAAATATCAGCTACTGAGTTCTGACGTGGTTTGATTTCTGTCAGTTACTTGGGCACAGTGCAAATGCTGTTACAAAGTGTGCTGAATGAGGTACCGTAGGTCTCCCTGAGCTGTGCTTAAACTCCAGGGTGGATTTTTTGGGTTTTGTATATTTAAATATTATTCAAGCCTTAAAGTTACTTACTCGGGGGACTTCAAGACGTTGAGTTCTAGTGACCAAATTTTAGCTAAGAAAGAACTGTAGAGCAGCCAGACAGTAGGTACACTGTCTCAAGTTTTCTCTTTCTTTCTTGGAACAATTGGAATATATATTTGAAGCTTTTGATGGTACCAACTTATGTTTGAGCTAAGCATTTTATCCAGCGTGTAGTATGGACTAGTTGTGTGTTCTTTTAGGAGCATTTCTTTATAATTAACTTTCTAAACATAAATTTAAGTCAAAGATCCCCACTCCTTCACTGATTATGGTGAGGTGAGTGTTAGCTTTCCATGAGAGTCAGTTTTTCCACCAGTGCATTTTTTCTGAAATGCTGGGACTTGGACTAAGATATAAATGTATCTTGAAAAACGTTGTTTTTATCACAAAGGTTTTAGAGGTTTTAAAGTTGCCTTGCTTAAAGACACAAGTAAAATCCAGGAGATCCAATTAAGGACTTTGGTGAAGGAGATACTGTCGAAATGCTTTGTAAATCCCACCCTGTGTTGAGATGTTACTAATTAGGTTAGTTGTTAGGTTTTCAGGAGTGTAAAACTGGGGTGGTTATGAAGAAGATGAATGGAGACCTGTGCCTTGCAAGCTTCATTTATCATGTAGCTGAAAGCAGTAATGAGTTGTCAGAACCTTCTTTGTGACTTCTATTTTCTGGAGTAATGACATGATATCCTAGTACAATTCCTGAATTGCAGAGCAGATGTAGCACTAGTGCACTTAATGGCTTTGGTATTGTGCACATTTAGAATTTCCTTATGTGACTGTTTTTCTACACTCTGCCTCTTTTTTATGTTCTCTCTGGCTGGAGGGACCATCTTACCCTTGTTGCAGCTGAACTGTTTCTGTCTTTGTTCCTTACCTGTTTTGGTCAAAAGTGGGTGGGTTAGTGAAAATGCTTGCCCACATGTTTTGAGCTACCCTGGCTCATTGTCACTGAAGTGAATTGGGGTTTAATCCCAGGAGCTTCTCAGTTGTCAGGTTTAAGGTGTGATAACTTTGGTAGGTGGAGATGAAAGTGGTTCTGATAATATTTGCCTTCAGAGTCATTCTAATAACTCTTTTGACTGACAGTGCTTAACGCAGTGATTCAAATATGAAAAATACTACTCAAGTGAAGGTGTCATGAGCTCATCTGGATGGCGTATGACACTGCAAATGAAATGGCAATTGACATTCTACAAACGTCATTATTTTCTTCCTGCTAGACTGTAAAATTACTGTTTTGACAAGGCCAACTAGTTCTTTGAAAATCAGTGTATATACAGGCTATGGTTTGAGAGCTGTGTTTTGATCTTTGCATGTTAACATGAACTAGTAATAATTTAAATGTGCTAGAAAATGGCATTGGATTCACTTCTTCAGCTTTTAAAAATGACAGCTACTCCTTTACCTGTGTATCTCTCAGATGTGTAGTACACTTTTCTAGGGTGCATGAAAAGCCTCAAAATGCAAGGAAAACAAGCAGGAGAGGGTAACAAATATTCACATGCTTTTTCCTTCTAGTTTTCTTGTGTGGGATTTTGTGTACTCCTTGCTGTTAATGGTAATGAGCTCTGTGTCTGAGTTTGCTGATATTTCTTCTGTCATTTATCCTTTAGATGTTGCAACTAAGCTGTCCTAAATCTAGTCAGTGCATGGATAAATGTACCTGAAAATCAGATTTTGCTGGTTAGCTGGCTGCTCTTTGCCAGGTGGTAACAACATAGTGATTTGGCGTTTCTTGGAAAGAGTGTTCCAATCATGAAGCTAGATCTGTACATTAATATTGTTAATTGCATACAACCTTTGCTGTTTCTTGTTATTTATTTTTCATTCCCTGTCCTGCAGGAGAGAACAATTGTATTCTTTTATCATGTCAAGTTCATGAGGGCAAATAAAATTTCTTTTTTAGTTTGTTGTGTTTTAATTTTGGATACTTCGTTGCTGTTTGAGATGTTTCTGTATTTTAAAACCACATTCTGGGTGATATTCAGCTCGGCTCCTGCCATAGATTTTTTCCAGCTGAGGCTCATCAGGTTTGCTTCCAACTGTCTGCCTGGGCTGCAATCTTCTGTAAGCCGTTGCTAATTGACCATTAGTTGCATCTGGAGAAGTAATTGCTCTATTAACCACGTCTGGGCTGCTCCCCTGCGAGATCTGTATATCCCTCTACTGCTGTCTAAACATCCTGAAGCAGGTGCTTTACCTCTTCTAATGGGGAACTCATGTCTGGACATAATAGCTTAATTTTCATCTGCTTTTTGTGGTTTGCTGTTGGAAAGTCCATCTGGAACGAGCAAAGGTGGCTATTATGCAGGAAAGCAAACAATAGTCAGTGGTCACCTAACTGGTACATTTGTTTTCCGCACTGCTGCTTGTTGTTTGGTAAGTGCCATCATTAAGTCTAAAAGGCACATCCTTTTTTCCCTGATGTGTAGGTGTGTTCAATTCTCGCTGTCTGCAGTGGGATATATTCAAGGAGAAAATTGCCATAACCTTGTGAGCTTGGAAGCAAAGCTTGATGTTTTATAATTGCCGGATCTGTGTTTAGTTCTAATGCTTCTGCAGAGTTGTTGCTTAAGCAAGACAGAATGTCTTCCTATTTCCAGTTACTGTTCATTAACAAGCGAATATTTTAGTCTAAATTTAGATGACCTCTGTTAAAAACAGAAGAAAATAGAAATGGATCCAAGTGCCTGATAGTGACTATTTGTATGCAGGGAAATTAGACCAGGAGCATAGCCAGGCAATTAAATGTTCATGGAACTTATTCTGGATTTTGTGGTAATAAAAAGCTGTTACAGAGAAGCCTTTGTATGCATGTGAGCTGTGGCCATAAATTAGCCAAGGAGTTTTGTGCACTGAATGTTCTTTCTGTACTTAATATTTTTGTATTAGTTGGATATCTTTGAAAACTTTTGAACTTTAGCACAGATACCTAACTGAAGAGCACTTCTATTGCTTTGGAAAATCTGTTTTAAATGTGTAGGCTTAGTACTGTTGTATGTCTTATTCTAGGAAATAGTTATCATGACAAAGAAATACGAGTCCAGAGAAACTCTAGTCATTATAAAAAAATCTCAGATAATTCACATTTTTAGGTGTCATCCAAGTTGGTTTGGATTTCATTCACCCTTAGTGGATAGTATGGTTTGCATATGAATACAGCATCAGTATTTTGTGTATCTTTGTAAATAATATTATAATCCCCAGCTTGGCACTTAGGAGGTTCATGAGGATTTCTAGTTGCAGACTGGAAGGAGAAAGAGAAAAACATGCCTGTAAATAAATGTGATAAAATACACTGTTTTCCAACAGCTTTGGAAATAGTTGCAAGTACTTCAGCCAATAGACTGGAATTCTGTGGAAATACTGTTATCAGTGTAAAAAAATAAAAAGGTGTAAGTTGAATTAGGATTTGCTGTTTAAGTCAGTTTTGAGAAATGTACAAGAGTAGACTTTGAGTGGGAGACTAATCTTTGGTGTAGATCTGCTTTCTCTGAAGACAGTGTGTAGATGCTGTGCTTGGATTCACTGCCTGTTGTGTCTCCCTGTATTTTAGGGCTGGAATGTAAGGCCAGTTGGGGTAAGGGATATCTGTAACTGGCTGAATTGTTATCAGCGTACTTGGCCTGTCAGAACACTTCAAGGCCTTTGCCTTCCCTGGTGAGGGAGGGGAGGGAATGACAGCAGCTGCTTGCTGAAGAGGGGCAGAACAGCTTCTGAAGGGCTTACAGCCCCTGCACAGTGGCAGGCACCGAGTTCCAGCCTTAGTGTGAGAGTTTAGACATCTGCTTTGGTATGTTTTATGGTTGCACTACTAAGGGAAATGTGTCACTTGTATTTTCTTACAGTTGCAATACATTTCCAAGTATTGCTCTTAAATCTGTACAAGACTTCAGTATGAAATCAGAATCTGTTCTGTTTTTTAAGAAACTCTGCTGTGTTTCTGACATTCTGTAAAAACAGTATTTTTCTATCTTGTTCTGATCATCATTCTGTTCTAAAGATTTTTTTCACTTTTCAAAGCCTGAACGCAATTTAAGAGTAATGAAAATTCAGACTTGTTTCTTTTATAACCATCTAAGCTCAAACACAGGTTTTTTTGTCATTGTCAACACCATTCTTATCTATAATTCAAGTTGCATGCATTCATTTGGGTGCAGGCAGATAAATTATTTTGACAGTGGTGTGCTATTTCTCAGGAGATGCATAGGTCCTATTATTTGTAACGTGAGAATTATTCATGTTGGTGTAGCATTGATAATTCATCACTTGGGAAGGAAGAGGATGGCAGTATTTTGAGGGGTTGTGGAGCGAAGGTCGTTCAGAGGTGATACAGAAGCCAAGGGTACACTGCCATATACAATGAACTTGGCATTGTAGCACTGTTAAAAAACCACAAAACAGAATCTTAGTTCCCTTGTGATCCACATATATATTGAATATTGATCACCTAATGGGAAAAGACAGCTTGTTCAAGAACACATATTGCACTAACACACATAAGTGTTAGCACTAGAAAGGAACACAGTTATTTAAGCCGTAGTTCTACTTGTTCAGTACATTTTTGAGGTTGGTTAGACTGTGTGTTGTTTTTCTGCTGTGCTTATTTAGTTTTGTCTTTAATTTTTTGGGGAAAAAAATAATACAAAGACACTGTTAGGAAAGCCAGAGCTCACAAAGGGTCAAGACTTGTGTGAGGTGTCATGGGCAGTAAGAACTTGTATTCCTCCATTAGTAAAAGGCTGGGCAGAGCTGAGTGGGGGAGGCAAGTGATTTAGGGAGAGCAGAAAAGGCTGGGATTATGTTTTCCCCTTGGTATGCACAGGGTGGTCTCACTGGTGGTGTGCTTAGAGTAAGAAGGGCTACCAGCAACAGATGAGGATTGGAGTCAGGGATTACTGGAGAGAATTCTGCTTATTCCATCGCACCACATGGGCTGCTTTTCCAAGGTTGCTAAGAGTCCTTGGTGGCCACTCTGCCATC
The DNA here is from genome assembly GCA_035047845.1 of Dendrocincla fuliginosa. Taxonomy (NCBI): domain Eukaryota; kingdom Metazoa; phylum Chordata; class Aves; order Passeriformes; family Dendrocolaptidae; genus Dendrocincla; species Dendrocincla fuliginosa. The sequence goes on from JAWWMO010000022.1 coordinate 7,222,673, forward strand.
TGTGCAAGGTCATGGACAGTTTGTGGGAGGTGCTGGATGGCTGCAGAAATGCTTCAGCCATCTTTAGGGAAGGGCAGAAAGTACTAATGGAGAAAGGGCTTCTATTTTTTTTGCATGTGGTGTGAAATGTAGTCACAGACTCACCCGAGCAAGGCCAGGCTCTAGTGATATTCATAATAGACATTATGAACCTCAGGTCAGATTTGAGAGACTCAAATGGAATGTTATAAAAATGCACATATTTTACTTACTTCTAATTGAGCAATTGCATCACTTTTGTGTTCACTCTTGTCAAGGTCTTGGATCCAGAACAAAATCACAGTTTCACTGATCACTACTTAAATGTGGCCTTTGATCTGTCCCAAGTGCTTTTCATAGCTACAGCCAACACCACAGCTACAATCCCACCTGCTCTGCTGGACAGAATGGAAATTATCCAAGTGCCAGGTAACACTGCGGTGTTTTCATTAAAGTGGCTGTTGCCAATCCTTAAACAAGTTTGGGGTGTTTTTCCTGAAATGAAGGGCAGTTCCTCAAGGAAAGCCTGCCTGGATTCTGGGGTGCATGGCCAGAGGCATTAAAACAGACTAGGCAGGACAGCTCTGTCCTGAGAATGACACTTGGCATTGCACTGAGGGAAACCCAGTTCCAGGTCTGTGGTGATACATTGATACATTTGTAATGATGTTTTCCAGGGAAGAAAGGGGTCTTTGAAATACCAGAATTTTGTTCCTGTTCACATGACATTATGAATAACCACAGAAGGTGATACCAACAGCCTTTTAAATGATAGCTGGGGGTGGTTTTTTTGTAAATTCGGGCAGGTAGAATTATAAAAGGTAAGAAATTTGATTATATTGTAGTGTGTAAGCAGAAAGATTAATAAATACTTGCTTTTTCTTTGAAGGATACACACAAGAAGAAAAAATTGAAATTGCCCATAGGCACTTGATTCCTAAACAGCTTGAGCAACATGGCCTGACTCCCCAGCAAATACAGATTCCCCAAGTAACCACTCTGGACATAATTACCAGGTAAGTGTGTCCATTGCTTTCAGTTTAAATCACTTCTTTTTTTGTAACTAGTAAATGAATTTAAGGAGTGATAACACAAAACATGTCCTAAGATCTATTGCCCTTAGTAGCTTCAGAAGTTCACCAGTTGGTAAATTATGAAATTGCTCTTTTCTTAGCCCTGTCTCACTCTGCTGTATCAAGTGAATCATTGTCCCTTCTGCAGAAAATTCCCTGCTCTTGTTCTCTGAGTGTGGCCATGATTAGTTGTGTTGACACAAGGCCCTGTGGATAAACAGGAGCACTTGAGGCCAGTGTTGCTGCAGTGTGTGAAACTGTGGCCCTGGCAGCACACAGCATTTATTTTAAAGAATAAAATTATATTTCTATCATTTTTGTTAAAAATGGAAATTACCTTTTTTTGATATACATTTGTTTAAAATTTGGAATTAGCTTTCAAAAAATTTTTTGAAATAGCTTGTATGAAATAGAACTATTTTTTTTGTTGGACATGAGAGCAATTATATTGATTAGAACATCTTTTGAACTTGAAATTAGCTCATTTCCAATGGAAAAAGTATCGAGTTTCAGTGAATTGAAGTATTTTATAACCAGTAAAAACATTTTGGCTGCTTTGTTTAATGTTATTGTCTGGTCCTTCTTTTTAATTCGTAGACTTAAAGAAAAAGTCATTTTACAGTCAGTTCCTCAACTTTCAGTGAACTACATATGTTAAATTTTAAAATAGTTCTCCCTTTTGATTTTTGTGCATCTCAGAAGAGCCCAGTGCTATTGGAGCATTGTTTAGCATTTCATGAAGGTTTAATGCAGGTGTTAGTCATGTCTTCTTCCCACTCAGGAGTTTGTCTTTCTCTACAATTCTATCAGCAGCCACAGTTATTTGGATAGAAACAAATGACTTTTTTTGTCACGTTTATTGCAGTCCAAGGTTTCAGTGCCTCTCATGTCTCCTTTTGCCGGGCTGTGTCTTTAACAAGAGTGTGTTTGCATTGCCAAGAGCTGCGTGTCGGCAGAGCGGCCGCAGCAAGGCGCTGTGTGTGCCGCAGGTACACGCGGGAGGCGGGAGTGCGGGCGCTGGACCGGAAGCTGGGCGCCATTTGCAGGGCAGTGGCAGTGAAGGTGGCAGAAGGGCAGCACAAAGAAACCAAGCCAGACCGCGCTGAAGGGGCCGAAGGAGAAGGTGTGTATCTTCTGCACGGTTCATTCAAAAGGGGACTCCTAGCACAGTCACTAGGAAGCTCATTTAGCAACTTCATGCCGTTTTAAGGGCTGTGGTCAAAAGCTTTGCAGATTGTGTGATGTTACTATTATGCATGGTCCAAGTAGTACATGGGACATAATTTCAGCCTGCCAAGTTGGTAGTTGAGAACTATAATGGATCTGTTTCATATCTGAGGGATGCAATTATGATTTGTGTGTATTTTTGCTTTTTTATGCAAATCTCTCACTTATTTTCTTTAATAAAAAACTTAGCCTGGCTTTAGTTATTGTATTTAAAGAGGTTCTTTAACTGTGCTGTGCATGCTCTGCTGGCTCAGAACTCATTGCCATTATTTTATACTCTGAAATAATTGTCTGCTTGAAGAGCTTGGAAATTAGAAAGGTCTGGAGGCTCTTTTATGTGCCCTTTAAGACTAGACTTACTTAAAGTCTCTTGGAACTTGGGTAACTTCTGAACCTCAGTAATCTGTTCTTGTTTCCTGTGTATACAGACAGTAGTGTTTTACCATTCCCTGTCACCCAACAGAGTGAATGCAAGCTAAACACAAAATTCTCAAACAGCAGAAACACCCAGGTAACTGCTTCACCAGTAAAGGCAAACCTCTTTCTAGTCTTGAAGTAGAAGGGGGAAGAAGGATGCCAGGCCCATAATCAGTTCATGGGCAACATGCAGCAGGTGGCTGCTCCCTTTTTCATCTCCACATGAGCGCTCTCTTTAATAAAAATGAACATCCAAACTGTGTCTGGGGAAAGATACCACGGAGAGTGTCGATGGTGGTGCGTTTGTTCGAGCCAGTTGCTGGTGGAGGATGTCATTACACACAGCAGTTTTCTGCTGGAGCTTCAGAGTGCTCATTGCAGCACTGCTGGGTGTCTGTGGGAGCCCTCAGGGTGAGGGAGGTGTGAAACGTGAAAGGACAAAATCCAAACCTGAAGCTGGACTTCCAAAATGTGGATAGCCCTTAGTCTAGTCAAATCAAACAAGCTGGGTATTGGGTGTTTCATTTGTTTGGTTTTTAAAGACTGAAATTAGTCCGGGTGACACTTCCAGACAAGAAATTCTGCCAGTCTGTCAGAGGACAACTGTGTGACAGGATCCTAGAAAGCCAAAACTGCAGAATGGCTGGTCACTTTTGCCCCAGGATAGTCACAAACTTAAAATACTAAACAGGGCCCTCCTGGTGTGATGTGAAATACTTCCCAATTCAGTTGATGTGGAACAAACCTCTAAGTTCTAACATCTTTACAGTGGGAATGGCTCAGGTCTGGATGAGAGGAGGGCAAATAAGGAGACTCATTATCTATTCTTTCAAACAAGGCAGTGTACGTGTGTCTGAATGTGCCCACCCCTTTCAGAGAGTAAAGCCCAGGGGAGGCAATATAATCAATATTTGTACAACCAGTGGTATTAATTAGAGGGTACTTGAAGGAGAGTTTTACCCACAGTAAAAACTTAATTTGTCTCTGAAAATCTGTTTCTTGATCGTCTTTCGGCTTTACCTTGGCTTTTATCCCTAGCTCAGTATTTCCCTTCCAAAAATTGAATCTTCTTTTTACCTTGTTGAGTTTTCTAAGATCATCACCCTGTCTGTGGAAGCTCTGATATCAGAAGATTGAATTTGGCCATGTTTGGTTAAGCGGATTCAGCTCAGTTTTCTCTGAATGTTTGGCTTAATGACAGTGAACTCTCCCAGTAGCAGTGGCTGTGAATGATCCTGCAGTTTAAATCATCCCACCTATATTAAAAGGAAAAGTTTATAAGACATTATTAATGCTTTCCACTTATATTATGTGCATCTTCTCTCCTCTGTGGTGTATTTTTCTGAAGACAAACACCAAGTTTGTTGATGCTTCTGTGGTAGCTGGCCTGGCTCTTGAACCCAGAGGCTGAGGCTTTGTGCTGTGGTGGCTGGGCTCACAAACAACAGGCAGTATCAGGGGCCTTGGCTACTGTCACTTCTTTGGTAGCAATTTTGACAAGTCATGGTTTTAAAGTATTTCTTTGTGTTGAAGGGCAGCTGTGTCTAAAATGTGCTTCCAAGGTCTGATGCAATTGCTGAATAAAAAGAAATGTCATTCTGCTCTTCAAGCCTTCTGGTAAAATAAATGAAAGGTGTGTTCAGAGCACAGCTCATGGCACTATAAGAAGAAACACTTTATTATTAAGGCAAATAACAAAAAGCAACTGTGTTAGATCTCAGCCTAGCAAGAGTGGTATTTACCATGTTAAAATTAGCACTATGCTTGCAACTTAGGTGTTTACACTGTTAAAATTATACACTGTTAAAATTAGTACTGGACTTGCAACTTACCAAAGCTAAATGAAAAGAGCAAGCTAAGTGCTTCAGAAGAGGGCAGAATGCTGGTGCTTTTGGTTGGCAGAATTTGGAGTTAGCCCAGAAGAAGTGAGCTGTGAAGAGCTGCCTTTGTACTTCTGGAGTGGAAAGTGTCGATAAGGAAAAGCTGCACTAATACAAGGGAGTCTGAGGGACAGGTGGCTCTGTGGTTCAACCGTGGTATTATGAAGGCTTGTATAGAATGGTGCAGTCTGCAAAGTCTGTTTTATTTTGTACTTAGACCCTGCTGTATTTTTAGCAGACTGGGTCACTTGCTGGGAGTATGTTACAGTAGGGCCCTTTTTAAAAATATTTTTGATTAGTTTTCATTCTGTCTGTTGGAAACAACCAAGTATTCAAAACAAAGCTTTTAAGTATCTCCAGATACTTGCAAGTAGAGGCAAATAATGGGATTTGTAGCCTAAATTTATTTTTTTGGCATTTTTTTCTCCTGTTGATTAGTGGACATTTAAGCAGTTGAGCATCATGATGGTGAATTTTTATTTTGTATAATGATTGACTCTGGAAGAATAGTTAATCAAGTTGTTGTCTCTCAATAGTTTTATTTAGAGCTATTTCTTGGATTTTTGCTTTACACGTCTGTCAGTTACTGATGGGGGATTGAGATCCTACAGTTAGTGCATTGGTACGCCTTGAGCTGTGACTGGGAGAGGGCAAGCTGCAGACTTGCCTTGCCTGCTAAAGCAGAATTTGTATCTGCTTTGTAGCATGTCTGGATAGTAACATGGTGCCTTTGTGTTTATTCACCTCAGTGCCTTGTGGCTTGTGTGTCGGAGTAAAACTTAAAAGGCATTAGGTAGTAGAATCATAAAATTTCCTTCATCACACTGATTAAATCAGATTATTAACTCCAAGTGGAGCGTCTGTTTTGAAGGCTTTGTAAAGATCAGGCTTTTGACACTGTTTGATGGTGGGCTCTGAAAACGGAGGGTACCTGCCATAGCAGACCTGATGCCCTGTCAAGCTGTGTTTAGCACCTCCCAAAACTGCACGACTGAAGCACACTGGCAGCTTTGTCTTTGCCTTCCTGCCCCTGCCTCCTGAGCTTTGTGAACAAGTTGGCAAGTGGAGCTGGGTTGGTTTGCATCAGTTGCTGGGTTTGTACTGCAAACTTCAGGGAGGCAAATGGAGTCATTTTTCAGCCTCCCTAGGGAGTCTTCCTTGTGTACAGTAATGCCATCTGATATTTCACTGAAACACTATCTGAGATTTATGGGACACTCCTCGAGTCTTTTGACAGTAGAAGAAATTCTAGGAGTCACAAAAATATGTGAAACTCTCCTTCCTATTTTAGTGCAACTGCCTTGAGAGTACAATGCAGCAACTGTGCACTAAGGCATGATACAACAGTGGAAACCCAGAGTGAAAAGTTATTTGTCTAATTCAGACCTGAAAGGAGATTTAGGACAGGTAATATTTAATAACTGAAAGAGATTAAATGAGGATTCTATTTATGTTGAAACCAAGACTTTGAAAATACTTAAATATTTCCATAACCCAATAATACAATGCAGTTTGTTCTACTCCCTGTGGATGAAACAATGCAAGTTTGGCTCGTGGTCAGTGTGAACTGATACATAAGTCTTTACTTTTCTTCTCTCATAATGGCATATAATCACAAAACATTATTGTGCATTTTGAGGGGGGATTGCTTGTTTTGAGTATATGTGAGGGTCTTAGTACAGCTGGGCTAACACCACTGCTCTTGCACAGAAAAGGTGACCTGTTCTATGTTCTCAGGCCTGTGAGCAGCACAGGAGCTCCTGCAGCACTGAGAAATGTGTGTATGAAATGTGGTGAACACCAGTCCCAGGGTACTGCAGGCTGAGCTCAGCCCTGCTGCCATTACCAAGCTCACCAGCTCTGCAGGCTGGGGCTCTTTATAAAAATTGCTTGGAATCACTTTTCTGTTGTAGTCAAAAAGGCATAAATGTTATGAGAAGCTGGGTTTAGAGACAAACTATTTTTTTCCATGTTAATTTATCTAAACATTCCTGCATGAACACCCCAAATTAAAGTGCTTCCAGTACATGTTGTTAATGGAGATCACAGCTGGTGAAAAGAGACCATTTCTGATCCTGTGGGGAAAAATACACATAGCAATAAATTTAGGCATATCAGTAAGTTTTACTAGGGTTGGGGTCCCAGGAAGGTGTTTTCTTCCTAAAAAAAATCTTGTGGAAGTAATGCTTCCCAAAATGATGGTGAATCAGATTTAGGTTGGACAGTGGAATGTTGCCTTTAGGATGCAGTCTCATGTCATGCCTGGCTTTGAATGTGGACTGTTGTGAGCAAGAGCAATCCCATCCTTTCCTACCTAATGCAGTTTGGGGGAGTTTGTTAGTTTGGAGGGGTAAGGAGTCCTGGGTCTGTCTGGTGTGTGCTGAAGCACCTGCTGGTAAGTCAGACGAGAAAGAAAGAACGTGATATTTTCCTTTAATTGCCCACAAGCTTGAAACCTTTTCTGTCATTCTGATGGTCTTTCTTACTCCTTTTCATAGCAAGTCAGAATGGTTTATGTTAAAAGCTGCTTTAAAATGTTAGGCTGTTATTATATTTTTCTATCTTGGTCAGTAAGCATGGCTAGAAATCTTTGGGTTTGAGACTTACATGTTGCTAGTGCTTCATTTACCTATGTTTTATGAGGAGATGAGAAATTGCTACCTGTGGAGGAAGTTTTAGGCTCTTGTAGTCTCTAATTTCAATTACATCTGTAGATGAAAGTGGCAGATTTAAACTTTTAAGTCTTTATGCAATGGCATTCCTAGTAATGCATTGTCAGTAAATCCAGTATTTACCTGTGCAATTTCATGTTATTCTGGGAACTTGCAAAGGCAGATTCCTGAGGGATGTGGTTGTGATCTTTGAGTAGCTGACTTTTTTAGCTTATTTTTCCAACTTACCCCAAAATGCAAGATGATTAAGCTGGTTCTGTTTCTGGAAATTTGAATTTAACTGTCTTGTTTTAGATAAATGTGCCATTTGACTTGTACTGTGGTTTATGGCTGTTCATAGGTGGGGAACATGCATTTGTCATTGTTAATGGAAGTCTTAATTGCTTGTGTCTTTATAGATTCTTCATAGACAGCCCTTGTTTAAAGATGATAGAACAAGATGTTTTTTCCTTCAAAGAAAAAGTTAGTGTTTGTAATTATATTTTGGGAAACATCACTGTATGCTTCTATAGAAAAGTAGATAATGTCAGAATTTAGGTTAATATTTTTAGAAGTAGTTTGGAGTTTGTTATTGTTTCAGATTATAAAATGGGATCTACTAATTAGATTAGATAAACTCAAAGAGTTTCTGATTCCTTTATAGGGCAAGTGGCCTCAGATTCCTTACTGGTTTGTTTATGAGAAGTCTCTGTCTTCAGCTACATACGTAGGGCTGGGTGAAATAAGAGTAATTGCGCTTGTTAAGCAGTAAAATCTTGGTATAGAACAAAAGCAGCTGTTTTTAAACTCAGTTTTGTTTTGAGTTATGAATTACATATCAAATTACTCAGGTTTTGAAGACCTGTAGTGTTGCAGTTGCAGTCTGAGTTGTAAGAATAGCATGCAGAGTTATGTTTCCTAGACTTGTTAGTATTTATGTCTTTGACTTTATTATGTACAAAAATAGTAGTTTAAAAAGAATAGAGACATGCTGTAACAACAGAAGGGCCATCTGACTAAGGCAGTGTTTACAGTAAAGCAATGGGATTTATGCAGGGAGCAACAGGTTGTGCAATGGAAAGATTAGTGGCTGTTGGATAATAACTGTAAAGGAAAACAGTTTATCTGTTTGAAGAAGGAAGAATCCAAAATTTCTCTTCTGACTGAAATTGAAGACAATTCAAAGAAAGGAAGCAGCCCCTATTTGGGAAACTTCCCAAAATATGGTGCAGGCGTCTTGAAGCTCAGTGTACAGTCCTGTGTAATGCAGAGTGTGTGTTTGGGGTGGGGGAAATCTCTTCACTCTGATGTGCAGGATGCTTCTCTCAATGGCAGGGAGGCACTGCTGTGAAACTGCCACAGAACCTTGGAAACATCTGGACTATCCAAGTAGTTGTCATCTCTCTGATACATGTTTCACTAAAATGTTGCTTGGGGCTCTTGAGAAAATGGTAATGAGGTAGCATCTGGATCAGATTCTGTGGGGCAGTGACTGTGTACCCAGTCACTTCAGTCAATGCACAGTGAGGGCTCCTCCAAATGGTGTTAAGTTCATGAGCTCAGTCATACAAACACCCAGCTGTGCACTCTGGGTTTGAGGCCAGGCTGGTTTGAAACTTGGGGATTTCCATGATTCTCACTGAGTTCACTTTTGCATAGAAAACAGATTTGTAGGGAAAACAAATTTTAAGGCAGTTCTGCTAAGAAAACAATTGTATAGGTAAGAGATACGATCATGCTATAAATGAGGGAAGGGAAGAGCCCACTTCTGAAGCCATAACTATTGCTTTAATTCTGTGGTCCCTTCTAAATGACAGTTGAGTGTATTCCATTCAAAAGTGTGTGGCTACATGTTTAGAGAAGGCTTATAGCCCTTCCTGAGGAGTATATACTCACTCAGTGTGAAGTGTAATGTCAGAATGTGTGCTGTATAGGCTGTGGAAAAGGTGGGCAGTGATTCCCTGGGACAGCCTGGCAGGAGGTGGGTGGCACAGCCAGGCTGGTGGCTGAGTTACAGCCTCCTGGTGGAGCTGATTTCCATGTGGCCTACGTGTGGCAGGTTCTCCTGTTGAGGGGGTGTGTGTCTGTGAGGAGTGGGGCGTGCAGGGAGGAAGGAGAGTCCCAGAGCAGTGAGTTAAGCTGTCCCTGGTGGACACTGTGGAGGGAAATGTAATGCATCAGGCTGCTGGTAAGTAATGGCAAAGCGGGGTACGTAAATCTGGACAGAATGCTCCTGCTTTGTGTGGCAAACTTGTAAGTGTCAGAAGTGCCATGTTTGAGTCCTTGCTGCAAGAGAGCACAGCTGTAAATGTATGTAAAATAACAGTAGTTACAGTGGTTACTGAACTTGGAGCATTTCCATGGTCTGTATTACACTGCACTGTACATGATTGGCTCCTACAGGGGCAAATCCTTCCCTGGGAGGGCGGGCAGGCCCTGGCACAGGTTGGGCAGAGAAGCTGCGGCTGCCCCAGCCCTGGAAGTGTCCAAGGCCAGGTTGGACAGGGCTTGGAGCAACCTGGGATACTGTAAGGTGTCCCTGCCCATGGCAGGGGGTGGAATGAGATGGTCTTTAATGTGCCTTGCAGCCCAACCAATTCTGTTGTTCTATGAAATACTGTTTCTATGCAGAAATCTGATGAAAGTGCAAAGCCCTAAATGAACTTGATGTGTTTTGCTATTTGAATTACTTGAAAATGTATTTAAACAGATGAGTAGAATCTCTGTCAGTGCTCTAGATTTAATATTTTCTTTGATGAACAGTTAGAACATATTTAAGCTTAATAATTAAATTTGATGCCATATTATCTTTAACTTAACAAGATTTTTGTGAAAGATGGTTTAAGCACATTTTCATGAATTTTCTGAGCATTTCTTTGAATATTTTATTTTTCCCTGTCATGATTTTTTAAAATCCTTCTGTCTAGAAAGACTGCTACAAATCCTAAATTAGATTTCCTTCTCTTAGATTGCAAAGAGCATATCACAGAAGATGCAAAACCAGAATCCATCAGTGACACAGCTGACCTGGCTCTGCCACCTGAAATGCCGATTTTAATTGATTTCCACGCTTTGAAAGATATCCTGGGGCCACCCATGTATGAAATGGAGGTAACATCCTCATTTGTTTCTGCTTGACTGTTGTTTCTGGCTGGTTTGACTAGTTGTGTGCTTTATTGCTATTGACTGAGTTTATACAATATTAACATCTTAAAAATGTGTTAGGAAGAGAATTGTTTTCCTTTGTGTTCCAGCAAGTGTGTTTTCACCTAAAGAAGTTTGTGCTTTAATTCAGGGTGCATGACTAACATAATGCCATGACTTTCTGTTAGCAAAGATGCCTGGAGCTGTGCTTAAGAACGTGGTGGTGTTTGTTCAGTTTGTAACAACTTTGCTTTTGTTTGGGGGATGTTTGGTGGTCTTGGGAAAGAAGCCAAAAGTAGAACCCAGGAATCCTGTCTCTGCAGCAGCTGTGCTGTGCACTGTCCCACATACCTCCTTAAAGCCAGTCAGCATTTTTAGGTATTAAAGCCACTTCAGTTTGCACCAGAAGTTCTCAGACATTCTTTAGGTTAATGTGACTCTCAGCTATTAAAATGTTTTATGATCACTCAGGCACCTCCAGCTCTGTTCCTCAGCAGGCATATTTCAGGATTTTTTCTTTGCCCCAGCTGTGTATTGCCCCGTTCTGTGGAAATGCTGTCAGTTAAAGCAGCTTGTTAGTTTGGGATTCTCTTTTCACCATTTCCAGTGCAGTTATTCTCTGCCTTAGCTCAGGCCCAGGTGAGGAGACCGAGTGTCAGTGCTGTTCAGAGCACGGTGACAGGAGCCTGGGTGCTGATGAAACACTGGATTTTGTCCTGGAGAAAAGGTCAGTCAAGCAGTAAGACTCATTAAACCTTGTGACCTCTGTATCAAAGTTTGGAGTTTTTTTAACATTTCCATATTTAGAAGGAAAATTTAGTGCATAAATAGAATTAGAGATGAATCCACACAGCTCAAGTCCCTGAGCAGCTCAGGATTCATTTTCTTGTACTACTTGCTGTATTTATTAATAAGTAGTTTTCAGTACACACTTTGTTTGATAGCCACGTAACTCCCATTTTAAGGAATTTTCCCAACTAACCTGTTATTCCTTTGAATATTCTCAAGTCCCCCCAAGATCCTTTCAGACCAAGAGCACAGCTCCTGCCTCTGGCCGGCCTTTCAGACTGGCTGCTGGTGGTTTTTCTGGTTTGGAGTCTGCAGAGTGTTGTTTCCTCTCCATATCTGGCCTTAAAGCTTCCCCTTTGACCTGCATGTTGCCATTTCGCAGTAGCTGAAACAAAGCCACTGTGTCAGCCCCTGGCTGAGGCTGAGCAAGGAGAGCTGCAAACATGACACGAGTGAATTGATCTGGTGTCCTTCAGGGAATACCTGCACACGAGTGATTCATCTTTCACCTTCTCACTGCATTGCTTGTCTGTTTGCTGCCCTGGTCTCCCAGCAGAAAGACATGACACAATATTCAGCTCATACTTGTAGGATTAATTCATTTTTCACAAATAAATAATCTTATGTGTCACCCTTATAGAACAAATATTGGGGTAAATCACATAGTGAGGCTTTGAAAGAATAATCTTGACAGTTTAAAGTGTGAAAGATTTAATGAAATGTTTCAGCACAGCGTGCTTTTGGGGGAAAGGATTTATAACACGTCCAGGGTGTTTATAATGAACTATTTATAATTTTGGCTTGGATATTAGCTTCTTTTTTCTTTTGCTCAGGTAACAAAACATCCCTGACACCACAGGAAGGCCCATCAGGATTAGTTTATATCCTCATAATGTGAGTGGAGTTGAAGGGACAGAAGCTGTAGGTCAGTGAAATTGCCTATTCTAGGAAAGGAAAGTGCAGATGCCATAAAATAATGGCTCTGTTCCCTGGGACGTGTGCAATTCTAATGAAGGAACAAATTAGGTTATCTTTTAGAAGCAAAAGCTGGACAAAGGACAGGTTTAGATAGGCATTTTTATTGAAGAACTATCAGTCTTGTGGTGATATTTCTGGGAAATCCTCCTCCCTCAAAGGGAAGCTGCTGTTCACTTTGCCAGCAGTGATTTGCCAGAGAATGAATCAGAAGAGAGGTTTGTGCAGTCAGGTTGGGAGAACCTGTGGAAGCATAACAAAGATGCTCAAGGCCAGCAAGTAACTGAACTGGTTCTCATTGTGCCATTGTGGGTCTGTGATTTAAGAGCTTTCTGTCCCTTACTTACAAAGTAACTCCAAAACTGCAGACAATGCCTCTTGTCCTTTACCTTGGAATGACCTTAAATGTTGTGAGATAAATGACTGTGTTAAATGTTCAGAGTTTAATTCTGCAGTGTCCAGGCAGCTAAAATGTATCTGACAATATGTTTAGATTACAGCTGAATCACAGCTGGGTTGGTCTTATCTACAAAAGTTTTCAAAACCCAAGACTTGGAGTCAGTAACATCTTCTGATAGACATGACCAGCCATTAGTGGATTCTAGTGGCCATTTCTAATTGAAGTTGTTTAAAAAGTGTGAGAAAAGATTTCTTCTAATTTAAATTCTGACTTTTCGTGAGAAGAAATTATTCAGAGGTGCCAGGAGTGATTGAGTCTTGTGGAGCTCAATGTAACGTGTTACAGGTGTTTAAAGTAGTATAACAGATCTCAGTGTTGTGTGCTTGTGGAGACAGTTGTGTGTGTGTGTGTTTAGGGATTTTCAGGGATCTTTTCAGCAGACAAATACCAAAACTGCCAGGGCATTTTCCATAAGTTTCCCTGTCAGGAGGCCTCAGGTGGGAAGGTCCCAGAGAGGCAGTGCAGGCTCTGGTAGGACAGCAGGAGAGGTGGCTTGGCCTCTGAAGCTGCCAGCTGAAAGGTGATTAACACTTACTACACACCTAGTCTCTCTTACGGCATCTCAAATTACTGGAGGACGGAGGAGGAGGTTCCTGTCTAGTCTGAGGGTAGAGGAGGGGTTAGTGCTGAGATAAATGATGTGTCTTTAGAACCATTTGGGTTTTGAACTGTTGCCACATTTGCTGTTTTCTGCCCCTGAACTCTCAAACAGTGGAGTGAGTCTGTAAACTGTTTTGAACTGATACAGAGTCCAGTCCAAAAAATCTGAAACAAAAACCCCAAACCAACAAACCTTGTTCATGGCTACTTTGGGGCAGGAGAGGGTTTGGACAGCTGATTTTTTTCATTACATCTGAAGTGTCTGAAACCACAATGGGTTGCCAAAATACAGGATTGTCTCAAAGGAGAGTGCACCAGTGTTGTTGGATTTCTGTGTGACCAGGAGGAACTGACTTTGTTAACCTGAGTTACAGTTACTGAGATAATCAGAGTTAAATAGCTCTAATAAAATTCAGGAATGAATATAGAAACCAGTGTTAGCAAAAATGAAAATGCTTGATGAAGTATTTTGATACTATGAAAGTGAAACACTATTATGTACAATTTTCTTAAATGCTAGAAAAAGAAACAGCCATTTTAGCTAGATTATGCTAATAAAAGCAAATGGCATGATGTTGTTCCAAATGCACAGATAACCAGGAGCCACAGGAGAAGGGCTGTGTGGCTTCCTTTGCTTTAGCAAGGTACAAGTGTAGCTCCTGATTTCCCTGGCTGTCAGCAGGACCCAGGGGTGGCTCAGTGGCCTCTGCTCCTTGGCTCTCCTGTCTCTCCTGTGGGGCACAGCTTGCTCAGCTGCTTGTAATTCCTAATGGCAGTCTGGAACATGTGCCATCCTCTTTCCTGCTGGCTGCCAGCACATTCATGTTCCCATTATTCTGAATTGTTCCTAAATGTTTGCAGTGGACAACAGCAGTGTGTTTGTTGGCTGACCCCAGTCTGGGCAGTGCAACCACCTTTAAAAAGGCTTTTCGGTAGCACTGGGGAGCAAAACTGGCTTTTTCAAGGGAGTAACTGCCAGGGCGAATACACCTCTAGCACAGATGGATTAAGTCACATAAACATTCAGTCAGGATTGACTAAATACTTGAAGTCCTTTGAAGAGAAAGATTCTTATTGTGCTTTTGGGGGCGGGGAAGGTTTCAAGGGTGATGCACCCAGATGTTTGCCATTGCCTTAAGCTAAGCTGCCACGTACAGCTCCTCTTCTGTAGTTAGTGCTTACACATATCCACAACTACTGCTGCATTAAATGATAAAATAAAAAAAGGAAGAGATCAGACACTTGGCTTAACTTTCCTGTTCCAGTGGGTACAGCTGTTCAGAGGGCAACTCTGAGCTTGTTTTTGCAATCGATGTTTTACGGCTGTTTCCTGAAGGGTTTGCTGTGTTCTCCTGCAGGTGTCTGAGCGCCTGAGCCAGCCAGGAGTAGCCATAGGCTTGGCCTGGACCCCCCTCGGGGGCGAGATCATGTTTGTGGAAGCGAGCCGCATGGACGGGGAGGGCCAGCTCACCCTCACGGGCCAGCTGGGGGATGTCATGAAGGAGTCGGCTCACCTGGCCATCAGCTGGCTCCGCAGCAACGCCAAGAGATACCAGCTCACCAACGGTGGGTGGGCCGTGCCGCGGGCTGGGCAGCAGTGCAGGGGCAGCGCTGCGTGCAGGGTCAGTGTGTGGGGCCTTGGGGGCTCGGTGACTCAGCAGCTCGTGGCATCGCTGAGGAACGGGGCAGTTCCTCGCGCTCGCTGTGGAAATGGATGAAGCCTAACACAGTTTTCAGCCATCAGTGCCACAGTGAGGGTGGAGTCAGCTCCAGAGTGTCTTTGTGTAGCTCTTCCCTGATTGCTGCCGGGCTGGGGAGTTGGTGGCACACAGGTCAGCCTGGGCAGATGATGAGCTGGCACTGCAGGCTCTCCCTGGAAGGCTGTGACAGCCTCGGGGCCAAGGTGCATCCCCCGAGCTGTGGCAGGCACTGCCTCTCACTCATTTTTACACTCCAGCTTTCCAGTACTTCTGTGGTGTACACAGATATGGAAGTGTGTAGTTTTTATCTAAAATTAAGACACAGACTGTGTTAGAAGTATGTTTTTGTAGTCTAAGTTTTAATATTTTGTTGGGTTTGTATGGCAGCTGTTGAACTGCAGTGCAATAGGATTCTGGACAAGAACATTTTAACTCTGTTGTTTTGTTTGAACCTCCCAGGAGTTGTGGAAATGTGCTTTTTAGCATCATCTGCTGAACAGGCAAATAATTGTCCTGTATCTGTCATTATCTGTGGAAGTCTAGATAGGTTAAAAACCAGAATGGAATTAATGTCATGTAAATTCTGAGCTTATTGGTTAATGTGTTACAGTTTTTTTTTCTAGGGATCTGGATGTAGGAAAGCTCATTGGGTTTTCTTTCTGTTGGTTTTTTTTCAGGTGGCTGCAATATTGTGTTGGTTTTTTTCAGCCTGCTGTTAAAAAATAGTGCCAAGGCTTTGAGTTCTTGGTGGGCTTTTAGAATAAAGACTGGGAACAAAATGGATTTAGATTTTTAACATTGAAACCATTCTTTTTTTCCTTAAGCTTCTGGAAGTTTTGATCTCCTTGACAACACTGACATCCATCTGCACTTCCCAGCTGGAGCTGTCACAAAAGATGGACCATCTGCTGGTGTTACCATAGTAACCTGTCTTGCTTCACTCTTCAGTGGGCGGCTGGTGTGCTCAGATGTAGCCATGACAGGAGAAATTACACTAAGAGGCCTTGTTCTTCCAGTAAGTATCATTGGAGAAGAGAGCTAAGTTGTATTAATTCTGCCTGTTCTGGATATAAAATCTGTTTGTAGCCACTTAGAAAAGTAGAGCCTTGCTGGATCATTCCTTAGCAGCAACCCAGTCTCTTCTGGTGCAGGTGGAGAGGTCAGTGGAGCCAGCCTGCTGCAGTACTGTCCCACTCCTCTCTCTGCTTTGCTTTTCAAGATAAAGCCAGCCTTGATGTGGTTTTTGGGGCAAACATGTTCAAATGTCTACTTAGAAAGGAAACCTAAAAGTCTTAAAATTCAAGATGGTTTCAAAATGTGTATTGCAATTTATAAACGTGTGCCCTCAAACTGTTAGTGCAGAGTTATCCCTGGTTTCTTTGCAGCTGTCCCTGTTACTGTGTATAGGTTACTCTTGAAACCATCTTCCATAACCATACTTTTAGATTCTTCTTAAATGTTGTTCCCTGCATACAGTTTAGCCAGTGTTTCCATAAAGCTTTTTAGGAAAATAAAGCATGAAGGCAAAGGAAGGTTTTCAAACAAATACAGCTTAAAGTGTCAGTGCAGCCTGGCACAAGTGACTAAGCAGCTCTGGGAGTTACCAGCTCATACCAGATGATGGAGAGGAGGAGGAGGATGTGGGAACAGAGACAGGCTTTTGTTCCCTGCCGAGGAGAGTGAAGCAGAGGTGCCGTGGTGAGGTGGCAGAGGGGGAGGAGGATCTCTGGAGTGTGTTCTGGGACAGGACAGGCTGTGGTTGGGGGTTTTGGGATCTTGCTGTTGGCAGTCTGGGTTGCTCAGAGCAGCTGCCCCTGCTGCTGCACCAACGTGTGCCCAGAGTGCAGCACCTCCACTCTGGGAGCGCTTTGGGGTTCTGGGCACTCCTACCTTGTATTACAGCAGCCCGAGTTCTGCCCTTTGTGCTGTGAAACAAGGCTTGCCCTCCTCTAAAGCATTGTGCAATTGCAAATTTATTCTATACCATGCTTTTTAATTAGGATTAGAAGAGAGTTCAGGAGAAGAAGCTACAGCTGTGATTGTAGGCAAGACTGATGTAACCCCCCCTTGTTACACCTTGTTATCAACTCAGCCAGGGGGCTCAGTGGAGCAGTCAGTGCCTGTTTGTAGCACAGAGCACCCCTCCAGTCTGGGAGCACAGGTTTGCATTCCTGTGCATTTTTGTTGTACACCCTAAGTTAGTTACTGTGTGACAGGGCTTCCTTTGGACTTTTTTGTCTCTAAATCTAGCACTGCCTTTACCTGAAGTCTTCTGTTCGAAGGTAGGATTTTGGCACACCAAATTAAAAAATGGAGTGAAGGCCATCTTTGTTACAAACAATTCCTGAAAAGTAATGACTTTTCCACTATTGATGCTCTTGTACCTGCACTCCTAGATTAATTTTCCCCTCGTTATTCCCTGTTACAGAAAGAATACTATAGCATATTAACATATTTCCCTCATTAAGCACATGAGCTACAAATGTGGCTGCATTTTAATTGCTTTCTGAAATGACTGGGGGAGGCAGAGCTTTCATCAAAATTTAACTCCTGATGTGATGTTACAATAATTACCTTATTAGATTAGTGTCACTGTGGTTTTATGTATCTATTTCTCCTCCTGCTTAGGTTGGAGGAATTAAAGACAAAGTGCTGGCAGCACACCGAGCTGGCCTGAAGAGAATTATCCTCCCGCAGAGGAACGAGAAGGACCTGGAGGAGATCGCGGCGCCGGTGCGGCAGGAGCTGAGCTTCGTGCTGGCCACCTGCCTCGACGATGTCCTCAACGCCGCCTTCGACGGCGGGTTTGCCCGCAAAGCCCGCGTGGAGCACCTCAACAGCAAGCTGTAGCCGCTGGATTGGAGGGCACGGCGCGGCTCGGGTGGAGCTGCTGCTAACGGGCTGCTTCACGGGGGGTAAACGCAATCAACAGGCGCTTCACAGCCGGCAAACGCCCTTTAAGGGCTTGTGCGGCTTTGGATCAGCAAAGAATCCTGACAAAAACGCTCATTCCTGATAAGAGTCAAGCATGAGAAAATTGCAGGTGTTGAGAAAATTCCTTAGCATATCTGGAACATGGCAGTGGCTGGTCCCATCCTCAGAGACGAGGGCACACCCACAAAGAGGAAGGAACTTGCAATTCCGGCAGAGCTGTCTCTGCTGCAAAGGCAGCAGGAGAGGCTCAGAATGGGCTTGTGACAAAAAGCAAACTGATTTAGCGTGAGAGTTTATTATTCTTACAAATACTATTTTCTAAATAAGTAATGTGCTAAGGAGCAGTAGCATCAGGGGGACAATAAGGTTTTGGAAATCTAAAAAACATGTTTAAGGAATTTGGACAGAAGGACTATGGTCTAAATTAAGCTAATTCTTTCAGCACTGGTTCTAGTTTGTAGCAGGGTCACTGCAGACATCATTTTTCAAACCTAAACGTGGGAAGCAGCACCAGAAGAACTGAACTGTGGGAACTGCTGTGTAGGTAAGGCAGTCACACACACACAAGTTCACGTGTGCACAGCTGTCCTTCCAGCAGCACAAACAAAACATCTTGGAGGCACAAAGTGCATATCCTTTATTCTCAGTGACAGAAACCGACTTGATTCTGGGCTGCCTTTCTTTGGAGGTGAGCCTGTGGAAATTAGATCCATTTAAACAATGCCAAGAAAATACTGAATCATTAAAGTGCATTCAGTACTGCCCACTGTGAATAATTTAAGGTTTAAGAAGTCTGTCAGTCTCCCTCTCAGTTGATAGCTTTGTCTCGGCTCTCTTGAACCTCAGGGAAAACTACATTTAAATGTGTGATCCCGAGCCTTTGGCACTGTCGTACCAGAGTCAACCCTGAGCAAACCCCACCTGTTGTTACATTCTCCTCTTGTCCACTGGTTCTGAAACAACCTCCAGTGTGCTCACGAAACACAAACTGTACCAGTGACAACAGCCTGCTCTAGAAGTGGCCTATGAATCAAAAAGAGTAGTTTGCTTTGCTTTCGTTTCCATAGATAATAAAAGCTGATTTACCTGGAACAGAATAGCACTGACAGTGATAAACTCAGTGGGAATTTCTGCACCTGTTTTACAAAAGATTTTACAGAAGACTTAATCTAATAAAATGATGAAAATAAAACCCCCTTTTCTGTCACTATTTTAAGAGCTCATAGTTATTCACCAGCCAAGTTCAAGACCACAGGTAACACAGAGTCTCAGAAGATGTTCTGCCTTACAAGAAACTTGCAGATAAACTACACGCCACGTAAAACCCCAGGCCAGTATGGTCACGAGTGTGCTGCTGCTTTGCTTCTCATCAAACCAGAAGGGAAAAATCCTGAACCCAACTGAACACAGCTCAAATAACAATCCTGAACTATCTGCACTGGGAGAGCACAGACATGCACAGAATTCCAGCACAGTCTGTTTATACATGTGGAAAGCAAACCTGCATTTTTTTTTAAAAATAGTAAGGACTATTAAAAAAAAAGTTTCCACCACAGCAAACCAGGGAGTTGCTGCCCAGAAAAGTTAAGCAATGCCTTTCTGCCTGAGACACTACTCCCATGCCCAAGCCTTGTCCACGTGGACTTCACCTGCAGGCTGGGGGTTTAACACCACTCCGAAGGGAATGCCAGGCATTTACTGCCCGTTTCCTGTTCTGCTGGCAGAGCCCACACGGCTTTGTTGAGATATTTCTTTAACAAAACGTAGGCATTATCCCCTCTATCAGACACTGCAGACACGCTCTGGTGCCTTTTGCTTTCACTGAGCAGGTGATTAATAACAACCCTCCTGAAGGCATGTCAATGCACTGGCCATTCTGCTTTGGCACTGACACTAAAACTGACTTGGTATTACATTTATCCCTCAGCAAAACACCCTAAAATAGCTAAAGCTTATCAGAGGTTAAAACCAAAAGCAGTGGCAGCGCCTTTCCTCTCTCCACACTATGAATTGCTACAGATAGTAAGTATCCCACTAGTTGCAATTCCTGCTTTCATCACAGTAGCTTTGGAAAGATTCTGGATAAACAACAGGACAGGCAGCAATACAAAACCTGCTTTAATTTTAAAGCACTACTGCAAACAAGAACTAGCAGGAACTGTCACAACAGCTCCCGAGTATTTACATCCACATTTGTCAAACATTTTAAGGCTTTCTTTTTAAAGGGCAATGAAAACCACAGAGGTAGTGCAAGCAGACAAATGCAAGGTCTACTGCATTTCATCTTTTAGAGACAAATTTGAATACTCTTTCCCAATACAGCAAAGTAAACCAGCACTTGCTAAAATAAATAGCTAATGTTAAGACAATACCAGGCTTTAATACACCATTTATTTTAGATAAGGTAGTAAACTGTACAGATTTCTAGTATGTTTTCTTTTTTCATATATAACAGTAGTTGACTTACCAGATCCTCACACTCTCTAGAGAAGATCCACTGAATTAGGCTTCTGGTACTTTTGAGGATCTGGGCCTAAGTGTAATTTCTTAAATCATTCCATCTGACGATGGACAGTGAGCATTTTATACAGATTTATTTTTTTTAACACCAAATGGTACTCGTTTACATTACAGTAAGTCAGCATACAGTAGTTATGCTATAGCATTTGTCATCTGTAAAACATGAACCAACCTGCCTGCCCACACCAGTCGGCTCCTGGAGCTCATTGCGAGTGCCATTCTGGAAGTGCCCTTCAGAAATACCGTGCTGACCCCCAGCCCAGCCCAGCCCAGCCAAAACCACTGCACATCAGCATGGCCAGGTCTGCAGACTCCCGGTTCTCTTGGGGACAGTGCCAGCCCCGCAGCCCGTCAGCCTGCGGGGACACTCGGGCTCTCCCCGGCCTTCCCCGGGCAAAGCAGAGCTGCAGGAATCAGCCCAAACTCTGCCAAAGACCAGAGGACAAAATGGAGGAAAGTGCAGACAAGCTGAACTAGGGGACAGTAATTACTGAATTTAGAGAACGGCAAACAGTTGCATATTCAAATGAAAAAACTGCCAGATTGCAGGACTTTTGGAAGCACTTATCTACTGTCACAAGGAACCAGTACATCTTTTAAATTACATCTGTGCACAGTTCAAACAGCCTAAGTATCAAATTTTAGAAGTGAAACTTTTACTACATGAAGCCAACTATTTCTGTAGTATTTTAATAATCCACCCTGATGGATTTTGTGTTCCTTACCTGTAGAACTACTTACCTCACCATGCATCAAAATAATAAGAACAAGAGTTGTCTTAACAGATCAACTTCTGATAAGAAAGTTAAGACAGTGCACAGTAAATAAACTGTATTTTAATGTGTTACAAACGTAGTTAATAGCCAGACTACCTCCCCAACAGATGTCTGCTGGACTAGATCTCACAAAGATTTCTTTCAAACAGCTTGAGATGAGGCAGCTTTTCCCCCTTTCTGTCTCTGTTCTGGAACACGAATGCCACAGACACTCGTGCTTAAGGTTTTCACATACAGGCAGTCTGCAAAAAGCCCCATGTCCTTCCAGAGCCTGCAGGGCTGGAGAGTCACACCTGCAAGAGATTCATCTGCATTGTCACCTGTAGCATGGCACCAAAATTATATACAAAACTCACTTCCAGACAGTTGCTTTAGTAACAACAAAAGACATGAAGACAAGAAACTGAGCAAGAGCATCAATGTGTCAAACTTTGAGCTAAAGCAAAAAGCAGAAGTTGGCTGTGTTTTTTTAATATGCCAGGTATTCTTTTAATGACAAATATAAAAAGATTGAAAACATCTCACTCTGACTGCCTTTTTTTTTTTTTAAACAAATGGTCTGCTTTTATAATTACAAATACTGTGTAATACAATACCTTCTTTGTACTGCAAACCAACAAATACAAGGATGCATTCAAGTTTCTAAGCATCTCTAAATTTGAAATGTGAATTATTATCTTTTTTAATTCGGAAAATTCTTAATAATTGTTCATTTTTGTTAGAAGGTAACTCAAAGTACAACAACATCAAGACCTGTTTTTAAAGGAGCTGTCTTTCCTGACACATCTTTGAACATCAGCACTCCTTTCGAGTTCAGTACATTCACAAATAGCTCAATTAAGAACAGTATCACCAATGAATTGACTACTGGAAAGAGACAAAATTTACCAAACATACAGAAATATAAGTTTTACCATAGCAATTATGCATATCAAAAGATGACACCTGTAATTAACTTTAAAAAGATACAAAAAAGAGAAAAACCTGAATTACAGAAAAGAAAGTCATATTTATTTAATGAAAAACTAGAAGTTAATAAAAATTAGCAAATACACAAAAAATATACACAAACAGCAGCAATACTATGTAGTGACTTACAAAGGGGGGGTGGGAGGAGGAGGGGAAGCAGCGGCCAGAGACCAGACCGCTCAACATGGCTTGTCAGTCAAAGGGGGAGGAAAAAAACACAAACAAAAACACGAAACAGTATCCTTTTCAACAGTACAATCAATCTACAAACAAGTTTTTAGAATTATTTTACAACATTTCCTGTAGAATCAATTCTTAATACAAAAGATGCCCATTTTGGGTGTATATATATTTTCAGTGGTTTACTGTTGACTTATTTTAAATATATTAGTTACTACATGCAACTGCTTCCTGCAATTTAACTGCCTTTCCTTTTATTTACCTTCATTTATGTCTACCCTCCATCTACCAAATAATTTGTCTGACAGTCAAAGATGGTTACCCTAGTTTCTGCTAAATTAAATGCAACGGTTTAAACACTGGCCTGAAGAGGTTTGATTGCCATTTCAGCACATGGATATAGTTACGTTGATGCCTAAATTGCCGTTTTCTGCAAAGAGCTGTGCAATGCTGGTGTCAAAGACAAGGCAGTCACTATTCATAATGGCTGTTGCAATTCCCTCATGGATGGACCGAGGAGTCGCTTCCCAAGTCAATCGCCGCCTGTGCCCGTTTAGCTCCAGTCGGTAAGCAAAGTTTTCTGCTTGCTTGCGTGTTCCTATCAGCTGTACAATTGCAAAGAACTGCTGGTGACCATCATATTTCTCCTGTTTCTCCAACACTAACATGAAATGGAAGCCAAAACAAGACTGCATCATAACCCAGTCAACAGCACCAGGAAGATTAATGTCCGTAGCCAGGAACACTATATCTTCGCCCTGCAGTGTTGTAATGGACTTGTGTTGATGCATCAGGTGTGGCATGACAGCATCCAGGGAGCCTTGCCATTTACATGAAGCACCGGGACACGGACAGGAATAAGGCCTAAACTCACAAAGCTCCTCGTGGTCTGCTTTTTCCGTGTGTGGCAAAGTTATCTCGCATCCGGAAGAGGCGTATTTACACGGGAATAGTACAGAGTTGGCAACTTTCTCCATAGCCAGGTTACGGATGGAGCCCAGCGGGCCTCGGCAGGTGGGACAGCACGTAAGTTTGGGGCGACAGTTGCTACAAACCAGGTGGCCGCTCTGACACTGCAGGATGGGGGGCAGCACATAGTCAAAGCACACAGGACACTCAAAGAGACTGGCCAAGTCATTGTTGGAGGCGGTGGTGCCCGTCAGCGCGGGCACCCTCTGCGATGGCGTGCACTTGGAGGTACCCGTGGGGAGAGCTGTGGCAGTCTGACGGCTCATGTCTGCAACACAGGAGAGGAAGAACAGTGAGTATCCAAGCACAGCTTATTTTCCTCTGAACGCAGTACTTCTTGATTTACAACAAAGCTTCAAGAGAAAATCGATACAAATGAAAGCAAAAACCCCCATGTAATACAAACTGTGGGTATGTGACGTGCAGAAGATCAGCTGTGCACGTTTGCTACAGACACTTGCATGACATGGAAATGGAACAAGTGAAGAAGTTCTGCTAACTGCTCTGCAGTGGAATTCACCTATAGGAAACTGCAAGGGAGATGAGTGAAGATATACTCGAAGTAAGAAGTTTGTTGTTGTTGGTTTGGTCTTTTTAAGGTTATGAAATGCTTCGCCCAGACCACTGGTGCATAACAATTTGGAACACTAAGGCTGAATTTTAATCTGCTGTGTATAAGAAACTGGCCATTTTTAATGAAAAAAAAAAAAAAATCTTCTGGATATGACCTCAGTAATCATGTTTACTGAATATTTCTTTTTTAAAAATATGAAAAACCATAGCAAGGAAAAACACAGCTCAGACAATTGCTACCCTGCTTTTTTCTCAGGACAGGACAGTGACTTCCCATTTTCAATACTCTGCTAGTGAGGCCCACAGCTTGTAAAGCACATCCACTGCTTCAGCTTCCTCAACTGAACCATTTGTGAGGATACCAGAGAAGAAAAACAAAGCAATTACTTTCCTGAACTTCCCAAATAAGACATGAAATTAAAAAGATTAAACATGAGTTAATTTTACCATGTAAGTAACTCAAACTCTTTGCAGCCCCTTGAAAAGGCCCTGTTGATGAAGTTTTACATTCAGTGGCGCTCCCACTGAACCTCTGTTCAGTCCAGTGTCCCCAGACAAAGGTGTGACAGCTGTCTGACCAAAGAGCCTGCCCGAGCACTCCACAGATGTGCTACAAGTACTGTATTTGTTAACACACTATGGATGCCACACTTCTTCCTGCATCCCCAACTCTCCTCCTTCTTGTGCAAAAGGAATCACTAGTGCTACCAAGAAAATAAACACGGTTTTGAAAAAATAAACATTACCTTTGTAGGTTAAGGACAGTGTAGTAAAATGCTATCCAAAATTGGCCTCTGCTCCACAGTACAATTCTTGGTCACCCTAAGTGCCTCTCTGCGAGTACATTAGCTCTGTATCTGTCACGTACGGATAAAGCTCTCAAAATAAACCTCATCTTTAATCTCCTTGCTATTTGACATGGGAATATTAGGCAATAGGCAAGCTTCCCATATTTAGCATCATTTCACCCACAAACTTACTCATACTTGGACCAGATAGCTCAGAGCAGCATACTGTGCGTGCTTTTGCAAGACATGCACTGTTCAGGGCACAAAGCAGAGGAACTAAGAGATTCCAACTGACAAACTGACTTATCCTGTGCCAATCAAAAAGTAATCAGAGATAGGCAATTGAAAATTCCTGTACAGAAGCAGCTCTCCTCAGTCCAGAGCTAGAAAAACACAAGTGTCTAAGACTTGGTATTCAGTCACTGATTTTATGAGTCTCACGAGCCCAATAACAGCATCTTCTCACCCCTCCAAACTCTCTTGCTTCATATCAGAGTTGGTGGTCTAGAAATATCCAATTACCACCTTCAGGATAAGAAAAAAACAACTACACAGTGGTTTTCAGTGCTGGGCCTTAACTGATACTGTTGAGATATGACAAGAATGTGTGCGTATTTCCCTCCTGCGAGGCATTCCAGCTCAGATGAAAAGTTTAGGATGTCTGTGACAAATCAGGTATGTGTTCTGGGGAAGTGATGCTGCCCCAGCCAGGGGATTCACACAGCAAGGCCCCTGCTGCTGCCTGCCCAGCACCCGCGGGTGGGAGCTCGTGGCCCTGCCCTGCTCTGGAACAAACCACACGCACAGAGTCACTGCCCGCCGCAGAACCAACCCCATCACGCTGTTCGCCTGCGAATCACAGGCACGTTCATACGTGGAATTCTGGAAGGGCTTCCCTGCAAACATTGTGAACACACACATTTCAGAAGGCTGTGCGTGTTCACTCTGCCTGACCCTGTACGTCCTGATCCAGGGATCCCCAGGAACCCACAGATAACGCTGGGGAGAACCACTGCGTCAGGCCAGTTCCCTGGGCAGTCTGACGAGCTGGGTGAGCTCGGGTGTCTTTAATTACACCTCTCAGAGCCCATGCAACAGTTAAATTAAGCAACCTACAAACTTTGCAAAAGACCTTACGCACAGATGCACTTCCCACTTGAGCTTTCTAAGGTATGGAGGTGCTGGAGAACAGGACTGGGGGTTATCACTGTGTGACCAACCTTCACACACGCCTTCCACAACCCCGGACCTCACACGAGCACGGAATGACAATGAGCAGGAACATGTGAACCAGACCACTGAGATTATTAGCATGCAAGGAAGAAACGGGATAAAGCTATAAACTGTAATTTACCAAGTCTGAACCTGTCCAAAGCCTACATTTTCATCACTCTTGTTAACACAAAGATGAATAATACATCGTGATGGAAAAGCCAGAGATGTTAATTTTTTATAGCTATCTTAAAAGCTACCAGTTAATCACAAGTAAAACTTTTAACAGTGTAATATCCTTTAGCCACCAAACTATGAAATACATACAATTACAAACCAAGGAAAAACAACTTTACAGAACTGGAAATTAAGCTTAAAGACATTTGTGGTTGCAAAGCCCTTACTCCCTTGCATGCAGTATTTGCTATTATGCTATCTTTGTTTGCATACACTGGGAACAGGTCTCCAAGCAACAGTGACAAACTAAGGTATACTAGGTAGCATTTTCAAGAGTACCAATTCCTCCAACACAAATTACCCAAAAGATTGTACGAATTCGAAAAAAATTAACCAAGAGTTAAACCAGTGAAATGTATTTTAAGATTTCTTAATTCTAAATCACGGAGGCCGACCCCTGCTGCCATCAGCCCGCGCCGCCCCGCTGCCCACAGTGCGGTGGCCGCGGCGCGGGGCGGGCGCCCCGCACGGTGTCCGGACACGAGCCCGCTACCTTCGGCCCTGCCGGCTCTGCTCCCCGGCAGGCAGGCGGCCCACACGCCCCTCCAGGAGCCCGGCGCGCTGGGGGCGGCTCTGCCCGGCATGTGTCGGGGGGCAGCTCATGGCCCGTGCCTGCGGCTCGGCCGGCACGGGGGCACGGCCCGGGCGCTGCCCCCGCACGGCGGGCCCGGGCCCCG
>JAWWMO010000022.1:7249944-7262664 GCA_035047845.1 Dendrocincla fuliginosa
CCCGCCCGGCACCGCCCGCCCCGCCCGGCCCGGCCCTTCGTCCGCCGGGGGACGGCCCGGCCCGGCCCCGCCCCGGCACAGGGGCACGGGAACAGGGACAGGGCAGAGGGACACGGGAACAGCGACACGGCACAGGGGCACAGGGACACGGGAACCGGGACACGCTCCCCCCGAGCCCCCGGCCCCGCACACGGAGCACCGCCCGGGTAAAGCCCTCTGCTCCACACGGACGGAGCTCACCGTCTTTGCTCAGTAAGTGTTCTTCAAAAGCTACAGGTTCCAGTCAAAACTCTCCTAATACGGACTTCACTACCTGCTGTTTCAAGGATATTCCTCAGACATGCATTTCCCACTGTGAATCTATGAACTTCTATTCAATAAGAATTTTCTCCATTTGTATAAAGGTTATTCAATTAAGCAAAAGCATAATAATATCAAGGAAAAGAAATTACCAACAGAACTAGAACAATGCAGTATATTTGAATATTTACAGGGACTCTTAAAAAAATTAGAACAACTTAAGGATAAAGGAGTTGAAAACCAAGTCAACATGCGTGCATGATGCAACACTGGGCTCAGAAGAGCTTAGCCTTTATGGAATACTGATGCAACAATGATAAGATCATGGAAGTACAAACTGCAGTGAAGGCAAAAGAACAACACACTGCAATGATCTGTTTCAGCCACATAAAGTATAAGGCTACAGTATCCGAGTAAAGAAAATCATCTTTAAAAACGTTTTCTTACTATTTGAAATCCAACTCCTATTCGAGGAAGACTCGTACCTGCACTGCAATGCATGCAAATAGTGCCCAATTACTATAAACAAAAACTACCAATTCAGTACAAGGCTTCCTTCAGCCTCACCCCCAGACATGCAATATCCACCAAGGAAGAGTCAAAAAACTTTCCAAGCAGACCAGAAAAGGTGAAGAAAACCTGCACAGAAGCAGCTTTTGAGAACATTTCAGAAATAACTGAATTCAGGGTCTTCTATTCAGAATGCACTCCTAAAGCATTACAGCCACTAACAAATAAAAAAATCTTTCAACTTTTTCAACTGTACAATCATATTTGAAAATGAGACTTTTTCAAACACAATACCCTGTTGACAGAGCACTGGAAACGAGAACAGGACAGCATTCGAAGTTGTGAAAAACACTGACAGGTTGCTTTTTTGGAGATGCAATACAAGCAAGAACATCAAAACACAAAAGCTAAACGAACTGTTCAAAATACTCAGCAGAACTTAAAAGAAGATTTAAGTAGCATTAGGTTAATTCTATATGAAAACAACCTTTGGATACGATAGTTTTGCGCCACAGCTGCTCAACTACGAGAAGTCTTAAAGTGCTGAAGACATCATCTACAGCACTATGGAGAAGCCAGCTCTTCTGCTACATGTACTTACTATTTCTGAAAGTAACTGTGCAAGGAATCTACCCTTCCTCTGTTCCCTCTTGCACTCATAATTGCCAACGTACAGCAAAACAGAAGGGAAAACAGTTTCAGCAAGCTCTGTTGAAAACAATACATATTGTCCTCACTGCCACCAAACCCACACTTCAGCAGTCAACACACACCCAACATTCAGTGTATTATGCACAGTTGTATCAGAGAAAGGCCTGCAAATATTTTAAAATAAATGAGCATTTTTAATTTTCTATTTAATTTAAAAGATATTTTAGGGCCCAATGTTGAAGCCCACCAGTCTCTCCCTCCCAGCTCCCGGGAGATGTTTGATCCCAAGGGCTGGCAGGGTCAGCATCAAACCCAGGCCTGCTCCTGCAGCTCTGACCCCCGGACACTGACGTGGTGCATCCCTGCTCAGCCACAGCCTCTGCACCTCCTGGCCTACTTCTCAACTTTTAGAAGGCAGTTCAGGACATAAATTATTAATCAACTATATAACACAATTTTTTGCAACCCTTCCCGACACTGTTTTCTTTCGTGCTCTTACCCAGGTTGTTATTTCAGACACCTCAGGGCTTCTTTTTTTCTGCACAATAAGCAAAAGCTAGATCAATCCAATGTAACAGAGTATTATAAAGTAAGACTAAATTAAACTTACAAACCTGAGGCAAGTCTCATGATGATTTCCTTTTCCAAAATGTCATCTGTCCAATTCATCTCCTTTCCCTCCACAACTGCAACATTTCCCACTATCCTGCAGTGATCCCCAGTCTGCCAGAAATTGTAGGTAGCTTTTTTCCTTGCACCTCATCCTACCTAGCCTGCTTTCCAATCACCAGGAAAGGAAATCCCAGTGAATTCCTACAATCACGGAATCAGTTACTGTGTTTGTGGCTACCTCTGCAGTGAGCCATCAGCCCTCAGTACTCAGTGTTTCTGATGCTTATCACACATGTTCCCTTGTCCACAATACCATCACCAGTGGAGTCATTGCTGGTGGACAGCCCAGATGCTCTCCAAATTCAACACATGATGTGGCAGATGCAGACACAAACAGCACTACATACACACAAACACTACTATTATACCCACCAAATGACAGTGACCTGCTTCTAATCCAACACCAAACCTGGAGTTTGGCTAGTGCTGTTTGACTTCTGCTTCATCACCAACACTTTTTCTCCTGTAGATACGCCAGATTTGTAAACATTAACCCAGGAGGTGATTTTTTTCCCAGCTATTAAACATTTTCTTTCCAACAACTTTATAATGTAAAATTAAGAAGGAAGAGTCTCCTATAGAAGATATATAACAACTACATAAAAACCATAGTGGCAAACAACTCTGACTAAAATGTTAATTTTTAAATGTACCAAAGAACTCCATAATTATAAAAAGTGAATAACCTGTAG
Organism: Dendrocincla fuliginosa; assembly: GCA_035047845.1. NCBI lineage: Eukaryota > Metazoa > Chordata > Aves > Passeriformes > Dendrocolaptidae > Dendrocincla > Dendrocincla fuliginosa. The sequence goes on from JAWWMO010000022.1 coordinate 7,252,770, forward strand.
CCAAACAGAGCTTCAACATCCAGCTTATCCCAACATGGGATACTGGAGACAGTACTGTTATGGTACTCCAGCCTTGCAAAGAAAGACAAGCTGAGGAAAAAGTTCTGAGAAAATACAACTACTTGATAAAACCTCAACTTACATTCAGAATGAAAACTAAAGATGTCTGATCAATAACCAAAACCTGAGCTTGTACCACTCACTCGCTACTATATAACTGGAGAACGTCCAAGCCTTCATATGTCTTATAGTTCTGTGCAGCATTAAATAAGAAAGCAGGTTTCTTTCTAAATTGAGACCAACAGCAAATTATGAAACCAAATAGGACATTTATCTCTCATGTTTTGAACTTGGAAGGAAAGTAAACAGGACAGAAAGCAAAAACTAGGGGCACTATCAAGGAAACTGCTGAAAATTCAGGCTATACTAAAATCAATTTACCAAATGCCAGTGAGAGAAAAAGAAAATTCTGCAATACAGTAAATAAACTGGTATAAGCAACAATATCAAAAATTATTGATATATGGTGTAATAAATGGAAGTCTTAAACTACCTATTGAAACTATATACAGTTAAAAAAATACAGAAACCCCCCCCATTCTTTAAATACAAATCAAACCCAAACACTTGCATTAAAAAGATCATAGACCACTTCCAAACTGGACTTGAGCATATTTTTTGTTTTTAAAAACAAGACAATAACTTCTCTTGCCGTGACACTGCCAAACCCCACATCCTAGAGCGGTGTGAAGATGGGGACAGAGGAACACTGCTGCGGGCTGTATCCTGCACACTCCCGCACAGTGCTCTGTGACAACAGCCTTCCCCTCCCTGTGTTCCCCGGGACACCTGCGCCTCCTGCAGCCCCACACACGGCACCCACAGCTCCCAGAACCATGGCATGGACTCTGACTGGGAGCTGTCCCACCCCAGCCTCCTCAGGGACCAAATGGAGCGTGCCTGGCTGCAGCCTGCCATGCTCTGGGCATGGAAAGCTCTTGGAGATAAAGCAGAAGCACATCTCCAAATAAAGATGGCAGAAACCACAGACTGAGAAAATTGAGAAAAACTTCGTGTGAAAATACAGATATCTCTATGCCAACAATACATAACAGGGAAAACAGTTTTTATTTTTCAGTAATATCTGGCTTCCTTTCACTGTGCACAGAGCACATTGACCTGAGCTGCATAAGAACCATCTTCCAACAATAATTCAGCCCAGTAACTTCTACAAACACAGGGAGACAGTTACCTTTTAAGAAGTTCTAGACATACAATGCTGCAGTGAAAAGTATGAGGCATACAGGAGGATCAGGTACAAAGTGCATTAGTAACAGCACCAGAAAAAAAAGCAAGTTATTTTTTATGCTCTAACACATACTGCCATTCAGAAGTATCTAGACAGGAAGCACTTAATTACTCTATAAGGTATCATAGATGGGCTCTGTATACAATTATACTCTATCAAAGTTTTAAAAGAAATAAAAGAAAAAGAGAAGGAAAAACCCCTCAAACCCCTTTGTAAACATTCACAGTCAATCCTACCCAGTGTGACACTTTGGGGACTGTTTCTTCCCTCAGCCTGATTTTGCAAACCCTATATTCTTCACTGCATGCTGTAATTGCCATGCAATATTGCATCACCATTCTGTGTCTGTGGCAGACACAGGGAAGAGGGTGTGGCATGGAAGCACCTACCTTAATTCAGTAAGGCTCAACTAAACCAAGTACCAGTACTTTGATGTGTCTTCACTTACAAAGTCTTTCTGTGATAACTAGTCCAATTCAAATTCAAGACCTATTTTATACTCAATAATTTCCCTGCCTAACTTAATAGTACGAGGGAGCAGACCATCAAAAATAACCCCACCTGACCAAGGAGGCCTACTAAAAGAGACTGGCCTACAAAAGAGGCTGACCATGACACAAAAAGCCCCTTGCAAGGAGAGTCAGGACAGGATGATACACACTGACTACTTCTATAAAGATCCCTCCATGTTGTTCATTGCTTAGGTTTATACACATTTCCATTTTAAATAATCATTTATTCTTGTGATCCTTCATTTGTTCTGTATTCCTGTATGCAGGCCTGGTGACAGTGGGGCCCTGTGAAGAATGGCAATCTAAACTCCAGAGGGCAAATGCTAATTCCAGAGTACAGACCTTGGTGCCCCAAGGTGTGTCAGATATGGAATCTACACATAAATACACCCAGCATTGTAGAACACAGACTAGTGACCCTGGAAGCCTAACTTGTAACTCCTCAGAAATTATTCCTTTTTCAGAACCTACACAGAACCTCTAGTCATTCTGAGCAAGAGTTTTTAGAAGTTTGAGGGTTTTTAAAATTCATTTAATCCAGAAGAAAGAATATTTAGAAGAATGTCTGATAAAGACAAGGTACTTATTTTACTACCGACATGAAACTCAAAGAGAGTAACATTTTAAATGTAAAGGATCAAATTTTGTATTTTTAAAATGGACATTTTTACATTTTGGAAGCAAGATTCTCCTACTATGCATACTAATTCAAAGGGAAAGCTTTGGAAATCTAAGATGGGCCACAGGTAGAAAACAGAAAACACTGACATTATTCATATTGTAAGAAATGTAAGACTTTAGTAAAAAAAAGTACAAAATTACAGTCAGATTTTCACATTTCTGATGGTTCCATACTTTTCAGTACATTTCTTTAAATTTCTACCTTCTATGTGTCTTGTGTTTCCAGCATCCATTCTTTGAAGCACATGTGCCTCCATTAAAACCAACGCTGTTTTGACTCAGTTTTTCCTCACTCATCCACTCTGAATCAAACACTCTTGCACAAAGATTCAATTGGCACAATAATAAATACTTTTTAAAGTCATTATTACAACATTACTCAAATTCTCAAACTGAGTGACAGAGTCTGTAGCCAAGAGTGATCACAGTGCTGCAGAGAGTAGCAGTTCTACAGCTCCTCATCAAAACCTCAGGTTGAAAATGCAGTTTAATCTCACAAATAAGAGCTCTCCCAACAAGAGTTCGACCTGAGCACAGCCACCAGAAATGGGGGAATTGCTGACTTCACACAGCACCGAGTTACATGAGCAGACTGAGCATTCCTTGAAACCTTCAAAACCCCAACCAAACCCACCATTAGTGGTACTAGAGCAGAAGTCTGTGGCAGGGGAGAGCTGGGGTTAGTTCCTGCTCTGTCACAAGCTTCTGAGTCACCACAGGCAAGTACTTCCCTGCTTTTTGCAGGTTTCAAACTACCACCAGTAGCTGTGAGTCTCAGACATTAGTGCAAAAGGGTGCAAAATAACTTGATAAGGATACTAAATTAACCCTGTTAGACCCTATTCAAATTTACTTCATGATAGTAATAACTAAATATCATTACACACTAAATTATTTAACATCTCAGTTTTTATAGTCAGCAATCATCAGACTTCAATCACTGTTTACTTTCAAACTCCTGCTCGCATATGGGTAACTGCCCTCTATTCATTCCAGTATTTTGTAAGTCAAAGAGACAAATTAGGGAGACATTGGCAATACCCTTCTCACTACTTCTACTGTATCTAATCTGAAGGCCTCCCGATTTTATGAAAAGTAAATAAAGTAACCTTTCTTTAGAGGGATCCTCCTATTACCAAAAAAATTCCATCAGCTTTCTTTGAGAAGCTCCAAGTACCCAGATTCTCAATCAAGTGATTCAAATTCAGCAGAAAAAAAGCTCTTAGGCAAGAGAATTACATGTTCTTTTATTGCCATTAAATTCTGATCAGGTACATCTCAAATGCCAAGTAAAATGCACTCACTATTTCACTTATTTGTATTGCTTGGGAAATGCTTCATGGCATCCAAAATTAAAATTCAGTCATAACCACTCTGAAGTTAGGTCTGAGTCTGCATCAGAAATTAAAACACAAGACATTATAAAAGGTTTGGAAGTGACAGGAGTAGATGCATCTTTCCACTACTTCATGTTCTCTTTATTGGCACTTTCTAAATTCAAGACCCATCACTATGTCTTTCTCTGCTAAATATTGTCCCCTCTTCTGTTATGTACTTAAAATCAAAACCTGAGTCTCTGTTGCAGTGCTGAACCTCAAACATCAAATCCCAGCAATGACTCCCTATCTGAAGCACAACTGTAAACCTCAGTACTTTTTAGCCTTTTCCTTTTACAGGATATTACAAAAATACAATAAGTTGGAAGAGCAAGTATTCAAAAATCAGGAAATAAAAATGTACAGTTTCACAGACAACCCTAAGTCTAGTTCCTCATATGCACATAAGGAACAGCCTTCATGAAACACTCTTTCCCCACGCTCAGCTCCATGAGTAGATGAGCACCTGTGCATCCATGGAAGAACTATGATTGTACAAGGAGGAATAACTTTTGCTTAAACAGAACACCTGATTTTAAAATAAAACTGTTTAAGGCAGCAGCTAGTTTTAATAGGCACAAAAGTGCTCTTAAAGTCACTACTTCACACATGCTGTTTTAGAAGAATGTCCATCTCAACTTCTATTATGGAATGCATACTTTTTATTTGTAAAATTTCCTTTCTAATAATTACACTTGACCTAGCACAAAGCCAGACTAAAATTTTATAGAACACCATCAACATCTGCCAGCCAAATGATTCCCCAGTCACACCTGTGCAACCAGTCTCCAAATTACATCCTTAACATACTTGTGTAATCACATAGATATTGGCCATGGAGGGAAGAACTCCACACAAATTAACTCTCAACTGCGCCTTCATGCACAAAAAAAGAGGGGAAATTCCTGCAAATGAAAGTCATTTTGTAACTAAAGATTTTTATATAAATATATGTGCATATATATTTCAAAATAAACAGGCATTCAGAAACCAAAGTATTAGCTGAGCAGAGCATTTTCACAGCTTTTACAAGAAAACAACTGCACATGCCCATAAGATGGAAAGGAGCAAAACTCAAGGCTCAGATGTAGGCAAAAGTGAACAACTTTACATGAATTTAAACAGTAGCTTTAGTTAAACACGAGAACTTCACCTTTTACTCTTTAAAGTGGGGTTACATATGTATCAACACACAAATGCATATCAAAGCACATGTCACATGTCATTTCCAAAACATTAGGTAATTTAAGAAGATTAAAATATGAAACTGTAGCAGAACTATGTCTGGTTAAACAAAACAAAACAGGAGGTAGTGAGGTTTCAAAAAAAAAAAATCAGAGTCCATTTTTACAGAACTGAGGACAGGATTAAGGACTATCTAAGCTGATACAGGGAGTTACAGCCATTATCTTTCAAAGACAAAGTAACGTTACATGTTTGAAAGGTTCTTAAATATTTTAACAGCACTTTCAAGAACTGCTCAGTTACAGTACTTCTTAAGAGCTTTCAGATACCATTACAAACCAGTGAAGAAAATGGTTTCTCTCCAGCACAAAGAACACCTCACCAGGTACAGGCCCTGACACCAGGCACATCTACAGTCACCTATTCCTCACAGACAGTGAGTTTTCAGCTAAACTAGGCACTGAAACTGCCCCGTTTCCCATTCACACCGGTGGCAGCAACACTGCAAGTTAACACTGGCAGCCCAACAGACAGTCTGGCTACTGCAGAACTGTCCCACAGCCTGTGCAAAGCTGCAGCTTCTATTATTTCTTCTTTCCTAACTCTGATGGGTTAACAGCAACCAACCACAGGTTTTAGAAATATTGCTTTCAGAAAAATCATAGGAAAAAAGTACCTTTTAAACCCCACTTCACATGTCAGCATGAAGCAACATGTACTAAGATATGCAAACCAGAACTCAGAAACCTCACACTTCATTTATCATCCCCTTGCAAAATCTAGAAGACATAGAACTTTCCCTCATGAAAGACCTGTGATACAGAGCTAACAAACAACAAATATAAGCCTTTTTCTAAGCTAGACACCAGTTCTAGCAGTTTTTATGCAATTTATTTTCAAGCTTTCCCTTCTCTACTATAACCCTAAATTGTTTCCAAATACTCCCACTCCAGTTAAAACTTCTGGATAATCCTTACATGAGCAAAATTTAACACATAATTTTCCTTCATATATAGTTTTCCTTTGACATATTTCATCTGACCATATATTTGAACATGACTTTTAAAATAGTGGCATTTTAAATGTTCTTCCTTGACAGCATTAAAAAAAAAAAAAACCAACCTGGAAAAGCAACTGTGGTCTTTCTTCAAAGACTAAATTATTTTTTGCTCCATTTAGTACTATCTGCAAGAACTGCAGAAAAGAACCTTAAAATATTTAACTTAAAGATTTCATGCCACTGTGCTGGTTTTGGTTGGAATAGTGCTAATTTTCTTTGCAGTGGCTGGATGGGCTGTGCTTTGCATTTGTGCTGGAAGCAGAGCTGATAAACACAGAGATGTGTTTGCTGTTGCAGAGCAGAGCTCGCACAGCCTCAAGGCCTTTTCTGCTTCTCACACTGCCCCACGGGGTGGGAGGCTGGGGGGGCACAGAGACATTGGGAGGGGACACAGCCGGGACAGGTGACCCCAGCTGACCAAAGGGATATTCCACACCATCTGGCATCATGCTCAGCACACAAAGCTGGGGGGAAGGAGGAGGAAGGGAAGGACATTTGGAGTGATGGAGCTTGTCTTCCCAAGTAACCATTACTCAGGATGGAGCCCTGCTCTCCTGGAGATGGCTGAACACCCGCCTGTCAGAGAGAGTGGTGAACAAATCCCCTGTTTTGTTTTGCTGTGTGCACAGCTTTTCCTTTACCTGTTAAACTGTCTTTTTCTCAATCCACAAGTTTTTTTCACTTTTGCTTTTCCAAGTCTCTCCTGGATCCCACAGGTGGGGAAGTGAGAGTGGCTCCATGGTACTTAGTTGCTAGCCAGGGTTAAACCACACCAGCCACACAAACCACAGTTCAAAGAACTTCTGTTTCACTTTTAAGGAGCTGATGACTAATTTTTTAAGCAGCAAAAGTTATCACTACACTCTCCCTGTTTTTTTCATCTCTTAGCAAGGTCATCAATTGTTACAATAAAAGATATGAACATGTTTCTGGAAAAGTCAAACCAAAAAGGAATGGTCAACAACTGTCTGTAGAGCAATTTGCTGCTCTTTTCATATCAGTTTCCCTGGAATATCCACAGTAATTTTATAAAATTCATTTCCAGATGCAAAAGGACAAATACAGGCTTTACCATTTAAATAACATTTTACTTCCCCACTGAAAACACAGCCAACCTCAGTTTTTGTATATGGCTTCTACAAAGAAAAACAAGTCAAAATCAGAAGTGGGCCATTTGGTTATCTGTAATTATCTAGCACTTTATCTGATTAAAGTACTGTGGAATTAGTAACCAAATCTCTCATTACTCCTGTGATAACACAAAGAGTCACCATTTTTTATATTCACTCAAACAAGCATATATGTCAAGCAGTTGTCCCAGGCATTGCAGAAACGTTTTGATCATAACTGGAATATATATCCATAGTGGCATAAAACTTAAAGAGTATCAATGGAACATTAATGCCAGGTTTTGTCTTCCTTCCTTATATCAATACAGTCAACAGCTAAACACACCAGCATGATATCAAACAGCCCCAAGTCAATGACCTAGGAAGATTTCTGCTACATACAACAGTGCTAATAGGAAAAACTCAGGTAAACCTCAAGCTCGTGGTAACAAGTCAGTGTTTATGACTATCTCTCAATTTCTAATCCATGTTATGATACTGTGCACAGAAGACAACCAAAATTGCATTTTTTATAACTTTTCATATTTAAGAAATGAACAGTACAGACATTTTGAAATGAGTAAACTGCTTACAACAAATGTTCTTATTAATGAAACAAAACATTTTATTAAGGTAATGATATGTCTCTAGCTGTTATGTATTTTTGCTAAAGTCAAAAGGGGTATCTCTTGCTATGTTCTTTTAATCACGACTAGTTTTCACTTCTCTTAATGGTGATTTCCCTTCAAAAACCAAAGCAACGACAAAAAAATCCAGTAAAAAAAAATCTCCTGCATCTACAATGTTCCTGATGCTTAAGACTGTAAACTTCAGAGATGAGATAGCAAGGTTTAGGCACCACGTGATGGCTGAGATGACCTAGAGCCTGCCAGCATCCTCACTTCACTGCTGCTGCTTTCTGCAGCAAGCAGCTCTCAGTACCAGCAGGAACCCAGGTAACTGCAGGCAGCAGCTGGAAACACAGTCTGCACTTTGCCTTTCTGCACACTGGGTACATGCATTACAACTGCAGGGCTGAGTTCTTTACATGTGTCCAGAATTTCAGACACCATTGATTTACCTTGACTATTCTGGTTCAGTTTAGCTCCTGAAAATGAGGCAATCGCTAAAGCACAAAACACCCTGATAATCTACTGGCAAAACTCGGCCCAGCTCTTAAAGCTGGCACTTACAAGACTACAAGCACTATTACAGCAGAAAAATAAAGCAAACCGATTCTAACTTAAAATTGAGAACACTGTGTTTCTCACAGCAGTTACATTCATGGTCTTCTAGACTGTTTCACCCGAAGACCAGAGTTCATAAAACTGCCCTACCTGATTTCTTTGAATGTTCAGACCCAAGAGTTGCTTCTCACACGAACATGCTCATGCTCCCCTCTCTTCCACATTAGAGGCAGGTGTCTGACGTCAGAGCAGGATTTCTTTCTCAGTTCACACTGAGCAAACAGCAGCACCTCTACTCAAACCTAACTATGAAAAGTACTCATGTTATTTAAAGTATTTACTTTCCTTAGTTCACACCTACTTAGTTGGAGCCACTGAATTTCTGAGCTAACTCCACCAGTACAGTCTAATTAGACTATGGCATTAAAATCTTATCAATAGATGGGACACATTAATGGTTAAGATACTTCATCACAACGTGCACTTTCAGGTCAAAAATGCCCATCATCCCATCAGTCTCAGAATTATTGGGTCACAACATATTCCTAAAACTCTATCACAGATGGATGAGCCTTATCCTTGTATCCTTTCCTACATAATTTTTCACTGCTGTGAAAAGTGCTGAGGCTATTTGAGAACATTAGTTTCCATTGAAATTAACATAGTTATAATTTCTAGCACTCAATTTTTACATCTATGTTACAACACAGAACAAATGATAAAAGTAGAACTAATCAATCTGTGCTTTAGGTATACTCCCCGATGTTATTTTCTGCAACAAACGACTAGTTCAGAGATCCAAGTTTTACCCTAAAAGCCTCTGTATTAGCCTACCTGTGTCCCACTAACTGAAATGATCTTGCAGACCAGCTTGAATAAATCAGGGTTGAGAAGGGTACCTTCCATTTTCCCTCCCCCTCTGGAATGTACCGTGCTAGGCTCAGAGTTTAGAAGGGAGATAAACAGACAACTGAAACCATGTCCTGCACGTGGAATATCCCATGTCCTTCATGACCTAGTCCAATCAGCCACGGGCTTCCTAACACACACTCATCTGCCACGTTAAACAAATTAAATCACTTTATCTATTTATTTAGCACATGAGTAAACGGCCTATTTCAGAGGAAAGGCAATATTCACCCAGAGACTGGCTGAAATAGAGGATGCAGAAAGAATATTGGAGAACTACTGTACGAACATACGCTTATAATAAAAGTGCCACCAGCTCACCACGGGAAAAAGAAACTTGAAGAAGAAATACTTAGGCTGTTTTGCCTCAAACGCTGTTGTTTCCCGTCCTTTTAGAGCCGTGGAGAAGGGGAAAGAACGGAGGTCTCCAGGCGTTTATTCTGCAGAGGAGCCCGTGGGACGACCAAGGCTCTCCCTCCCTCCCTCCCTTCCCGGATTAGGTAAGCGCCGGCCGCGCTGCCGGCAGTGTCACGGCGGGGCCCCGAGCGGCCCAGGCCGCCCCTCCGC
>JAWWMO010000022.1:7263662-7287377 GCA_035047845.1 Dendrocincla fuliginosa
TGCGGGAATCCTGTAGAAATCCTGCGGGAATCCTGCGGGAACCCCGCGGTACCCCGGGCGGGCCGCCCGCGCCCACCCCCGCCCCGCCGCAGCCCGGCGCTCTCGGGCAGGCCCGCGGCACCCGCGGGGCTGGCAATGCTGGGCGAAACCCGGCGAGACTCCGCCGGCGGGGAAGGGGCGGCTGCGAGCAGAGCCCGCCCCGGGCCCCGAACACAGCCCGACCCCTCCGCGCGGAAACAACAGGGAGCGCAGGGAATCACCCACGTGCCGACTAGTGCTTTGTTGGGTCAGGACCCTGCTCGTCCACAGAAGCTATTCAGGGGTTTGCCAAAAGAGAGACGCTTGCTTATTTTCAGTAAAATATTTTAAAAAAGATGTATTCGCTATGGTGTTTTCATTTTTTTAGAATGACTGAAGCATTCTCTTGTCCAGTTCAATTGATTATCCAGATGGTTCTCAATATCCTACTCACTCCCTTTGATGACCAGTAAAGACCTGCTTTTTGTATAACATTCCTGTGTTGAATCTGCCAAGTCTGCTCTTCAGAGATTTTTTTGATGAGATTTAAGGCAGATTCTCAAAAATACATCACTGTAGTGATGCAATGCAATATGTACCAAACCTGCTCTTTTAAGAATCCTCCCGAGTACGGATAATATCAATTATTTATTGTCAAAGGATGGCAACTACAGGAGCTTAACTTCTTTGTGCATCATTTCTGCCTGCACACCTTGTAGCTACGCAGTGGTCATTGAGCCTTTAAGTATTTATGAGGAGTGACACACATGGCAATGACTGCCAACCCATAGTTGGGCTGACTTATTGAATACTCAAAGAGATCTGTTATGATTAAGTAAGGCACTATTTTTATCCTGGATAGGAAGGGCACAATCCTGAAGCAACATATTCTCAATATTAAATTTTTCCCCACCTTCCATTTCAGTACAGAGTAGGGCTAATCACTGGATGTATTTTTAAACATTTGCAAGTCTATTCAGCAGGGGAAACGTCAAGAAAGTAGTATCCTATAGAGAACAAGGGAAAAAGTATCTATAATGGTAACAGTATTTTTAGAGAACCAGAATGCTTATCAGTTGCGGTGATCTTTGTGGTTTTGTACAAAGCATCTCTGTGGTTAACACTTTGATCCTGGAAACACACACTAACTTTTTGCTAAAAACAGGCAAGTGACAGTCTCACAGTCCTGTATCAGATCAATGCAGTCCTGGTTGGTCAGCATTACCAAGCATTTGCTTTTCCTTGCACAGAAACTGGTTTCTTGGGCAGTGAACGTAATTAAACCTGGTTTCTAATAGGTTTTTCTTCTCTCTGACCTCACCACAGGATCCTCCCAATTCACTCCCATGCTCCTGCTACCCCCTGAAATGGCTCCAGCTTGCCCACCTGCCTCAACCTTTGGAGCACCTCAGCTCACCCATTCCTGTATGGGAGGTGCCCCAGGGGGAACTCCCAGCACAGGGAAAGGTCCTTCCCCACAGCGTTACACCCCCTGCTCCATGACCCAGCCCACACCTTCCAGCTCTCCAGACCAGAGTCACCTTTCCCCCTTCCATCAGCAGGACCACTTATCTCAGTTTTCCTCCACTGCTGGTCATTATCCTTTGCAAGAAAGTTACAGGAACTTCAGAGCCTTTGAGGCTCATTCCTCCCTCACACTGGGTGTCATTAACCCACAGGGTCAAGAGTTAGTAGGGAGGACTGACTGGAACAGACCCCACAGCAGATGGCACAAGTTTCATTACTGTAGGGAATGAGGGATAAAAGGTCTCAAAGACATGTTAAGAGGTCATCTAATCCGTGTTCTTGTTCTGAGGTGGGATATTATTCCTACTAGAAGTTTGTCTAAACAGCTCACAAAAGTCATTCATATATCTCATTATATTAGGATCTAAATCTCACATTATAATTTCAGCCCATTCTTGAAACACTTCAGTGAACACAGGAACTTTTTTCTTTTTCATTTCTCAGTTTTTGATGACTTTAATCTTCAGTAAGTTACATCAATTCCTTTCCATCCATAGGTCAGCACGGCAAGGCCTCTGATCATTCTTTTCTTTTCTCTCTGCATATTCTACAGCTGCTCCTTTTATTCTTTTCTGACTATAGTTCTGGCAACTGGACACAGCACTTCAACTGAGGCCCTTTTAAATGATGAGTAATAATGGAGATGCCATTGTATTAGCAGTATCTGTTAGCATAATAATTTCAAACCAAAGTTAATAGTTTTAACATTGTTTTACTAATAATTTATGTACTGACATTAACTTTGTGTACATTGTTTACTAGGAAAAGTAACTAGTGTCACTATGGAAGTGTATAATACTGTCATTGCAGTTATACAGGTATGTAGGCCTAGAGTTAAAGGGGATTACTGTGTTTCCTTACTAGACAATAATGTCTCTAGGTCTTCAGTTTCATTTTATGTAATAAAATACTTTTTTTTTTTCTCCTCTAAACTTTAGATAGTATCCTCTGCCTTAAAAATCCTAAATTATTTTAAAATATTATTTAAAAAAGTTATTCTGGGCAGGAAAAGGTGCCTTGTTACCCTTTAAATCATGTAAAGATGTTACAGAAGCATTTTCAGAACTGGAGTTTTTTGGCAATCCCAAATCTATTAGCTCTTCAGAAGCATTATAGAAGCTAATGCTGCCTGCCCCTCCTGACAAAGGCCAACACCTTGACATTTGGTAGATACCTGAGCATACAGGAATCACAGGATTAGGCTGCATGTATTTTTTTCTTTATGTAGCAGTTATTTAAAAAACACATTTCAATAGTCTATCAACCAACTGCAGGCTAGCCAGCAAATCTGATAGGCCACAGAGCTCCAGAGAAATATTTATGATCAGCATATTTCTAGGCAATTATTACCTTGCAGTTTTAGGAGGGAAGCAAGAGACTGTGTGGCAGTGTGGGTGAAGTAATTAATCTAAATTCTGGTTTAGAGCAAGCTCTGGTTTTCAAGACAGAAGTAGTACACTATTAGCCACAGAAAGGGCCAGCACAAGCATCGTCCTCCTGAGGATCACTGTGAATCCAAGGAGATGCTTAGGACCATCAGGTTATTTTGCAAGAATCTATACCTAGTCATTAGACAAAATACAATTCCAATCAGCCCTGACCTATTTTAGATTCCAGCTAACTAAATTTAAAAGCCTTTAAAACCAATTAAAATCTCCTGAATCAGCCAGTCTTCATTTAACTCCTTCTGAGCAAAAACTGAGATGTGTAATTATACAGCATTTAAAATGGTATCACATTGGAGAAATTCTGTGGTCACATAGCACGTGATATTATATAGAAATAAGTGCACAACTACATGTTAATACACTAAGTCAGCTAGAGGATGAAACACTGATTTTAAAATAGTTTGAAACATGCATGATAACTTTTCCAGTTTTGAAATTTCCATCTGTAAGGCTGAACAAGCATTTTTGGAGGGTTCTGTTTTGGTAAGGTTTTTGGGAGCTTATGCCTGGGTGCAAGAAATTAAGTCTTGCACCATGTCATGAAGAACAACAGTACTGGACAATCACAGGTAATTAGAAACAATAAAGTAATAACTCATCCATTAAGCAGGTTGGAGGTTTTGTGGATTTTTGTTTTAAGGCTGAGACTGTTACCAGATCTCTATATACAGATAGTCAGGTGCCAGCTAAAGCCTAAACATTATATAAAAAGTTCTGAACCAAATTCACCACATCTGAATGCAGAAGCAAACAGCAAACAGTGTATGCAAACATCTGTAAGCTGGCACAAACAAGTTAGTTTTCTAAGCAAGTAAATTAGAGGTAGTTTTTCTCTAAATTCTTACAGGTTGTGCCTTTATACAGTTAGTTACTCATAGTTCAGGCAAACAGTCAATCTTTTGTGCATTCCTAAGGTGTTTCAGTCAGGAGGAGACCTATAGAGGATTTAGGTATGTCTTTGTCATAAGCCTATTTATTTATGAAATAGTTGCCTTGAACATATTGGAGAAAAAAAGAAAGTGGCACCACTTTCCTTGCTTACAAATCCCTTATATTTTGCTTTTGTGAAATACCTCTGACAGAGGCTTATGGCTTCTCTTCAAGTTTTCTGATGAGAAAACACACACTAATCCCTATTTCAATACTTACAAGCAGCCTCCTGAGGCACATGATTAACACCTTGCTCAGATCCTGCCACGTCTCCCAGTTCTTACTGTTCTAGCTCTCTCAGTACACATAAATGTTTCATTGTTCCTCTGTTCTGCCTTTACTTATTGACAGCCCGTGACTGAGCACAGGCACAAACATTTGCCAGAAAAAAGACCATGTTGAGAACACCTCCAAAGAAAATGGTCATGCTTCCAACTCTTTTTTCTCCTCTTTTCTTCCTCTATCCATACAAACTGGGACAAAAAGTCTCCTGGTTTTCATTTTCTGCATGAATCAGTAAGAATGAGAGCACTGCCATGGGGAAGTCTGGACAAAGAAGAAAGGTTTGCATTCAGCTTCCCAAGAAGGGGGGGATTGGAGAGTGTTGAATTTTCCTGTTGGTAGTAAGTTTTCAGCAGAGTTCTGGTGGTCACCAAGATATAAATGCAGCAAGATCATACAGTACAGTAAGGGGCAACTTTGCTCACATTGCTTTTTTGTTTGAAATACATTTTCAAAGTGTCTATCAATGTCAACAAAGACTTCTCACTAGAAATGTATCAGCAAATCATGCCCTGGATAAATACACCACTTTACACTATGTGTTGTGGGAACAGTGCAAAGTAAGGATATTTATTATCAGGTATCCTTTGTCACTCAACATTGCTGTTAATTTTACTGGGATAGTCTGAGCAGACACCACCGAGTGTAATGAGGATTATAAAATCAGAGTGGGTGAAGCACCAAAGAAGCTGTCAGCCACAGAGAAATCTGATTACATGCATTATCCCTGGCACTTCTGCTTTACCATAGAAGAGGGAAAATTACAAATGATAACATTCTGAGTTTCACACCTGAGTACAGCGAAAGCTGGAGGCACTATAATGTTACTTGATATAAATGCCTAATTCCTACTGCACACATCTGTTTTCCTTCCCTGTACTGTAGTATCCCTTCCCAATGCAGCACCTCTGCTTCCAGCCTGCCCATGCAGTGCTGCTGCTGCTGCACAGGAAAGCTTTTGAGGCTGCCTTCAATTTAATGAGGTTGGTACAACAGTGTTACAAGAGGAAAAGAAGAATTAAAGCACAGTCTGGTTTGCATAATTCAAAAAAATGTAATATGACAAGAACCGGTTCACCATCCCAATTAGCACGGTGACACTGACCATCAATAATATCACCATAATTTTCCCTGCTGAAGATGTTGGGGTTTAAATTCCTGTTCTTGTTTGTTGCTTTGGTTTTGGGGAGTGGGAGGTTTTTTTTCATTTCTCCCAGTTGTGTGGAGAGGCCAAGGTGAAAGACTCTTCTGTAAAAGTATTAGACTTGATTCATTAAAGATTAAGCATATACACCAAAGTAAGCCCAACATTAAATGTAAAATCTCTGAGGTAGTTATAAATAAATCCATACTTGTTTTTATTATTTTGCAGATTTGCTTAAAATGAAAAGCTCTTGGAAAGATTACACATTTGCAGAGCTGCCTGAGAGAAAATTTATAGCTTGTCAGCTGCATAAAGATATCATCTTCCAAAGTATTTTTGGGTGACATGGTAACAACATTCAGTAAGATATTAAACAGAAATCCTTTGCGAGCTGTGCCTGTGCTCACTGTGGTACTGCTAAAAAGTTCTTGCTCTCTAAATGGAAGAAAGCAAGTACATCACCTGAACATCTGCACAGTGGAACACACATCCTTTTTCATAATTACGGAGCACATTCTGCCCCGGCTGCCCCAGCGGGGCTGAGGAGGAGCATTGCACAGGGCAGTCATCACCACGGGGACCTTGCAGGCAGCATTGGATTCCAACAGGCACACCCCAGGGAGGCACTTCAAGACATGATAAAGTGCTACAGCCCTGTGTGCCTGCTTGGCCTCACATACAGCATGAGGGGAACCTGCAAGAGCACCATCTTCTTTTAAAAGTATGCCATTGAGGATATAGCATAGCAAGCAGAGGCCTGCCACAGCCTCAATGTTCCCATTTCTAAACATATTATTGTAACATACACTTCCTTAAGAGTGCTAATGGAAAAAAAACCCCTGTTTGTTCAGAAGAACTTAAGCTCCAGCACACGGGAATTTCTTGTTGCAGAGCTATTCTTGTTGCTGGGCATCCCACACATTCAGACAGCGGGGAAATCTACTGTACAGCAATAAAATCAATCATCTCTGTATGGATTCTCAACTACACTATTCAGGGACAAATCCCAAACAAAATGACTCCAATAGTTTCAACAAACATGTCTGTCCCTTTAGTCATCTCATGACAGACAATAATTTTCACAATCAATAAATTTCATCCATGGGCTTACAATAAATAGCCCTTAGAAGTGTATTACAATGGGAAGTCCTGGGATGTGACCTATCCTGGTAACAAACCAAAGCAGAATCTTCTCCAGCTGCACATCAAAGCAGCTATAAAACTGCTTTTAGCAAGGAATTAGAGTTCATTCAGAAAATCCAGCTATTTTACCCTATCAAATTTCTCCTCATTGTTGACTGTAGAGTTCTTACAGTGCTGCATCCAAAGTTTTGGGGTTTTGTTGTGGAGGTTTTTTTGAGGCAAAGATACATTTTAGCATATTCCTGGAAAACAGGAAAGAACTTCTTGATTCCAACTACTCAATCTGCCACGCCTCCTCATGTCCAATTTTTTGATAATTTAGCTTCCTTTTACAGATTGCTCTCTCTTGAACTGTTTTATTCCACTATTCAGGTTTGAATTTCCAAATTGTGCATTGTGTTTTTCAGAGTTCCATATCTCATTTTTCCTTCTTAGTTGTGAAGTCCATTAAGAAACTACTTTAATCCATCTCCACTTTAACTTTTTCCTCCTTTTTTGAATGGTGCTCACCATAAACTCTCAGTTTTATTGTCACCTGATTGCTGTCTATCAATTAGACGTTGAAAAGCAAAAGGGTATCTGGATTTTCTATCAAGGAGAAAGTACCCCTTGGGAATGAAAAACAACCCCTGGCTACTGCATCTGCTGAATTCTAATGGAAATGAATTTAATCTAGTTAGAGGATAGACACTGGGGCTTATTAGTGCCAGAGGCCTTCTGAACTGTGTACATGCTTATCATAAATCCTCACAATCTATTTTAAATTTCATTTATCTGTGTAGCTTTCTAGTTCTGTAACTTTGTTAGAAGGTGGTGCTTAATGAAACCATAACAAAACCCTTCTTAGTATGCAATACTTTTTTCAATGTGGTTTTATACAGTTTTATAAACTGAAACCAACACAAATAGGGACTGGGTGGTGGGGGGTGTTTATGTCACTGCTGCTAAATGGTCTCAGCAGCCTCAGCTTGCCAAATCTATAACAATATTTAAAATATTGTCTCCATATTTAAAACACTGTCTCCAAAACCCATTGACCTCAAAGAGGGTGGTGACAAGACCATATCCTAGAAGGGAGATAAAGCTCTACACATTATCAATACAAATTAAGCAGAGAGGATATTGATTACAATCTCTTGTGCCAGTGGGGGGGAAAAGCAACCAATGCTTGGTCTGAGCGAGGCACTTTTCTAAGCCATTCCCAGTTTCTGATGTTTTTACCTTGAGTTTTGAGCTGTAGTTGCAATGACATCAGGATATAAATACTGTGATCTGACTTAAGTCAGTTAGAACACTATACAAGAACTAATTCCAGCCAAAGAAATGCCGGTTTCTCTGCCTTCTGGATTAGTTGCTCTATGCATGTATGGGGTTTTTTGGTTCTCCAGCAGAGACTGGCTTAGACTAAGTGCTGTAACTACATATTGTTACTCATACAGACAAGTTACAAGCCTAATTTAAAAAAAAAAAAAAAATTGCTCCTTTGGAGATCTGACAGATGTTATTTCCTACATCAAAAGGATTATATTATCTACAACATAAACTATGCATTACACTATGTTAGCAGTCTGCTGAGATTCACCTAGACAAGCATAACCTGGGAATACTCTGATACATCTCCTTTTGCACATATTTAATACAAGCATTACCCATCTTTCATATTCTAGGATACTCTAAATTCAGACAATTAACAAGAAAAGCAAAATGAGACCTGAAATCCTGTGTCTCTATTCCCATCGGCAGATTCTGTGTGTGCTGGTGGAGATGAAATAGTCACTGCACTTCCCAAATTGCCATTTTTGTCTTCACGGGTGCATAAAAACAAAAGACTGATATGTTTGATTCTCTATCCTTGCAATACATACAAGAGGACTCTGAAAAACCCAACTCTTCATGACTGGAATTCATGGAGTAATTCTCCTGAACAATCAGCCCATTAGACCCCTGATGGACACTCCTTCTGATGTCACAAGTCACCTCCAAGCAAGACCCCTGGCTAAAGGATTCACAGTCAGCCCACACACAGGTGCCTCTTTTTTGTTATGGAAGACCCAATTTAGCTTTATCTACTGTACAAACTGCAACCTCTTCAAATTACAAGCCATGGAAGTGTATTAGGGAAAGACATGTAATTGGATTTTCAGATGTCTTTGATCATAGATCCCTTTACTGAGTCTTAACAGTGTCAATTCCAGGTTTGCACCAGCCTAAATGACACAGGTAATGCTTTGTTTATTACACGCACCATGCCTATGAATCCTAATCACTCTGCCAGCACTTCAGTATGCCAGTTGTCCAATGGATACAAGGTTAGGAGGACACTTCTTGTCCCACACACACTTTTGTGTAAGATGTGAGAGAGAAAAGAGAAAGAATATGGGCAAAAGAAAGTGGCAAGACAATAAAAGCAAGCAATATAGGAAGTAGTACAGTATGTTGACATCCTGATATTTATCCTCTGTTTAGTACCAGAATATGTTCATTTACTATGAAGCAGATACAGAATCTTAGAAATACAGCTTTCTTTTTCTTTTTTTTTTTTTTTTTATTTTTCTGGCTGACCTACTGCATTTGTTGAGAAGTACTGAATTACAGTGCAGAGAATCAATCCACAAGGCACAAGGTAGTTTTGAAAACATCTCACATTTGCCAGCTAAAACAGAAGAATCCCCTGGCATCACCACTGGCTTACACAGAGATTCACTTACACACATTCCATTTTTCATGAGGTGCCCACATCTCCAGATAACATTACTTACACAGAAACCTTACTGGGTTTTCTGCACTGTTTTTCAGTAAGACAAGGCTTCTATTTCCTCAAGGTCCTACCATTTCTTCTTTGGCACTTTATATCCAGAGTCACAGAAGAGCCTCTGCTGCCTTTCACTGTATTCCTCTGTAAGAGGTAATTTTCATGGTTGGTGTGTGAAAGAGCTTCATTAGGAGAGATCATTATCCAGAAGACCTCTCTGGTTTGGAAAAGATTAGGTTATTTCTTCTGTTGTACCTCTGGCCTCATGGAGAAACCGTGGGAGGCTTTCCCCATTTACTCAGAGTCTGGGCTGCATTTCATCTTCCAAAGCAGCACATCTTCATCTGCTTCTGCATGAACAGAGTTACATACATGAACTTACAGGGGACTGATTCCAGCCTGTAAAAGGCCCTGAAATTCCCATGATGTAAGAATTATGTGAGTGGCAGGAAAGGTTTGTACCCTGTTTGTGCTGTGAGAGGACAGCCCTTTGCTGTCCACACACCAGACAAGAATTATGCTTTGGGGGCCAAGCACGGACTGCTGAGCTATAGCCAAATGATTCTCCCAGACTAATTAATACAATCCATTTAAAATTAATATTTCTGTTCCTCTGATGATAGTGCATTAGTAGAAAATGAGCTGTATGGATACTCTGCATGCTGCTTACAGTTTCATGGAGAGACTGGAAACTGCTGTCATCGTTCTTCTGTACGAATCTGCCAACATTCTGAGCTATAATTAATGAAAATTCTCCCATATGTTTCAATAGTTGGTAGAAGAGAGCTGGAAGTGCTAAGCTGTTTTACGATTTTCCTCAGTAGTTTTGGGCTTTAACGCTGTTTGTTCTCCATCAACACAGGTGCAATTTGTCAGGCAGCAGATCTTCAGGGAACTCCCCTGCTATTTGTTCATAGTCCTCAGGAAAAGTTCTACTGTATCATATTCCTTTAGTGAAACCTGACTAAGATAACTGCTTTAAACCTTTTCCATTTTCAGGAGCATTTCTAACAAAGCCTGTGCTAGAATCATCATAGCTTTAGTGATTTGAGCCTAACAGGCAGACTACTTGCTCAAGTCTTTGAATCTGTCAACTGGAAAGAGATTGCTACTTGTAATTTAATTTATAAACTATGCACATACCCTTAATTCCCTGCAGAAATGAAGTAAAAAGTAAGAAGGGGAATAATATATCTTAAAGCCATACATGTAAGTGGCCATGAATTAACTCCCTCAGTTACTGCATAACCCATCGTATTTTTCTTCTCTTTTCCTCTACGTTTCATGAAAAGCCTGACTAGATGAAAGGGAAGCAAGGACCACTTGTAAGGAAACAGAAAGGACCACTGACACATTCAGCAGGAATTCAAAATCATCTTCACCATCCAGGTCCTCACTTTACCTGACTGATCTTTATATGGAGACTTTGCAGGCAAGTTTAGAGAATAGTGTATGAGAATCTATAAAGTTAGCAGGAGCTTTCTAAGCCAGAGCAAGACGTGGTACAGGACAGAGTACAGAGGGTGCCTGTATGGTCTGAGACCTCTGTTCAAGGTGATGCAAATCTGCATTAGGTTCATCACTTGACTCACAGAGAGCAGTGACAGCATCTGCACCTCCTGCCTAGAGCTAATTTAAACAGGAAAGTAAACTCTTAAAAACACAACTGGAGAACTTACACATTATTAAATAATAAGGTTTTGTACTTCATATAACCTGAATGCAGTGTCCTTTCCAGTGACCACAATCTAATTTCATCCACAGTAAGATCTGAAATAATTTAATTATTAGAGAGGTAAAATATACTGCACATTTCAGATTAGTCATGAGGGATGGAGGGAATGTTTTCACAGGGCTCACACAAGAAGGTGAGATTATGGTAAATGTAACCAATTCCCACTCTGTTAAATACTGTTCTGCAGTTTAACAAATCCACAGTTTTCTGGCTACACTGTGGAACAACAGAACAGCTCACAACACAAATTAGTGACTTTTTGGGTTATGTTTCAGAGAACATGCTTGTCATCCTCACAAATTCCTCCCACACACGATGGCCATAACATAAATCTTGAAATGTAAGTCAGTTTGCACGTAGAGGAACAAAAGGCACACTCTGTTAAGCTTCAAGGGAACGTGGGAGCAGCATCTATCATGACCAAGACTTTGTATTTTATTACTTGCTATCCTCTTATTTTAACTCTCTGCATTGATTTGTTATAATCATCATCCTTCTCTCTGCCCTTCTGTCACTAGTCAAGTGATATGTGAACAGCCTCCCATCCTGTAATTAATATATCATTCTATAGTGGAGATTTATAAGGTTGCCAGTGTTTGTATTACAATTCATAGCACAAAAAATGCCCACAAGTGAACTTTCTCTGCCCATCTCTCACCAAAACATCTGAATCACTTCTCATACTTCTGATTTTCCACAAAACTACAACTTGTATTTCTTCTGTATTTTTCCAGTATTCTTTTGACAAGGGCAGGGGGTGTCAAGGGTTCAGACTGTAAGCCAAGAGAGATTCCAGTGTGCTGTGCAGGAACACCTAATCTCACAGCATCGTACAAAGCACAAGATTCAGCTGTGTTATGATACAGATAACCTTTCCCATTGTTTCCCACTGAAAGTACAAGTGTTTGTTTAAACTAAATATAACAGTATCAAAAGCATATTTCCTCATTTTACATGTCAGACTAAAGAATATTTAAATAATAACAGTAAAAATGCTTAAGATAAAAGGTAATTTAATTTTAACATGTATTTCATGTACTTTGACATGATCTGGGAAACTAACCATAATAAAAGATCTAAATAGGTTTATTTACACAGCAATACACTGCCAACAAGTGTTGGATATGAAGGCCAGAAGTCAAGTTCCAATCTTCTGAGTCAAATCCACAATAGAAAACAATGTCACCACTTCACATTTTCTGGAAACATTGTTTTTAACTTTGCTACCCATTTGTCAGCACTCCATCAGGCTTCTGCCACACCAGAAAGAACCGTTAGCTACCTCAGATTATTCACTATTATTTATGTAGGATCTTGCACTATTTGGCTAGATATTTTTGAAGCCTCATTAGCAAAGATTACATCATTAGTGAAGATTTAGCCCTGGCAAGGCTAGGTCCATTAAGAAAGAAAGGCTGAGTTCTTATATTATATAGTAATTTGCAAGTTACATTAGCTGTACTTCCACACTTAGTACAACCGTGTTTCTGTCAGGTATTTTGCTGGTATGAGAAGAAAACATGATTACCAACAAACTCTGAGCAGTGAAACCAATCAAGTCTAACCTCTGGACTTGATTGGAATTTAAGCCCTTGTGGCATCTGATCATGTACTGCCACAAATACAGTAAGAAAAACTCACATTCATCACCTGGGTAGAAAGTGGACAGTGGTGTGAAAGCTGACAACTTGAGCAGCAGCTGAAAGAGGGCAGAAACTCATAAAGCTCATTTACTGCAAAAACAAGCAGAGTAAATATCAGGTCCTACTCCAGGTTATTACACCACCATCAAGACATTGTATTATGAGCCAGGATTTAAGAAGAGCAGTGATGTTTATCAATCTGCATATTCAATGCTTTCTGGCAAGTATGAAAACAATATTAAGCTAAAAGTTAGTGATGACGTTGAGTGTGTTAACATAAAATGCTTCCTAAGAGAATACACTCAATGTTTTCTGCTCATATCTCCAGCTGCAGACAGCTGTATAATGTGATACACACAGGATAAAAATGAGAACCATGAAAATGCCTGCTATCTTTATCACACTGCACCTCTACAGTCCACTGCAGAGGAAGTTTAAAGCCTAGAGTTTACTTAGGTTTATTCTTCAGAGATTCTAGGAGCTCCTAAGAGGACCTCCAGATGTTGTCAGAACACCTTTAATTTATCTTGAAATGCATAAGCCAACTGTGCTTCAATTGCTGCTAAATGTTTTCCACCATTCCTGCCCTGCTGGCATTGCACTCCCCTGCAGAACCTGAGCCCAGTGTGTGCTCACCTTGACCCATGTGAGGGGCCAGGAGAGCCAAATACACAGGCTGCTTTAATTTCTTTACACTCAGCTTGTGAAAAAGGTCAGTATGCAGAGCATGGGTGGGTCAAAGCCCACTAACACAGACAGCAATGCTATGGAGGTGCACAGGGATGGAGGTTTGTGCAGGAAATTGCAACTCCAGTTTATGTATCAGCCAAGGTCACACACAGCAGAAGTCCCTACCACTGGTTTTGTTGACTCTAAGGAATAAACTGGATAAAAGATGGTGGAATTGATAGATCTCCCTTTATTTTTTATCTTGCAGCAGAGTACGTCCCTCTATAGTATACACATTTATTCATATTTCCTCTTGAACTCACTTATTCAGGAGGGAGTTTCCCAAGGAAGGCCTTCCAAATAGTGTTCCCTGTCAACTTGTGACCCTGAGGCAAACCAGCCAACATGCCAGTATCTTCCAGGGGTGACATATCTATTCCCCTGATATATGAGCACCTTGAACTCCATGTCATGTAGTCCAGATTGCAGGGATGACTAGATCATGATGCAATCCTGCTGATTTACCAGGATTGCATAGGGGGGCATCTGGTTTAAGGAACTCAGTGATGTTTTCATCTCTATTCTGAAAGTGTACCAAAGAAAGACAACCCCCACCCCCAAGACTGCCTGATTAGCTCCACGTCTTTTCCCCCCACTGCTAGTGCTCTGGCAGATGTTAGTTTAAAAAAACACAAAAGCCTGCAGCATGCCATGTAGATAATATCCTTTCAAAGAGATATGTTCCTTCAGCTCTCATTTTTAATCCTAATGCCATTTTCTAAATACCTGCTATACACTGAAATGATGACACTTTCCTTCCCCTGTTTCTACCCTCGTTCTGACTTCCTAACTTACATGGACAAGGACAGTCTAATCACAGTACAGATGCTAGAGTCTAACCTTTTATATACACAGCCCATATGGGTAACATCAATATACAATAAGATCATCTCCTGAGGAATTCAGTAGCACACTTGCAGTCCAACCAAGGTCAGTGAACATGTAGGAAAACAGCATTTGTCCCACAGTAAAAACGTCCCTGCTATGCATAAACAAACATTCTTCCAAGAGTCAGTTTTCTTCCAACAAACTTGGGTAGGATTTGCTGATTGTCCAGGAGGCTTAAACAGATACTGTCCAAAACTTTCCCTACTGCCAAGGGGTAGAAAAGGTGAAGAAAATTATTATACTGGAGAAGAATTAAAAGAAGTAATCTATAGGAAGAAAGTAAGAGCCATTAATCTTTAATTTTAGAAAGCAATAACTATAATGGCATAGACTCTTGCAAAAATTTCTCCTCTCCAGCATGAGTTGTAAACATACTGCAGGCAATGGGGAAGGACTATCAGTATCCCAGCTTTGCTTCCCACAGCAGTATTGGAAGCAACTGAGTTTGACCGGACAGTGGATAAAACCAGGAGCACAGGGATCAGAACGTAGAATCTTATTTCCCTTATATTCACTTCAATTTTTTGAATTAAGTCACTGCTGCAGCAGCAGGTAAAAACATTGTTCAGATTAAATTAACAGAAAAAGTGTGTATGTGCATATTTATACTTCTGAGCAGTTTTCATTGGGTAATATAAAACAGCTGAAAGTAGGAGTTTCTGTGAGGCACACATTCCTGTCATTAGTGGTTAAAAACCCAGATCTCGTTGGGGCTTTCCTCTGCTGAATTCAAAACACTGTCAGTGATGACCCCACTGTTCCTGACCATGGACCAAAAGTCACACACAAATAGGGTTTTAACACGCTCTGCTGGCCAGGTCAAACCCTTTGCAAAAGCATTATGGTATTAGCCTGTCAATTGTTCCTGCATTATTTGTCCAATTTCTATTAAAGCTGCATGAGTACAGAGAACAAGGGAGAGGACAAGGAGGTGTGACCAGTGCTGGTGCATCTGGAGCCCCCCATCTTCAGAGAAACTATAAAAATAATGAAGTTTTTATATGAAAGATGTACTGCTCTATTCTTGCGGCAAAACCAGCACCAAATGTAGCAGCTTTGCTCAGTCACAGAAACACAGAACAGCCCCAACGCCCTGCTGCAAGCAGGTGCAACTAGATCTGGCGGGACAGGGCTTTGTCCTGTCCAGTTCTCCAAGGACAAAGATCCTACAACTTCTCTGTCATCTGTTCCAGTGTTTGATCACCCCCACAGTGAAAACAGTTCTCTTCCTATGTAGCTGTGTTCCAGTTTACATGCTTAGTCTCCCATCCTATAGCTCTGCAGCCCTCAGGAAGAGTCACCCACTATCTTTTCTGGACCTTCCCATTAAACAGACATAGAGAGCAAGAAAGTTTCTCCTTCACCTTTCTCCAGGCTCAGATAACCAAGTTCTTTCAGCCTCTCCTCTTGTATCATGTAGTTCAATCCCCTGGTTATCTTAGTGGCTTTTGCTGAACTAACCCCAACATGGAAATGTCTTTCTGGTACTAGAGCGCCATTAAGAAGTTTCTAGTGCTCATGTACCTGACAGAGGCATCTCAGTTAAATGATTGCAAAGGTTTAAAATTCTTTCAAAAGGAGCAGTAGAATATTTCACAAATGGATCGTAAGCTCTCATATTTTTGCATTTTATCTCCTCCATCTTGCACAAAGCTTCTTCACACTACAATGTATGTGATTAATATATATCAATAGAAGAAGCTGCCAAACTTCTGTTTTCTAAAGTTTTTCTGCTGGAATTAGGAACTGGAAAGTAGGACACTTCCTGCGTAAGCTTTACCTTCGCTCACAGCACAAAGAAATATTAACAAGGACACTGGGACTTTGAAAAGTGTCATAGCTTTGCTGTCCTAGATTTAAAAAGGAAATGGCAATGCAGTGTCTGCTGCGTCGAGACTGGCTCCTGGGAGCCACAGGGAAAGCAGATGAAAAGCAACATTTTTTTTTTCTAATGACAGCACAGGTTTCTAAATTTAAACCTCCAAACAGAGAGATCTTGCAAAGATCTTAAGGTGATACCTTAACCCACTTATAGAAACAATGATTTTTTTTTTTTTTCAAAGTACTATTCATACATAGAAAAACAACAGCACAGAGATTACATCACCTCAAAAATACATACGAGGGTAATCAAGGATTCTGTGCTGCAAAAAAAGAAAGGTGGTGCAAACATCAGCCTTCTCTGGGTTAATATTGACAAAAGGCAAAGGAAACAAACTTGTGTGGCTGGCAGCAAAGCTGGCAAAGCGCAGCTCCAGCAGGGCACATGCCAAGGGATGGGGCAGGGGCAGCAAGAGCCTCCCGTGGGAGGCGTGCTGGAACACACAGTGATTCCTGCCCAGAAACCCTGCACAGCCCCTCCAGAGCTCTGCACCTGCCCAGCACCAGCAGTGCCTCCCCTTTGCTCCAGCTGCTGTCCCCACAGCTCCAGGAACCAGCCAGGTCACAGCCCATAAATAACTCAGGAGCCTGCTAAAATGTGCACTCAGCCAAAATACAGCTTTCAATCCATTTTGTGGGTTTCTTTGTTTTGTTGTTGTTGGGGTTGTTTTTTTAACCCACGGAGGCCTGCAGGCAAAATGGGGATGGAAGACCCCCCTAAATCCCATATTAAATTGATGTCTAGATTACTCAGATATATTAGCCTGCATTGTAGGCACAAAAATCTTTGACCTCATTTAAGCTACTGCAAAAACAGACACAAAGATGGCAGGGAAAAACATATTTAAAATTAGACACTGAGATATTCAGACATCATGTGCTAAATGCTGTTTTATTCACTGTCAGGGAGGGAGTGCTGGAATCAGGAAGTTCTAGAAAACCTGAAAATGACAGTAGCTTGTGTAGTGAGAAGGAAGTGAGAACTAATCCAACTCACTCCTCAGTCTGTCTGTAGGCAACAAAATTCCTTATGTTTGTTTTGCATGACTCTGTACAGTTTAAGCTCACATGGGTAAGATTTTCAGCCCCTGGCAGATAACTAAGGCTACTAGTTAACAGTGGCAAGAGTTAGAGACCTCCTGCAAACTCCTTGCATGACAATCTACAGCTTGAACAGAAGCCACTGACCTTTGCTGAAAGTCATGGCAGTGTAAACAGAAGTGTTGCCTTTCCATAACAAGAACTTGCATAACTAAGGCGATCCCCTGAACTGAGTTATTCAAGTACCTTTGCAAAATATAGGGAAGCAAGACTATAGCTGGAAATGACCTGACTTGCAAAGAATCTCTGTCCATTTATTCTTTTTCCATTTGTACTTAAGGAAATAATCAGAAAGGTTGTAACTTCCACTGTTGTGTGTATTGGTTCAAGAACAACCAGCTCTCTCTTTGTTTTTTTTCACTGTGGCATTGCCAGGCACCCATCACATTCAAATCTCACTTAGTGTAGCAGTTGGTGTTGTTTTATTCAGCTCATATTTGGGGCTTGTTCACATTCTTGTTTTCTACCCTTAACTTTTGGGAAATAAAATGTTAGTGGCATATGTAGTATTTCAGAGTTTTGCTGTATATGTTGTTCAATACAATTGATGGAGCTCTTATAGGATATAATGGGAAAATTAGTAAAAAAATAAAGGGCTAAACCACTTTGGAAACTAAGTCCATTATACCTCTGAATAACCTGAAAAAGGCTTAGAAATAAAAACACTGAAATGAATTCATAAGAGGAAATGGGCAGGGAAGAATCTGTTCCTTTTCAATACAACATTTAGGAAGAGACAAAATAAATACTGCACAATCTCAATCATTTAGATGCCAAGAAAAAGGACCAACTATGTTTGAAATAAGTGATTTATTATGGTTTATATAGTCCATGTATGCACCCACATCCCCCCCCCAGGGATCTGGATACCAAAATCTCATGGACCTTCACCTACTACAAACTGGGAAGGAGGCCAAGAACAACCTTTCCACTGGCTTTGATGGCTGTGTTTTCTATCAGGCCATGGAAAATTGCAGGGGGACAGGCAAAAAGTGAATGTATTTCTATGCTTCAAAAATCTGGACTGATTGTAAACAAAACCTCAAGGAAAAGCCCTCATAAGATCCACGGCAAGGGATAGTCATACAATTGATGCACATGGAATGGGTATTGCATCCGTGTTCTGCATGCCCATATTGCCATGCCATTTTTAAAGAGACTGTAAAAGCACTCATTTAGTGTTTGATTTCTGAGCATTTTTATACTGTGTCTGTCTTGCAAGTTAGTAAATATTGTACAATTCCCCCTAATGTTGGAACTTTTGAAGTGAAACGAGACAGAACATCTGAGCAAGTATGTCAGAAGCTGGTTGATGCATCAGCTGGCCCTGAAGGATCCCTCTGGCCTTCTGGGGAATTTCAAGCATAGGGTCTTAGGACCATACCTATGGCACTTAATATTTAGAATGATTGTGAAACATATATTGCTTCAAATTATTTAAAAAATGCATTTGGGTATAACAGGAAACATAAAGGATATCTGTGCCCCGTGAATGGGAAAGCCAGAGTAGAGGTGAAATATCTCAGATCATCATAATGGCAATGGACATTTACATTTTGGCAATTGATCCATGCCTCAAAATGAAGTCCCAAAAACTAGAGGATGTAGGATAGAACATGTAAGATTTGTGCCCTCTGCCGTGTCTATGCCCAAGCAGCTGCAGGGCAGAGTACAAGGATGTAAGAGTGCTTAACCAAACCTCAGCTAACACTTCCCACAACGGGAAAGCTTCACAGAGTTAATCCTTCTAACCTGGAAGATATTGGCATATCATAATTTTACAAATTGAAATGCAATTCTTTGGTTTCCTTGACACAAAGTGCTACGATATTGCAAGGACTCAGGCTAGAACATTGGCTGCAGTGATTTATGCCCAAAGCCAGAGAGGCTTAACACAGGCTGCAGTGCACATGTTGGGCGAGACCTCTCCCCATCTCGCCCCCAAAGGCCTTTGTTACATATGGGAACAGCTTCCCACGGGGGCTAGAAATGGCAAAATGAATGTGGCCTGACCAGGCAACTATAATTCAAGCAAGAAAGACAACCACTTTGAAGTTACAGCTATGGATAAGGAATTAAATTTGTTCACTAACTAATCAACAATACTGATGACCTTCACGGTTACTAATGCTCATAGACAAAAACATAAATATTATGATTATCAAGGGATTTTTTTTTCATGGATTCCTGACAGTGCTTCATGTAGTGTTTAGTACCTCAAAGGGAAATGCTGAGTACTTGTTTGATTTGGTCATAAAAGTCCAAATTCATTTACTCTTGAAGGAAATAAACTGCAAATTTGTGAAAGGCTAGCAAAAAAGTTTATCATATTTCTGTTATGACATCAAGTGGCAAACAAATAAAAATAAATTCAGAGTGAAAACTTCCACCACTCTGAATTGGAAATTGTTTTACTGCCACATCTTTGCAAGGCGATTCCTGAAAAGCTTTTGGACACCTCTATTACCAATCCTATGACTATGACATTGCAGCAGCGTTCTGCACATGAACTTGAATTTAATTTTCAATTTTTTCTTAAGATACTTAGTATTAAAGGGCACCTACTGGGTCTCAATTAGTTGGATTGATGGTAAATTTTATCTCATAAGAGCAGTGCAAACGAAGTATTCAAATCTCCAGACACCTATTGCAGTGCATTGGAGAGAGGCCAGCTTTCACTCACAGTGTTCTTTGACTAAATTGAATCCATATGTTTACATGGAATAAAATATTACAAATGTCTCCCAAGGGCAGCCAATCATTATTGAGTGCTTTAATAACATAAACCAAAAATTCTTTAAGGTGACAACTAACCTTTTGCCAGAAAGATACTTCTGTTTATTTTATTTTATTTTTTTTTAATAATGCAGGGTGTATTATCCTAATTTAATTTAGGTTGTCATCAACAAAATACTTATCTGGGATAATTGTGAAAAAGCTGCACAACAAACCATTTGTGAAAGCAGTAATAACTTAGTTCTAAACATATGGTTCCAATTTTGGTTTTCCTCTGCCCCCCCAAACCTAAGTTAGTTGTAGTTTTATTTTTGTAACAAAAATCTGCTATCTTTGAGAGAGAAATCTAGAGATAAAAGAAAAGCTGTATTTACACTTTAAAACTGCTTCAGTTGCCCACCATTTTCTCCCCATAACAACAGAGCACTATTCACCAGTGCACCAGTTCTTGAATTCATAGAGAGGCTTCTATTTAACAGGAAATTCCTGGAAAGACATTTAATCTTTACATTTCTTGGGAAAGTTACTTGACACCATCTAAACAAACACAGTTTGTATCTGCAGCTTGTAGAGAAATCTAAATTCTAGATTTCACAGAAATCAGTGTGAAGTTGACCTGTGAGGACTCAACAGCAGGTCCAGAAACTAGTGTTAATTTTCAATATGTTCAAGTGTACAGCAAGGTAGTGTGAGAGTCTCACTTGGATCTCACCTTCCTTCTGGAGTAGTTTAACCTAATTTACTTTATTGGGAACTTGCAACATCCAGAAAGTGAACCTATAGCCCATTTTGGTCCTAAAAAGTATTTTGATAGTTAAAAAATGTATATTAAATATTCTTATGGGTTTCATTTTTATTTCAATTTCTTAAATGCACTTCCCAACTTGTATCCACCCTGGGCCAAATACAGGCCAGGTGGCTGTCCCTGAAGGCTGAGGGTGCCCATTCCTCTCAAACGCAGGAGCCTTCTCCTCAAGTGCCTCTAGGTGTTTAGGCAGAAGACTCCTTCATCACTAAGACTCCAGGCACTAATTTCTTTCTTCCTCAAAACCTCTCTCTGACAAAGCTCATCCCCCTTCCCTGTCCCAGCTGTTACAACCATTTGGCATGGGAGGAACCTTTAGCCTCCTGATTTACCAGGCATATTTACCACAAAAGAATGGTAAAATGTGGCTGTATCACCAATAGGAACATGTCCCAGAGACTTCAAGGGAAAGTGTTTCTGTAACCAGGAAACCTGTTTACATTACATGTGTTTTAAAATGCAATATATAGGTAGAAAAGCTAAAACTCTAAGTAAGGCATAGACATTTCTAGAGCACTTTTGTACATACATGCTGTGTGGAATTACTAAGTTCAAAGAATGCTCAATGACATCAGATACACTGGAGGGTTTTACCACCCTGTTTTATACTTCCCTAAAAGAAGGGATGGAAATATCTGGGACTTGTTAAAAGCTTTCAGTGCATTTGTCATGTGAAGAGACAATGGAACATGCAAAAATGCATCAGCTAAGACTCCCAAGTCCTGTTCACAGAGAAATGCTGGTGGGCCTAACCCAGCAGACATGCAAAGCCCAAGCCAACACAAACACAGATGGTGGAGCCCTTTCCAGCCCCTATCTGGTGTCAAAGGCAGGAGAAGGTATCAAATGCATTTTGCAACCTAAAAGTACGTGAGGAATCCAAATTCCTCGATCTCCTTTGCACACTAAAACAGGCAGCGACGCAAGAAGGAGACTTTCTATCCCTGCTTTCTGGTTTGCCACCAAGGGCTTCTCTCCGAACTCTCCCAGGGTAACAGGCTGACAAGCCTGCTCACCCAGAGATGCACCCATGGCCGCTACCTTCCCTTCTACTTGAATTTCATATCAGTTACTGAAATGAGATAGTGAGCATGTCAATAAAAAAAAAGGCCAGTATTATACTTACATGTGGAAGGGATGTCACAGAGAGGATTCTTATCTCCTCGACATAGATGGGTGGTGTCACTCAAAGTATTTCATGTTTATACCATTTGGAGAATGAGATTTAGGCCTACATTTATTTTAAAGCCAGACTCCTGACACTCAGCAGCTGACAGAAAAGCAGTAGTTTCCAGGAAGGTACTCTGAGATAACTGTAGTAGACAAATCTATAAAAATTGGATTACAGTGCACTCCTTCCAGGCCCCTGTGCTCCCTCGAGGATTCTAGTCCATTAGTTTAAGGGGGTTATGCACTCAGGTTCCCAATGGAAGCTCCTAGTTATTTTAGACCTGTTGCAGAACTGTACTCAGAGGCAGACAGTACCACTCCTTTTCAATTGCAGCTATTGCTTGCTTCCCAATTATCAAATCTTATTTCAAATGCCACGTCTTTAAAATAAAGTAACAGGATCTGTCCTGCCATTTCTTTGCCTCAATAGTTTCACATTGCAATGCAACCAAAAGAAGAGTGCTTGGAGCATGAGGTATCCATGCCAGACCTCAGAGCTTAATTAATCTTCATTCATGTTTAGTTCCACAAAATTATTTATAGTATCTTCAGAATGTTTCACTCTGGAACTTAGCTAATGGCTGGGAGCTGCAAAGGAGTGAGATACTGACTATATTTATGGTTTGCAAGTGCTACAGAGTGAAAGTCATGGAAGAGGAGCACACACATAGACCTGCACTTTCACACAGGAAAAGATCTTTACAGCTATTCAGAACTGAGCTAAAATATATATAATAAATAGTAAAAAGGGGAAAGCAATTTCTGACTTTGAAAATGATGACACTCATCTATATGAAAGACAAAAAGTGGCTGGAGTTTAAATATTCACATATGATCTGCAATCTGTGCTTTTGCTGAGTCATATCATATAACATTTGCATCTTCTGTTGATTCTGGATTTGTCTGTATTTATGCAGGTGCTCTGGTAGGAAAAAGAGCTTAATCTTTTTAGGCCAAAATATCTTATCCTGACCATTAATTCATGGTACCTTTAATCCTGAGGGACCCAAGAAAAAAGAGCTTTTCAGTATAGGTAAGCACTTGCAGCCTATAAACACAACAAGCACAATAAATGATCCAGTAATTTTAAATTCATCTATAAGGAACAGGCAGTAAACAAAATTCCTAACCACTTCAGAGGTTCTTGGTCCCCTATATAGGAAAAAAGGAAGCTAAAAAGATTTCTTTGCTCATATATTTTTCTCTCTAGCTTCTTTTTACTTCTCTCTTAGAAAATACCCCCTGTAGCCTATATTTTCTTTTACATATTTGGAAATTTTCAGTCAGCTCAGACATCCTCCTGCTGCAATGGAAATTTACTTTACAAAAAAAAAAAAAAAAGCAACAGTTTGTAGTCCCTTACTTAGACTGTACTTGAAAACATGCTTGTAGCTGTAAACTCCTACATTCCTTTTACCAGGAGCTCTTTTGGGGTTATTGTTTTGCCTAGTCCTTCTTGGAGAGTGTATTTTGCAGCTGTTACTAAGGAAAAATATCTGGATGTTACACCATCTAGCAGTGTTTTCATTACCACACAAAAATGAGGGAAAGCAAGCAAAGAATTCAGCAAAAAGAGATGGCAGATTTGGGATACGCTTGCACACAAATTAAATACAGAATGCAGATACCACCAGAAAGTCAGCATTACCCCTAGGATACAGAGGCTTACATAAAAATTCAGAATATCAGATTTATTTGGCTGTAAAACTTTGTCATATATCTTTCCTGAGAACTGAAATATTTGAGACACCTTTACTTAAAAAACATAATTTCCCCCTCCCCC
>JAWWMO010000022.1:7287546-7326901 GCA_035047845.1 Dendrocincla fuliginosa
TTCCCCCCCCCCCCCCCCCCCCCCCCAAATAATTATTTGGTGCTGCCTGGTTTTTCTTGGGCTGAAGCTGGGATCCAGATGTAATTCCAACTCTAAGAAGATGTTTTCCATGAAGATGATTTGCTGAAGTTCCCAAAGATATTCAATGCCTGGGTTTAATCTGCCCTGGAATAATGTTTCTAAGCCAGAACCACTTAAAGGAAAAAAACTTTATCCAGCACTTTGTGATCTACATTGTCCCATGGGATGGCAGCTGTTGTCTTAGCATTTCAGAGACTGAAATTGCATCTTCAGTGTAGCTGGGGTTTGATCTATTAACTACTGTGCCTTGTCACCAAATTAATGAAAAAACCTTGGAAGACAATATGTTATGTAAATTTAATCCATGTAACAGCAACGCTCTTTAGCCAAGCGTTACCACAGGAGAAATCCATATTTCACCGAGCGTGGCTGCTGCAGCACATGGAGCTCTGGACTTGGCTTGCAAAGAGCCTCCACTGCCCCATCACTTATATATGACAAGAGTCACAGACACGATAATGAACAATTCTAACACAGAACTGATGACAGAAGACACATCCAGAGAACATGTTCAGCGTGCACAGTCCTCTTGAGAAGGAAATTATGCTGGTAAATAACAACCACACAAGAGGCAAACTTCCTGTTGGGACGAGCAGGGCTGTCACAAGGGAGGAATCAATGTCACCAGCAGTTTGAACTTAAAATAATGAAGCATGTTAAAAAGAAGAGGAAGCAACAAGTTCAGACGCAAGTATCTCTACATGAGCCTTCACAGCCTAAACAAAAATGTTGCTTTAAGGTCAGTGTAAGTCTCTAAGCAAAGCACTGGAACTTATCTGCAAAGCTATCCCAGATGGTCCTTCTTGGCTTGCCACCACAGGAGCTGCCTCAGCGACAGGAGCGATAAAACCCAGCCATTGAGCTACGATAACCAGGCAGCCAAGGGAGGTTTCACCACTTGGAAACTCCCGGGAGAACTTCAGTGAGCCAGGGAAATGTCAGATATCAGAGTCTAAGAGGATCAGCACAGCCTCCTGCAGTGCTGTGTAGGGGCTTCCTGGGAGACAAAGAAATGGAACTTCTCCCAGAACCCCAAACAAAGGAGTAACAGGTAGTTCTAGAAAAAGCCTCGTATTCAGAATATGCATCTCTATTAGTGGTCCTTTATACATAAAGCCTCATAATCAGAAACAAAGAATCAAGAGAGCAGCTGAAGAAACACACACACACTGGAGACCTACTACATTCAGAGAGGAACCAAACCCCCTCCTAAACTTTGGCCAATAAATAACACCCTATTTGCCTAAACTAAGCACTTGAAATGGGTATAAAAAAGTTCCTGTGCATTAATTTTTAATTTCAGTGACCTCTGAGTTTCCTCAGATCCTCCTCTTCTGCTGGTTACCACTTCTCAGAGCACTAATTGTGTCTTCACTCACATTTTGTGTTCAGTCCTTTCAGACGTGTTCTGTTCCTCTCACACACTATTTAGCTCCCAGGAGGCTGCTGGGGATAAATTCTGGCACATGCTACAAACACACCAGAATCTCATTGCAGCAACCACAGGATTATTTCCTACTCATGAACAGACTGCTAATAAACTTTATCTAACCACTTTGTAGGAATTTGAGAGTCAAAGTCAAATGAATATTTTCCCTTGCAGAATTTCATAGAGACAGAATTATGCAATTCTTCAGTTTTATTCAAATGAGCTAGTGATTTACACAAATGTGTAAATGCATATTGAGGGAAGATTCATATCTAATATCAAGATTGTGTGGTAGAAGGAAAAAGTCCTAAACTTTCATCTATTAAAATAAAAATAATTAGAAATAGCATAATTATCATCTTGTATTTGCTATTACCACATCATTTAATATGTTGCACTTTGAATTTCAAAACTTAAAAAGCAAAACTGAAGCTACTTCATCATTAAAACCAAAACTGAATTTGCCCAAGTGAAAGTTTTCAGATTCAATCCACAAAGAACCATCTTTATATATGAAAAATATTCTTCTGTGAAGAATAATTTACTTGGTAGCCTAAGGGAAAAAAGTTCTCAGTAAATTTAATACATCTTGAAAAAACCTCTTTCAAAGGCTTCCTAATTGAACTTGCTTAGGCTCACAAGTATTCTCTTTAAATAACATGCAAACATTTGAAAGCCAGTGGGAACAAGGTGTCTGTACATTTTACTTCTTAAGAACTTGTAACACCTATTGAAAAGACAGTTTGTTTCTGATTTAGAAGTAGGGTGCTTTTTAAATACTGCTCTTACAAAAGGAAGCCAAAACACAACATGCTTTCTTGTTCAACCACTTGCAGAAAGCCTGCAGAGCCACCACAGAAAAGGTTCTAAGTATTAGAGGAGGTGTTTTTAATCCCTTTAATGAGGCAGCTGTAATTGCCTTTAGGGTTCTCTTCAAATCAGCAATATGTTGCCATGCTCACTGCTCTGCTGGGAAGCTGGGAAGTGAACCCCTCCTTCCCCAGCGCCCTAATTATTGCGTCCTCCAGTGGCCACAACAATCCATTCTGCTCTTCATTCAAGAGCCTTGCAGAGTTGGATCCTCTTCTACAGGCAGTGCCATGTGCAGGTGAAATGCTAACACTCAGTTCAGCAAGTTCTTTGGAGCCTTCAATGGGCTCTCTAAAATGTGCAAGAGAAGAACTATTGCTACTCACAAAATCCTAACTTATCACCTGCAAATGCTGCAACATTTTTTAAGTACCCTAGACTAAACAATTGATAACTATGCAGAAAACACAAATATAATTTATGCTAGAAGCATAAATTCCCTGGTGTCTTCTATGCCCTGGCTCCACAAGCACAGAATTAGACAGATAGGATGTCATTTTGAGTGAGTCAACACTCACTGCAGCTTTTCCTCACTCAAAACTAGGCCATCTACTTGCTCTGGATGAGAATTTTTTAAGTAGGCCCCTTCCTGTGAAACATATCCTAGTCACTTCTGTTCAGTCCTAAACATTTCTAAACAGTAAGAACTGCACAGCAAATCCTATTTCAAAATAAAACAAATCAGGTTTTTTGCCATCTCTAACAACCAAGTACCATGCAAGTTACTTGACCAGCCTCAAAACCTGATACACTTCTGCAGGCCAGCCCTCTCAGGGAGTTTGCTCCTTCCTCACACTGGGAATGTGACTTTAAACAAAACTACATAGCTGAGTTATGCTCCCACATCACCTTCTAAAAATAAACTTCTAACTGACTTCTTGTAAACTCATTTTCAAAACTTTTCTGTTGATTTGTATGTATTCTTAATCCCTCAGATAAGTACAGTTCTCAGATTATAACCATTTACATAATTATTAATAATTAGCAGGGCTATCTGTGTACTACTTGTTATCTAGGACTTGCTGTTGATTACATGGACGCTGCAAAGCGGATCTCAAAAATAGAAGCTTCCATTTAATCTCCTCTGCATTACACAGAAATATTTGGCACTTGTTCATAATACATTAGCTTCTAAGTAACATAATAATAGAGCTAGCTGTCTGACTCAGGGCTATTTCTGAAGCTGCTAATTTGATTTTTTTTCCAATAAACAGAAAACTTTCCCCATTATATATACCATTATGTGGCTTTTCTGCTTGCAATGAACTATCCCAGATTGCTACATAACTAGATAATCTGATAAGACAAATTTTGTTTGTTTCAAATAACCTTCATTCAAAGCATCCACTACATACCATGATGAATGTAAAGTGAGGCTATAATGATTTTTTAATAAACATACTTTATACTTTTGACTGATTTCTATAGCAGTAATATATCTCAGGTACCAGAAGAGTATATGTGCTCAGGGGGCTGCACTAACACAAATCTACAGCACAGACGTGGCACAGCTGGGCAGCTGCTGCTGAGTTGGTGTGAGCCCATTGCATGGGTGTAGCTCTTCTACATTAACATTTCTCTTACAGATATATTTTACTCAATCTACACAGTCACTGTGCCCCCATAGCTAATGGAAAAACCCAAACCCTAATTTCACAGTCATCAATATTGATGCCAATTATCAACAATGCTAGCACAGCATATAAATATTCTTATATCAATAATGTGCTTCTAGTTTAATTCACAGCTTTAAGATAATCCCAGAGCTAGTCCCCTCCTGGACTCGCTCCTGAGCTCAGTGGAACAGTTACAAGGAGAGATGAGCCCAATTTTGTTCATTTTATTCTTACAGAGCCAGACAGAGCTGAGGGCTTCTAAAGGAGTAAAAGTGACAGTTCTCTTGTTCAGTGAGTCTTGTCCATGGAAACTTATTTGGCAACTCAGAATTTCAGAAATAGGTTTTGGTTTCATTATTAGTCACTGTAGACTCTTCATGAAACACTGAATCTCACACTGAATCCACATGACTTTAGTTGTTTTACTGTAAGAACTGGATTAGCAATCACACACAATTTACTCAGCGTGTTGCTATACGACTGACTTGAGCCTACACTTCTTTCACTTAAACACTCTGAAATTAATGTGGATTTTGCCAGTGGATGCAACTTTACCTTCCATCCCCACCCCTAAGCTGTCAAAGATCAAATAACTCTAGAGTTAGTAGTTCATTAAATAACATAGATTGCATAAACAGAATGCTTGACTGGGTTCCAGTGTCTCACAGATGAAACTCTAGGCCTGCTTGGTGGAGACCAGCCAGATCGTGTGCAGTGATACATATTCTGCCTTTTAGATAGCCACAAATTAAAAATGTGCTGTTTCTCTTAAGAGATTCAACTGTTATTAATGAGCTCTAAACGTACCTCCTGATTTAGATTCAGCTTATCTTGAGTGCATTTCAGTAATAAAATCCAGAATAATCTGAGAATTTACTTCCATTTGCCAATCCCACATTTCAGATTTTGTTCACTGCAACCAAACTATTGACTTGTCAAAATATGAATCTGAACAATTCCTGATGGAGGTTTAGTGTTATTTTTGCCAACTCCCTCAGGACTTGAAAGAAGTTGATTCTGAAAGACAATTTTCTGTCCCTTCATATCCAAATCAAACCCCAACACTTAGTGAATCCAAGAGACATAAATTATTATGATACTATGATTGATCCAATAATCATATCCTTGGGTGGCAGAGAACCCAATAGATAAAAACAGCAGTCCCTCTGATTACCAGCTCTTTAGGCATAATCCAGATATTGGAAAGGAGTCAAAAAGTGTTCCACAGCTTGTGTAAGGAAAGCAGCAGAGACAATGCTCGCGGCAGCAAAGAAACAATGCAGAAAGCAAGACCTGAGGAACAGATTTCCCTAGAAGTGAACATTTTCTAGTAAAAACCTTCCCTGGTTAATATTGCTGACAGAGTCCAGTTCTTGCAGACAGAGGCTTAAAAATGCATAAATATACAACAACTCATATTTGTGCATCAGTTAATGAAGCTTTCAGTTCTGCTGTCCATACTGCTCCTTTTGGGAGTGAGGACTTCAGCAAGTAGGTTTAGAATTCTTAGTATCCAAAACCTCAAAGTAATAATATTTAAATAAACACATTTCTTAGTTTCACTTTTTGTACAAGGAAAGCAAGTAATGACTGCTCCAGACATCATAATAACAGATTTCATGGGATCTCATGCAACTCATTCTGATTGCTGTCTTCTGAAATAGTACTGTCACTAGTCACCTCTTTGCCACCAAAGATATTTTCAGAAAGACCAATCATCTGCAATTACAGCTGACAACGATGAGAGATGCATACATAACTTCAGCTCTTTCCAAGTCACCAGCTCCTAATTTATGAGTACCCAGAGAACCCCCAATATTTGTAACAAGCTGGGACCATTTTTCTTGCTGAGCAGCTCAGTGACAGAAGGGAAGGATTATTACATTGCCTACTTCTAATTCCCAAGATGATTTAATCTACACATTTTTCCTACATTTCTGACTTTTTGTTCTATAAACTGGAAGATAAAATAGCAATATAAACATTTATGCCAGTTTAAGCTGCACGAACCCTCATATTGACCCTAACGATGCTACCTATAGATTTGCACAGTGTAGGGCCTGGACTGCAACACACAAATACCCCCCATATGCTGCTCTAGGATTTTCCACCACACTAACAGGGAGATGCCCACATTTCTGTGAGGGCAGATCCATGCACAGAATAATCAAACATCTGGAGATTGGCAGCCTGCATTATGAAGGGAGTGGAAGAATAATAGCTGGAAGTTTCTCGTTAGAGCAAGAAGAATGCGTGCCCCTAGGCTGCAATAAAGAACACGACATCCCGATTCCCATTGTCCTTAAGTAACCACTGCAGCCATCTCCACAGACAACATCTTGGTGGCATTAATGTCCTGCTATCATCCAGGCCCTCCTCCCCCAAGTGCCCAGACTGAACCTTCCAGCTGCAGGTTTGGTCACCTGTGCTTTCATATATATATAGGTCATGCAAAAAAATGAAACTCCCAGAAACAAGCCTATTTGTGCTGAGGCCTCCAAGAAATGCTTAGCTGGTGTAATTCAATTTCTTCAGTGTTTTATCAACAAGAATTCTGCTAATAAAAGACAAAGTAGCCTTCATGGTATGGGGAAAAAAAAAAAAAGAGAGCTTATAAATGGTTCATTATTTTTTAAAAAAGCACCTATATACAGAAAGATGAGGCCAAAAATCTCTTGTATAAGATTTTTCTTTTTTTCTTAAGAATCAGGGTACCATTATTTCAGCAATTGTGTAGAAATTTGGAAGCAGTTTTTTGTTGTAGGAAATGCCTTATGAAAAAGGTCCTTTCAGGCTGGGAAGGGAGTGCTGGATTATAAACCATGTTATGCAAGCCTGCTGCTCCAGAAGCCAAAACCCTGCCCCATCAATTGCATAACCAGCTCCAAGGGAGATCTGAGCCTGCTTCTTTATGAAGGAGCCTCCATGGAAATTCAGCAAGTTAGCAGCCTTCCCCAGGCCATGAACAAGGCATTTACTGTCACTTGGCATTTACTGGAGCCAATTGTGCACAATTTGATTTTTCTCCCCCTTCTCATTTCCCAGTGTAAACAAAGAACCGACTTACAAAGAAATGACACTAGGCAGCCTGTGTCCTGTTGCCACCATTCTGATCTGGGCCTCACATTGCCCCTTTGAAATGCTGAACAAGCCTGTAGGCTGCTCGCACAATTCTGAAAGGAAGTGGGAGAGGCAAAAGCAAAACAAGATGCTCCGCAATGGAATGCACTAAAGAAAACCAAATATTTAAATTCCTCAAGTGTGGGACAAAACTACTGATCTCACCCTGAATGACTGAAACCACTACAGAAGGAACACAGGGATGGTTTATACAGACATTAAAACAATGTCATGCTTCCCTACAGATCAAGACACACCTTATCCACTCAGTTACCACATTTTTGCTGTGCTGTTCTCTCCGTTCTAGACTGTGGCTTTCAGTCCTGTTACAGGGCATGCCAAACTTTTGCCAGCTTTGTACAGAAAAATATAGCTGAAAAAACAGCCCAACCTCCATTTCCCATGTACACCTGCTCTGCCTTGAGCAGTATTGAGATTATTCTTCCCCATTTGTTGGCACTGCATTCCTAAAGCCTTCTGCACACATACTGTTCTCATCTTCACAGGTCTATGCACTGATTTAACATGCAGGACGCTGCACTGTTGTTCTTCCTTACAGCAAAAGGTAAAAGCAGAAGAAGAACCAAAGCCTACCTGAGTTTTTGGAGCCCAATGGGCAAGCCTGATCAGGCGACTACATTTTCTGTAGTCAAAACCACACAAAGGACTCATAGGAACATTGATGTTTATAAGCACTTCCCCCTCTTCCTTGTCCTTTTGGCATCACTCAGCTTGGAAAGGATGAGTGGAGGCTTCACTACCACCAGGCTGAGGTTAGTCTTAAGAGACACAGTTTTGTCAGTGGTTTTCCTGCAAAGCATCCAGCAGAACTGAAACAACCAAAAAACACCCAAGTTGCATTTCCTTTACAAAAAGACTGAAGTATAGCAAAACTTCACACCCCTCTCTGAAGGAAGCAGCTGCAGTCATCCCAAAGAAAAATTTACTCACATTCTCACACCATTAGGTGTCACATTTGACTTGGAAAAAGAAAATGTAGCCCAATATTTCCAAGTCTCTATAAGCAACTGAGTGTAAAAAGCAAAGCAAGTTGCAGTTTATAATACAGACCCCACCAATCAAAGGCCTGTGCACCAACAGGGAACACTGGAAAAAAGGCCTTTTGAGGGTTTGGTTTTTAGGATTCCTTAGTTATGATTCATAACATTAAAAGCAATGAAGTTCACAGTCAGCACAAATCCCCCTCTCTCCCTTGAATCACATTGCACAACACAAGTGATTTGGCAATCTATCCTAGATACCTTCAAGATTTATTCAATCATCCTGGCCATGGTTCAGTGTGGACTTAATA
Organism: Dendrocincla fuliginosa; assembly: GCA_035047845.1. Classification (NCBI taxonomy): domain Eukaryota; kingdom Metazoa; phylum Chordata; class Aves; order Passeriformes; family Dendrocolaptidae; genus Dendrocincla; species Dendrocincla fuliginosa. The sequence continues at coordinate 7,295,975 of JAWWMO010000022.1, forward strand.
ATCAATAACTAGATAAGCAAATGCAAATGAGGTCCATTAAAAGCAACAATATTACATGTGATACAGAAGGCACAAGGTGGCTACAAGAACTGTCATTTCTGAGTATCTACAATGCAAACCAGCTCTGAATAGCTAACTTTTTCCCCTTCACAATTAATTTTCCTAATAAATTAATAATCATTAGTCAGAGCCTGATGATCTTACCTTGGGCACACAGAGCATTCCCCTTTGCTACTTTATTTCTTTCAAATTTCTTAAAAACCCATCTGCTTTGAGATGCTAAAATTCCCTTGAAAGACCACTTTGGCCATACATGTTCCCGTGGCGTTCTAAAGGTCTCTTTAAACACTGACAAAATTAAGTAATGCATGATGGAGCTTAGCAAACTAAGGCCTTTTCAGCCATCACCCTGGCCCTCACATTGTTTTCTAATTAGTTACTACCTCTGAACCTGTGCCAAACAACACACCCTTAGCTAACCATCCATTAAAACAGTAAATTAGTCAAGTTGTGCAATCCCTTTTACTCTCTCAAGTCAAATAAATATTGCCTTGACATTATGGAGACACTTAGAGTAATCAAACTGAAATGTACTTATTATATATTACCTGACCTGTTTTCAATTAATGAAAAACTTCTGGCAGAAGGGTAGTGTTCCAAAGGCACTTGTTCTCCCTTGAAATCAATGGGAAGGAGCCAATTAGGCAGTTCTGAAAATTCCATTAGGTATATCTGAATATTCAGTTACCAGAAATATATTTATAGCCAGAATTTTCAATGAACTGTAGTGGTCTGGATAAGCTGCATATTTACCATCCATTGTGGTAGCTAATGTTGTGCATTCTACTTTTAAGAAGAGAAATGCATCTTCTGAAGCAAACGATATCCAAATGTATTCTTTATATGATTTTAAAGAAGTCAGTAGAGACCATGTCCTAGCAAAACATATAAATTACTCATGTCTTTAATAAAAAGCATCATATTCCCAGAAAACAAAAAGACATAAGGGCAGATTTTTATATATATATACAGACAGAGAACAGTCAGGCTACATCATAAATAAGCAACACATGGAGCTTATTTTTAATTTGCGATATAATTTTCAGCCTAATTATCTCCACTAGCTCAATTACATAGGCTGAGTTTACTTTCCATTCAGACACTTTCAGTGAAGCAAAAGAAGTTACAGCTGTATCTACTTACAGACAGGATTTGCTTAATGGTTATAGTCCAGGTCAACTTCCTAAGATTTAGTTATTCATTATTAAATAAATATTAATAGGTGTGATAGCAAATATAGTTCTTTTTAAAGCTTGGGTATGTTTGTAATGAACTCTGGCAGTGATCAAGGAGCAACTTGAATGAGGAGCTTGTAACTGTGGTTAATCTGCCTAAGAGCAGGGAAGAGGCAGAACTGGTGAGAAGGGACATTCTATGTGCTTGCCACCAACTACCACTTATTTTGTTACAAGCACCCCCAGTCTTCACAAACCCTGACAAATGGTCAGTTATTGCTCCAGTTATAAAGAGCAGACCATGACAAATAATCTGTGTAATTTACAGGGGAAAAGATCAGCACTTAAGGCAACTGTATTTTACCCTGCATGCACCAGAGCATTTCATTTATTATCATACACAAATATACATGACATATATGCATGAGATACATATACATAAAACATTCTGTTTGGAGTAGGGACAAGATGAAAAGGACTAAAAGCAGGCTGATGGTAGATTTTTAAACATAATTACCAACATCTGCAGGCTACCAGATGATCCAGTCTTGGATTGTGCTATTTATATTTGTGTTGGCAATCTAAACAGTTGTGCAAAGTATTTACTGTCAATAACTATAGGATGCCAAGTTACATTAAGGATGTCAACATGGTTTGATGGTCATGTGGAATATTAATATCATTGAGTGTATTACAATATATCTGGGAAGGACACAAAAACATATGGTTAAGATGGAAGGGATCCTGAAAACAGCAATTCCCAGGAAGACCTGAGGGTCTTTGTAACCAACACAGCTCAGGTCTTTGTGCAACTGAGTAGCAAAAAGAGCCTGCAATACCCACATTAGTAACTTTATTCCTTCAGTAGTTCTTTACCACAGATTCTTGAATATTTTTAAACAAGAATATCAAATAGAAACATAACACTTGACATTTGGAAAGAAAACTTCTCTTCAACTATAAAAATATTCTGGAGATGATGCACAGAGACCCCAACAGTGAGACAGGGGCTTAACAAACCTCAAGAAACCTTTTCAGTTCTGCAGATAAACAGAAGTGGATGCAAGAAAAAGTCAGTATTTTCTACCAATGAGGTTCCATTGTTTTTGATAAACATTTTTACCTGTGTGGGTGGCAGCAGAATCTCTCACCTAGCCATTTACTCATCATTAGATGGGTCTTAATAGCACGCTCTCTCCTAAATCTCCATCTGCAGCATTTAGTCTCCCAGAATGCAAAAAGCCGAACCCTCGGACAATCATGCAAATTATTGGGTGAACTATAATTGCCTGTCATCTACATGTCAGCCTATACAATCCACTGGCTGCTTGGCTATAAACTCCACGCACGTGCAATATGACTATATTTACTAACTACATAACAGCATGCAGACTAATTATGAACACAGCAGAATGTTAGTGGCTTCTGGAGAACCAGACACAGCTATTCCTTGAATAGAAAACATTAACTATTTAAAAAGTATTACTTATTTACAATTAATTGCATGTAATGAAGAAGCCAGAGTTAAAAAACAAGTCAGAAATTTGCTTGGTATTCAATAAGAATAATTAAGTTGCTATATCAAGGCATCCTTTTGCCTCAGGATGTATGTCAAATGGTAGTACTTACACACAAAATAGCAATATATACCCTAAACTGACTTACAACATATGGACCCAAGGAATATAAATATTGCATCCTTTTCTTCCCCTGTTCATTAAGAATGTAGCAGTAAAGAATATACATGTTGAATAAGGCCTAAAAAATAGAATACAAGTATCTCTATCAGGTTCAAACACAATTCACAAAGAAGTTCTGAACTTAGTTATTAGCAGTATTTTCTTTCACTTGCAGTTTCCAACCTGCAAAATTCAAGCCCTCTTTACATTTCCTAACACAATCTAAATAACAAGGCCACATGATAAAGACTATTCTGTTAAATTTAATATTTTGCATAATGAGATGCATGGCATATCATTTCCTATAAACCTCAAATGAGTTATAACAGGTTAAGATTTGTTGACATCACAAGCAAAATAAGGATATTTCTGAAGTATATTTGCCTTGAATTCTCTTTGTTTCAACCAACAGTAGCACATTGAGGCACAATTTTTTAATAAAGTGACTCATTATATTATTAAACTGCCAGACCAGACTTTCAGCAGATGGACTTAATTAACAAATGCAGTGCACTTAGACAGGCAAAGAATGTCTAAAAAAGTTAAAAGCAAAATGTTAATACATGGAGCATTAAACAATTCCATACCATTTGCTAATTGTGTTACCATTAAGCAGATCTTGTCTTGCCCAGATTTACCTTGATGACTAAACAAGCCTATAATCTGTGAAATTTATACTCACTGTGCTAAAACCCCACGATGGTCTCCCTTTTGGTTGGAGACCTTTTCATGGGCTATTTCCTGTTGATTTGTTCTGCTTAGGTATCTACCTCATTTTCATGGGCAGGATTTTCTGTTGCCAAAATGGGAATGCTGAGGCTTTTACATTGACACACGGGTTTTCTCTGTGTGTGATTTCCCTGCTTTACATGCCCTGGCCTTTCTGAAAATGCCAAATCAAACTGAAATGCTGCAGAGGAAGATTATTTCCTTTCCACAAACTATACCATAAATCTGTTGCATCTGCAACTGCATCTACCAACTAATGTATATACATAAAAACAACATGCAAAGATGACCCTACTAAAAACTGCCGTGGCTTAATTGTTCCTGCACAGAAACACATCATACTTCTCAACCCAAGTTTTGCTCCACTAAAAACTTCCTAAAAGAGATTCAGAAAATGTTTCCAAAATCACATCCAAACATGCAGTTCCTTAGACCAAAATTGTAATGAGAGCGCTCTTCAGTGTTTTTAACTTTATTTTAAGATTAGCTTGTAGTTAGGCATGTAGTCCTATTGAGGTCAGCTGAATAACATGTGTGGGACTGAAAAGATGAGCTATGATATTCAAGGAAAATCTTACAGTATTTAATAGACATTGTTAATGAAATTCACAAGGCTATAAGATGCCCAAATCGCAATTTCACTGGCATATAGATTCTTTCTTTGTGCCAGGGTTTTTCTTTAATTTCTGAGCTATTTTTTTGAGGGAAAACAGTTCCAGCAAATAGATTACAATGAGAATTGAGCATCCTGGCTCACATAACACAATCTTACACTGGCTCCCCAGGTATACATGCAGCCTTGCCCAGCAGACACTTCAGTTTACCCCACAGATAAACCAGCCAGGATGGTTCTGGAGCACTACAAGGAATTCCTTCTTCCAGACCATATGCTCTTTCCAAGACCATATGCCCTTTATGACAGCCCCAGATTAACCCAGTTTGTGTGAACTCGAAACCCACATATGGCACCTTTGTAGGCAACAGGAATAACTAATACAGTCCCCCGCCTCTCCCTCTCAAAAAAAATCCCCCAAGTAAACAAAAACCACCTACCTCCCCCCCCCCAATAAAAAAAACCAAACCTACCCCCTTCAAAATGCACCTCCCAGCAAAAAGCAAGACACCCCCACACAAAAGAGAAACCCCACAAAATATTTTGTTTTCTTTTTTAAAAAGTATTAGATTTTCATTTCAAAGAGAAAGAAAGATTTTCTTTTTTGGTCCATTTGAAGCAGAGTTAAGGGTGGGTTTGCTTTATTAAACTAGTTAAAACAGAACCCCCCAAATTAGGGCACTTATAAATTAGACCCAAACTATAGACCAGTTATGATGCCTCTACAATTCAGAAGGACATGTCTGCAAATCTTTTCTTCTTCAAATCCACAAGCAATTTTGTTTCATGAATTAAATAAGTGGTATGTTCAATATTCCATTTGTAAGAGCATTGGGTCTTGCAGCTTAATTAAACGCCTCACTAACTTCACACATCCAAGCATTTCTGCATGGCTGCTTCATATTAAACAATTCACAAGAAACAGAAAATATCACAAAATGCTTCTGTAATCAGATATGGCATTGTACTATAAATTATTCTTGTGTTATAGAAACCGTGCTAATAAATACAGAGGCAGCTGGTAGAGAAGCCTTTATGGTTAAATGGACCATCATCTCTTTATCACTGGTTAAGCAGAGGGGAATTCCTAAGGAGACAAACACGTGTAAGAAGCTTAGCTCCCAACTGCCAGGCTGGGCAGATTAACAGCATTGTCACTCACACCAAATCACCAGCACTGCTCCTTCACTTTTATGCAAACACTCTCTTGCTTGCTAGTTTTGTATTTTAAATTCACAACAACTTATTCCAGTGGAAGGTGTTCCTGCCCATGGCAGGGAGGTTGGAAGGAGTTGATCTTTAAGGTCCCTTCCAACCCAAACCATTCTGTGATTCTGTGATATATTTAAAGGGGGTAAAAAAAAAAGCACCACTTGGGTACCAAAGTTTCAAGTAAACAATTTTATGCTTACTTTGTATTGAACAGCAGTCACAAGAGCTATGGTAGAGGATGAGCTATGGAAACCACCACAAAACAAAGGCGTATGAGGGAGAGGGAGACAGCACTTCTTGACAAGGTCCCTTCCAGGCCAAGAGGACTCTGATTTCATATTAATCTAAGATCAAAACACCAATACATTTAATGTGCCACAGACATTCATGATGGCTCTGTGGCATACTTCAGACTGGAAATGCTCTTTCTGCTTTGGAAAAGTGTCCCACCTGTGCCAGGTTTAGACAAAAACAGACACTTTGAGGCACACTGAAGCTTCTATGAAAGCATTTCAATGTTGGTCTCTGCAAGAAGATAGTGAACTCTCTACCTTTAATGCCAGCAAGTGATGACTACAAATCCTGATGCTCAACATCTCAGCACTCACAGCTTTCTTATGGGCTCACTTGTTTAAGCACCAACAGGTGATGAGCCTTCTAAATACAATCTGCCTGCACCAACAGCTGTAATGGAACCAGCACAGCATTCCCCACATCCTTCAACAGCCAGACTGCTCGCTCCTCTGCAGTACCACCTCCTCACATTTACGCCCCCAGCTTTGAGTCTCCACCCTTAGGTCATGAAAGCAAGTTTAATAATGATCAGAACCGGAACTGCATCCACTGACATTACCAAGTCCACAGTTTCGTTACTGTGAGATCAGTCCTGTTTTTCCCCTCTCTGACCTTGCAACAACCTGCCCCCACATCTGGGGCAGTTTCCATGGAAATGCTGCACAGCCACGTGGCTGCAGTGGTGCCTTCCTGTGGCATCGGACATACTGCTCCAGGGGGTGCTAATGGCATGGCACTAAAATACATTTACCTCCCCCTAGAAATCTACATCTCCTTTGCTTTCCTGAGGTAGTCACCTTTTGGTGATACCATATGAAGACAAAATACGGGCTTTTCAAAAATGTAAGTGCTCAGGTGCTAAAGCCACATTTTGTAAAGGACCTAAGCACTGTGGTCTTTCAGAAGTATTTCTGTACCTACGCACTTTCGAAAATGCCATAGAGCTCCTTTCTGTGTCTTTAGACCCCTAAGTGCCCTGTAAAGCTCTGAGCACCTTCTGGAACAAAAACTGCCCTGTTAATATAGAGGAAAAACAAAACAAACAAGCAAAAAGTAGTACTGTTCATATATCTTCACATTGCCCACAAAATCATTCTAGATTTAAAAAACTCATGACTGATGAATGTCATCCCTACTGAAAAACAGAAAAGGATAAGAAAACTGAGCTCAGATGGCTTGATTTCCTTAAATACACAAAACATTCCTTCTTAAAAGTTATTAAACGGGTTTACTACATTAAACATCAAATCAACAGGAAAGGAACATGCATAGTGCATTACCATCACTTAGAAAACATCTATATGTCAACAGGCAACAACTATATGTATAAATATACACGTAACATATGGTGATTCAAATATTGTATTGACTTTTTTTTGGCAAAATTTTGGAAATATTGTGAAGGTAAACAGCCCCAACAGTACAAACTGTACTTCCTGCACAAGATTTTTTTCCCTATCGCTTTCTTTGCTACCATTTCAAACTACAGGTTTGCCAAACGGCCTAAGCAGATCTCTTTTGGCAAAGCCCATCCTTTGACTCTTTTGCACTTTAACTTCTTTACTCATCAGTGTAAGTAAACAGTATGTACTTCATAATAATTCTCTAGAGTTTAAGGTGAACAATCCTCTGTATATCTCAAGAATTACTGTTAGTCTGAAAATACTTTGTTCTGCAGCACCTTTGTATGGATTTCTACCTACAAAAAGCTTCTGATATTTTAATTTTTTTTAATAAGGGAACAGTTTTAGGCTCCTTCATGACAGTCTTTTTCACTCTTTGGGAAAAGCATGCAGAGGGTAATGTTCATCCAAGTAAGTGCACTCATTTATATCAGGGTTGGTATGTTATATCCATCTTGGAGAGAATATTACATCTAACTAGCTCAGATGGTACAGAGGCACCTGAGGATACCAGTGAGAATCATAGCAAGATTTTCAGGAGCTATTTTTACTTTTAAATTAATTCTACTCTGAATCAGAGTTGTCATGGGAAATGAACTCAACATAATGGAATAACAGCTCTAACCTGCTAGCTTATTTATAAATAAACCAGAAATAGCTACATTTCTTTTTTTTTACTAAAACATCATGACATATCCCACTATTTAACATGCAGCAAAATGACTACAACCAATGTGAAAACGGACTTGCACAGGCATACAAAAACAGCACATTAAAAACTGTCCTTAGAAATTAAGAGTTGGTCATATGTTTTTCAAGCTCAGAATTCTGACTTTGCATTACTGGGTTAATTTCTTTCCCACCCCCAAGTCACTCACCAATGCACTAGAATCAAAATACAAAACAACCGAGGCTTACACTAAGGCTGTAATCGATATAGATTGCTAAAACAAGAAACTGATTAAAAACAACCAAAACTACAACATAACTAGAAAATTAGAAAGAAAAGCCCCCTCAAACATTATATGAAAAAACAACCATCCAACACTTTACATACCTGTATCATCTTCCTCATTCTTCAAATTTCCTTTCAGAATGCAGTCTCTTCATACCATGGTCTGTCTTTTCCTCTGAATTTGCAGATCAGGGGCTTGGCAGACCCTTAATTCAGGTGGGTGTGCCAGGTGTTGCCAATCATGCCAGGCCATCCTCTGCTCACCTGTGGGCTCAGTTCCCTCGTCAGGGCAGAGCCTTCCCTCAGGGGGCAAGGGCAGCGGGGTGTCACAGCTCTCTGCAATATAATGCTCGCACAAGGGTTCAGGGAACAACCTGGTTGGAAGGGAACACAGAGAAGGTTGCAGCCCATGACAGTGTGTGCCCTGTTATCTTCCCACAGCTCTAGTACGAGGTGGTGAAATCCTCCCTGCTCTTTTTACCATCTTGGCAGGAATGTCTTGGAAGCAGTTTTACCTTTTTGCAAATGTTGCCCTGATGAGCTGCATAATGATAGGTCCTGGCCCAGACCTTCACACACCCTTAAAGCCAGTGGATGCATCACATAAGAACTACACAGTATTTATATATGTGTGTATATATATATTTGCCTTTTTTCTTCTGAGATACACACAATAGAAGATGTGCCCCTACTTCCAAGACTGCTCAGTACCATGGAGTGTCAAATCAATTAGTAGAACAGCCACTTCTCAGAAAGGCCCTTAACTCAGATCAAATATTAGAAAGTGTAAAATTTTAAGCCTGTTCAACTTGCATTGTACAGTAGGGTATCATTCAACACCCAGCCCTTTTCAGTCTGTACAGAGGGAGACAACAGCATTCTCTATGGTAGTTTAGTAAGCTATTACAACTCACAAAACCAATCTCTTCTGAAATATAACTGCAGTTTTCAAATATACTGTCACATTTTGACACATGGAGTAGGACTTGCTCCATACACGCAGAGTGTTTCAGAGGGTTCTGCTGAATGCTGCTGTGTTCCCCAGTATGCACCAATCACCATTAGTGCAGCAGGAGACAAACAAAAGGCAAGCAAGAACTTATTGGTGAGGAAAGAAAAGAAGGGTTACAACATTTTTACAGGAACATTACAAACTCATTTAGGCTGCTTTATTATTTGTATATAATTAAATATCATATTAAAAGAAATCATAACCTCCCCTCCCAAACAGCTCCTCAAGCAGCAATTACATTCACCTCCCACCAGAAACATTTGAATAATGTCCCTGAAAGGCCCTGAGACTAAACCCACCAGATGGGATAGATGAGATATCCTGGGCTTTTGCATGAATTATTCCAATCCATCATCATTTGGAAGACTCATAGCTGCTGTAATACTGGAAAGCTTAATTTGATTTCCATTTACAAAGTAGGGCTTTGATGGATGCTGTAAAACAAAGGATAATAATCTAGCTACTATATCTTTATCTTCTCTGCATTTTTGTTGACAGCAGAGAACGGAGGGCTCAGGCTCATGACCTACAACAGTTTAAATAACAGTTTAAAGCAATATGCCAGCTGTGACAACCGGGAAACCAGCACACAGCATCCTGCAGGAGCAAGGGCTGCTGGAGTGAACCTCCTGTAAACACCCATAGTAACATTTTAGACCTCTTATTAATAAGAGCCTAAAATAATTTTTAATCAAAATTAGTGTATTGAAATGGTTCTAAACAAAAAATAAACCATGTGCACACACTGAATTGATAGAGACTCTACAAATTAATTTCATGATCACACTGGCATTGTCCCAAACCATTTAATTTCTAGTACTATCTCATTCATTTATTTAAAGGTCTGTTTCTGGCTCAAATCTGGAAGGGAAACATTGTGTGTGTGTATGTCACATGTTCCACAAGAAGTTACAGTCAGCCCAGGAAATTTCTCTTTGGGTCAGGTGCTGACAGCTGATAGACACACATGCCAAGAGAATAGAAACTTGGTAAGAGTTAAAATATGACAAATTCAATTTTCCTAATGTAAAGAATCATTGGGTAGCTACAAATGCGACAGAAACCTTAATTTGTTCCAAGTGAATGTCAAATATTACTATTTTAATGCCCCTTCACTTTCAGAATGTCAAGAATGCCCTTATCCATATTCTTGGTGTTCTGCCAGTAGGAGATCTGGCAAAGGATTCTGATGTGCCTCTCTTAATTCAAGGCCCTCTGCTGCAAAGCTCTCCCACACAAAGTGTTTATAAACCACAATGTATCATCTCCTCCTCGCAGAAAATATTGCCAGACCTTCATGCTCTGCCTTTTTGATATTCCCGATTTCCTCCTGTCTTTGTAAAACAGTTAGTGGGGCACAGTGGATCCAAGGTGCAGTGATGGCTCTCACGGAAGGGAGTCACACTCAGACTGGTCTCGTATTTTAGTCCCGTGTGCTGGTCCCAGTGAAGGGGCTGGTCCCTCCCTGCCCCTGCTCTTGGATCCTGCTTTACCCCTCCCCAGGTTTTAGGCAGCCAGCGCTATGTGAGCCTCCGTGCTGTCTTCTCTGATTTTTAATCTCTGAATTAATCTCATTTTTTTTTTTTTTAAAATCCAATTTCTCTTGCTGATATCATAACTTTTAGCAGCTAGACTCGTTCCAACAGCAGAACTGTGACCGTGGTTTTGAATTCAAAGAACTCATATGGAAGGTAAATATATCACTACCGACTTCATCTGCATATCAAGCATAAACTATTAGCAAAGAACAGAACACTACCTGAGCAGGGAAGCAACCGAAACCTAACGTAACATACCTGACAAGGATATTATAAAACACTAAAGGACAGAACAAGGCGCAGGGGTGACCCCCTGCAGTGGGACAGGGTCCCAGCGCTGTGCTCAGACATCACCCCGACACTCCCCAGCACCCCTGGAGGAGGGATGTGCTGCACGGCAGGAGCGAGCCCCTGGCACCCTCTGCTGTCCCGGGAAAGGTATTTCCTTCCAGAGACACTGAAAACATTTTGTGACCATCAAATCACAGCTACAGAAAGAACTGAAACGCTCACAGTTTGGATTCACCTTTAACATTCTTTTTAAGAAGGCGTGTGCCTGGGTTTCTGTAAAGCACATGCAAGCCAGCCTTTTATTTTTTATGAATAGCCTCTTAATAATATTTTGCTCTGCAAGGTTTTATCTTGAAATTACAATATTAAGATTCAATACTTTCCATGCTCATTCAACAGCCAGGGGGAAAAAAATATACATTACTTTGGATTTGAATCACAATTATTTCTACATTTAGTGACAAATGATAAGAAAATAAAATTTAATTGGTATACTTAGCAGAACTCTGATGCCTTTGGACTGTAGTTTCTGTTCTTTTTTTTAATTAAAAATACATAATATTTTAGTTCTCTTATGTACACAGAAAGTATCATTCCTGAAACAGTTAAAAATACTCAAGTGGAGACTGAAAGAGGGACCCAAAGCATTCAAACCCGATGTCTTCTTAAAAAAGGCTTCACTTGAATTAGCCATTTAAAATTATATAATGCAATGTGACATAATTTAGCCACCCATAAGGCAAACAACAAAACTTGGTTTGTCATATAAGCTGCAGTTTCAGCAGTACAATGGAACCACATCCTAAACATGAATACATACACAATAGGTGAAAAATGTACAAATCTAAAAACCACTTGTTTTTTAAAATTCATTGTCTATCCCATCTGCTCGAGCAGAGCAGTATTCCCACTTTGTGCAGTTACATATGAACATGTATGTACAGAAGTGAGCACAGCCAGCAGCTGCCAGGGGCACAAAGGATGCTCTGAACACAGGGAGCTGCACTGCTGTAAGGCACTTGGGTGTCCAATCTGTGATCAAACCCAGAAACTGAACACATCGGACACACCTACTTATATAACCAGACTCCTCCAAATACCAGATCACCCTGCGAGAGCTTCTCACACAGATTACGTTTGCATCTGCAAAGTCATTATTATTCCAAGCTGTATTTATGAAAATAACAGGTCCTGTATGTGAATTATAGCAGAGCTACAAGCTTCCCAATAAAACAGCCATCCAGGACATAAAACAGGCCCAGGTCTAAAAATAGCATGGGATGCAGCTACACAAAGTTCTAGTAAGAAAGGCATTCATATCAAACAGAGCCTGCAAGCTTGCAAAACAGAAGGAAACACTGCCAGTATTAGAAAGACACTGTATGAGTCACTGTTTGTCATGGAACTTTCACAGGCACTTTCTCTGCTGTTGCAAAAGGCAGTTCAGAAATGCTCTTCCAAAACACAAACTCCCCTAATATGGCACTGAAACAGAAAGGAAAAACAGCAGCACTGGCACTGACTACTGGGACTCACTGGAGCTTTGCTTGTTTACAACTGGAATAAAATTATTTACATTACATGCTCTTAAAACTTAAGAGAAAAAGCTCCTTTCAACAGAAAGCTGTACTTGTCACCGAAAAATTGTATTTGTCACAGAAATTTTGTACTTGGCCTCACACCAGAAATCAGAGGCAAAGTCTCAGGACTTTACCCCTTTAAAGGGAGGGAGAGGGAAATGCCACATCACTCACGCAGAAGGGAAGGTTCCTGTTATTTTCCACTCAAAACACCGCTTCTAGCAATGTTGTTTCAGCGACCAAAGGTTGAATTGTACACAGCAAATGCTTCAGAAACAGATTCTACAGAAAGAAATAGAGAAAGAAGAAAGAGTAGCGACGTCTTCACTCTCGTGACCACTGACAGGACCCAGGGAATGGCTGGAGCCGTATCAGGAGAGGTTTAAGTTGGATCTCAGGAAAAGGTCCTTCCCCCAGCGGGTGGTTGGGCACTGACCAGGCCTCCCAGGGCAGTGGGCACAGCCCCAAGGCTGGCAGAGCTCAAGGAGCATTTGGACAACACTCTCTGGCAGAGGGTGGGATTGTCGGAGTGTGCAGGGCCAGGAGTTGGACTCTACGATCCTGGTGGGCCCCTTCCAACTCAGCATATATGCTATGAAATAAAGATTACAATAGATGTATATCCCCACACCAGCACCTAAAAATTGAACACACGTGCAACCAGGATGCAGCTAAGCAAAAGAAGAGAAGTTTTTCAAGGAGATGTTCAGACATGCACACAGGCCCCAGGCAGTGCAAGGTGAAACTTGGGCATTGCATAACCCTTGGGAAAACATGCCAGTCAGAATGGTTCTGCCCACCTGAATAATAAAGTCCCTATTCATTTATACAGGATAAAAAATAATTAAGATGTGTCTGTTTGGATGTAGAAACATATTAAAAACCTTTCTTAATCCTCATTTGTATTCTTGAGATGGTATAACAACTGTTGCTAAAACTTTTCTTTTTTCTTGCTGCAATTCTCTTTCAGGTTGCTTAAGGGAAGAGCAAGACTTCACCTTCTGTATCTGACTTCACAAGACACGTGAAAGGCCCATGCCAGATGACAGACTCTCAACACCCTCTTTTCCTCAGTATATTTCAGCTCTTTTGCATTTGATAAAGAGTGATTTCAGACCCCAGAGAACTGGAGAGACCACGAATGCCTTTGGATATGACTCAGTACATCAGAAGTTTAACCTGGACTCTTGTAGCCCATATTTGCTTCACTGTCCATTTTGATTTTACTAATTTTACTTAGCACCAGGAACTGGTTAAAGGGAAGGTGCAACAGATTTCAGTGTGTACAGACACAGTAACCTTCACTTTGCTCTGCTCTTGAAAGTGGTTCTTTGGTCAGCTTTCATAAACTGTGTTCCTTTTATTCCACATTACTCTGGGATAGATCCCAGAACAGCTTTAAAGGGGTGGAACTGAATGGTAACTGCAGCATAGGAGCTCTGCACAAACATGTCATGTCCATATAAACAACATCACATTCTGTTAACATCACAACATTCAGATTTAGAACAGGCAGGGCAAAGACAAACAGGTATCAGTGCAATTGTTAAAGATATTAAAACTATCCGGAAAGAGTACTGATGGTCAAGAGAATTTCCAACTAAAAAACCAATGTAGGTACCACAGTTTTTAAAGCATTCAAAACATCTTCTGTTGATGAGAGCTGTGAATTTACGCCTTCTCTTCTAACAACTCCAGCATAGTAGTATGAACACACAAATGAATTTTCTCGGATTTCACTCAGCAGGCACTAAGATTTACTCATACACACAAAGCTTCTTAGCTGCCCATCATATCAAAAGGCTGCTCAGTAGCCGTAAGTCATTCGCACACGCAGTGTTGCCCACAGCAGCCTCCCTGACTCCTGCCTGGCACCCGCCCTTCCCCGGCAGCATCCCCAGCATTCCGGAGGCGGGGCGGCATTCCCGGGCCCGCTGCCGCCCCCTGGTGGCCGCGCCGCGGCAGCGCCCCGAGCTCTCCCAGCTGGCAGGTTCTGCCCTTCTGGGGAAAGGGGTTTTAAGAAAGTACTAACACTCCATTTAAAAGTGAGTACTGCTACTGCTTTAATAAGCATTTCAAATGAAAGAGAAGATTTGGGATTTTTTTCCAATAGGAAATATTACTACAAATCTGTAGTAGCAGCAGTTTTTAATTTACTAAAACCTGGCATCTATTAGCAAGAGAATATACACAAAAATATCTTTGTTTATACAAATAAAATTAAGTTTTGAATATTCACAAAGTAACATAACAGAGCGTTCTTCTTCACATTGATATTTGTTAGTCAGATGAGTTGTGATATAAAAGCTTTGTACAACGTTCAGTCAAGCACCATGGCAGACAGTGCATTAAGATCTCTCATGAATGGATGAGCTGCTAGTATTTGATCAATCTTCTGTCTCTGATCGTAATCAGGAAAGATTTTTATCAGGGCTTCTCTTAGCTGTCCTGTTTCCGAGGCAGATCTCTGCGGTGGATAAGCCTCCTTTTCTTCCAGGGGAAGCCACGGTGGTGAGTGACCCTCGTGTGCTCTGCCTTCAGGCTGCCAACTGCAGCTGGCTGCTGTGGGGGCGAAGAGAGGGGTCTCAGAAGTGTGTTGGCCACTGCTCTGAGAGGTCCTTTGTGCTGACCAAAAATCTCTGTGGAACAAAATAAAATTTTTATTAAATTAAGCTAAAGGAGATGGTAGCGGTAGCTGTGTCTGTACAAGAGAGAAATGTGTGTGACTTACACTGCACTGCTGCTCAGCTAGTTCCTGACTGGAATCAAATGACAAGCATTCTTTCAAAGTGAAACAAAACAATAGGTTTAACAGTTCTCAATTTGAATTTGGCACAACTAATAACATCAATATCATCTCAATACGCTTTGAGTACTTTATTTGACAGAATACAGTAACAGTCAAAGCTTATTTTATGAAGGTATAGATAAAAACATACATTGAGCACATGTACACTGACTCAGAACAGGTGAAAATACTGACAGACCAAAGGGGTTTCCAGATGCCCCACAAGACTATTCCTCATCCACTTCTGCTCTTGACTGTGAGCTGTGTTCACATTTTGACCAAGGCCTTTTTAATCTTGTATGGTACCTTTAATGAAGCAATTAAGTATTTTTGGCAATGTCAGGATTTGAATACTCTTCCTTAATTTTGACCTTTCATTTCAGACTTTGAAAAGTTATTGCTACTTTGTACAAACTGCCAGCACTACACAACTTAAAGCCCAGCCTACTTCAAATGCCACCAGAGAATAGAAATGTGAACTGCAACTCATGTTACAGTCTAGTTTCCTACCACCAAGGAAACAGTATCTAAATTACTGAGCTCTATTTTAAAAGCATTTGGGTTATGACACCTCCCACTGATCATGTGGAAAGGTTTTTTAATTGCTCAAGATCCCTCTAGTTTCTGATCTTATTCCTGGTGCCACTTACGCTTTCTGCATCATTTAATTCATGTAGAAAAGTCTCAGGGAAAGAACAATATTAAGTCTTTACACTGGCAGCTTTTCTGTATTACCTGACACACCCCCCAAAAAAAACCCCCAACCGAAACCAAACAAACCTCAAAGCCCAGTTCCAGTTCCAAGTTCACAAATAAGAAATCAAGTAGTCTTCTCAAAGGAGTCTTTCTCCATTGCTACAATCATCATACTCACCTCTCAGAACACACTCTGTTTTCATTTTTTCTCAGACACAGGCAGGAAAAACAGTGTTCCAAATAACATCTCATAAGGGTTTTGTAAAAGAGCTGGAATACTTTCTTAGCTTTTCCTACTGGAGTTCAAGAACTGCACTTGCTTTTTTAATGTCAACACACTTATTTTCAAATCAACTTGTGACCTATTGGTATATACATTTTACTTTCCTCAGATGTTTCCAATAGATGAGATTCTTGCTCACTCTTTGTATTAATCCTTAAGTACAGCTTGCCTTTTCTATTGCCTGTTTTTAATTACCTCACTTATTTTAAAAAGCTCTCTCAGAACTCCTCAGAATTATTAGCATTTGTAATTCATATGACAGTGAAAGAAGAGCAGATTATCTTCTTGGGCAAAAAAGCAAAATAATCCTCAGGTCTCGGAAGTTAATGCAAAGCAAATTCATACTTTGAATATACGCACATTTAAAAAGTATCTTAATCTTAAAGGAACAATATACATTCATTAATATTTATAATTATTACTTAAATACAAATGCATTTAGCAACAAAGTCTCCGAAGTTAACAGCAGTACTGTACCCTCAACCCGGGCTGAAATGTCTCTCCCATGACAAAAAAACCCGAGTGCAGAGTGTTTGTAGCACCTTGTCCCACTCTGAGTAATCGACCAGCCAAGGTGTTTGAGATAGCATCAGTGTCATTAACAGGATGCCCGAGTACCACATACCCAAATGACTGGCACCTTGGTGTGCTGTTAACACACCTCTGCATGGAAGTCACCACAATCAAATCTCAAAGGAAGTTCTTGTCTTACTTTTCTGAGTTCTGAGAGACATCTTGATTAGACACAAATGTCACCAGCAGTTTCTGAACAGGAAAAGCATGTTTTTTGTTAAGCTACTATATCCTACAATGTTCTTGCTTAATTTTACTGTGCTTTTACAGTGTCTGAGTGAACCAGGTAAACAGTTTATTTCAAATGTGAAATGGTAACTGTCTGAAACAAAAGTGAAAGCAGTGCTTTTACCTGGGACGGCCTTCACTTCGAAGGAAGTCATCTAATCTGGGTCCATTTCTTCCCAAAGGATCGTCAGGAACCATAAATATGTCACCAGCAAAAGTGTACTGGAGCAACCTGCAAGAGAGTTCCACCAATATCATGAAATAACAGGGTAGCACACCCTTGTCCTTCACCTTTGTAGCAGGGACAAACTGCCTTAGAGGAGGCTCTTTACGCCATATCAGGAACCACCGAAGATTAATCAGTAAACCCATTTGAGATACAACCACCATTCACTGTCAAAATAATCCAATGGGAGCCGAGAACTCTTCCCATTACACTGCAGAACACAGAGGTGGTTTGTTTTTGTTTGGTTGGTTATGACAACTCTTTTATGATGACAATGTTTGCAACAAGATGGGGTGGGGTGGAATTTTCTAGGTGATTAGAGAAAATTTTCAGATTGTTCGATCTCCTCTTTCTTGTTAAGGATCTTCAATCAAATAGCTAAAATGCCTGTGTCAGCAGAAAGCCACAAAACTAGCAGACATAGCATTAGCTGTAAAGACACAAAGCTTTTTGTTTCTGGAATCATTTTGGGACGGGGAAATCTGCATTGAAAAAAACAGTTCAACTCAAATCTGCCTGCAAGAAGAGAATCTGGTGCAGGGGAATTTCCCCAGAAGTAAAACTAATAGCAGATGTTAACACAAGCTCTTTGAAAACCACAGACTCGAGATGACATGCCAAGTGTTCTTGCTACAATTCTGTAGAACAGAACCTGACCTGGGGAGAATTCACTCAATAAACAGTGCAAATACCTACATGATTTGCAATATCAACTCCATGTTCTCCCACATATATTGTGAGAAATCAGGATAATTTTTAATTACTTATCATTAGACCTATACAGACCCCAGTCACTGTAGCAGATGTACCCTCAGAAGATGGCAGGGAGACAGAAATTAGTGGGAAATTTCAGTAACAGATGATTATACCTTTACAGTACAGTAACCTGATTTAACTGAAAGGGAAAAAACCCCAAACACCCAACCTCGACAAACTGAAAAAAGAAAAAAAGAAACAAGTTACACGAAAGAAACAGACTGCACAAGCTGAAGCAGGGATATTTGATAGCTATGTGAACTCATCTAAACCCAAAGGACACTCAGCATTTGCAGGGAAATGGCCACAGGGATATGCCACAAGTGCTCATTTTGCTTAGCTATGCCAAGCTGTGGTACTTGAATAAAGAGTGACTGATTCTGAAACCTCAGAAGTGACACTCTGTGTGCACATCAGCTCTCATGGCTGAAAAACATGAAGTTTTTAACAAGGCAGGCTGTGGACTGCAAAGTGTGTGCTCTAACAGGATCCAACTTCAGAAGTGATATAGCTGTGCTGTTACACCAAGCTTCTATTTATGTGAGCAATTAACAGACATGCAACAGAAAATATATGAATAATGGGGACGGTGGAGTACCTAACACGTGATTACAAGGCCATGAAACAACATAGTGAAACACAGACAGTACCTTCTTGGGATCTACCACAATTGCATAACAGATTAATTTAAAATGAAAAAAACCCAAACAACATGAAGGTAGAGTACCTACAACTGCAAGGGCAGACAGGTTTTTAAGACTTCAGAGAAATTCAGTAATTACCTTTTTTGAATAATTTCTCTCCAGGCAAATGATTCTGTCACAAATTCTCTGAAGTTATCATTAGTCACAATAACACCTCCAGTTTTATCAGCAAGGTGTAATAAAAACCTGTAAAAATAATTTCAAAGATTCTTAAGATAGTTTGTTTTGCTGAAAACGATCCAAAGAACTAGAAAACTAAACATGTCATGACCCAAAAGTAATCTATTTGCATGAAAACAAGCACTTTGATTACCAGGAAATTATTGTTTTGACCCACCTTAAACAATGTTTGGAGTAGCATGCATTTATTTAGTGCAGCAGAGCCTTTACAAAACAAAACAAGCCCCACACAAGCAAAACCCCCCAAGCCCCATGATCTAAATATTTGTAGAAGTGAATGGTTTGCTTTATGGAACAGCACAGTATTTACTACACATTCCAACACAAACTCATTTCCACATACTTTTTTGCTAAGCATTAATATCTATGTTCTGCAAGAAAGTGTTATGTGTGTTGTTTGTTCTGTCAATGACTTTGTTAATGACTTTGTTGTTAAATAAATTATGACAAAATGTAACCACCCATTTATTAAAAAATCCCCCACTTTCCTTTCATTTTAGCGTCTCTGAAAACAAGCTTTTTGCCATTTGAAGCTATTTGAGCAACAAGAAAATGGATGGTGTCCTTTTAAAGAAAAGTGGACACTTTTAAAAAGAGTACAAATATTTTCACAGTAATCTCAACTGCAAATACTGCACCCAAAGCATTTTATACGAAAGGCTGGGTGTATATAAAATACTAGTGTGTAAACAACTCCAACTTGGCTGCCTGGCACCTTCTTTTCCTCTACAATGTTAATAGTTAATAAATCCAAGTTGCTGTATTGTAAGAAGGAAGATAAATTAAGTACACTCTACTTCATGTATCTTTTGCATATCAAAGTTTTGAAATCAGGTACTGGATTGTGCAATCTAACAAAAATAGCCATGCCTGTGACACAAGAACTTGACAATTCCGTAGTCAGAAAAATAAAGTATGAATAGGTAGGAAGGAAAAACCAAAATCCAGCAATCTCTGGTGACCTGAAGAACACAATTTCAAAGCTGCAAGCTGTCCATCCATGGAGAATTAGGAAAAATGGTTGTGGAAAAAAAAACCCCTCAAATAACTCAAGCAGCATGTGCTTTTAACTGTGTCTCAAGACTGGGAAAACCTAGCAACAGGAAGCACTACAAAACTCCCACAACATAAACTCCTAAAGCTTTACTGTTGTCTTGCTCACTGAAAGAACATATTTTGAAATTGATCTTTGGTGCTCAAATTAACTTGGGAATTTACTGTTAAAAATACACTGCTCCAAATGCACAGTGATGTCTTTAAGCCGCCACGGCATCAAGAGAAAAATGGAGCTAAATTGTACCTGAGCAGGAGCTGATTTATGCCCCAAACATAAAAGGCAATTTAGGGATAGACTGATGATCAGGAAAGCATAAAAGCATTACTGGAAGATTGTTTCCTCAATACAAGGGATGACATTTGAAATGGACTTTTTTGTTTTTTTAATTGACATGAAAATTTGTCATTTTCTGTGACTTTCTGAATACACAGAAAGCAGAGTTTTTTACAACAGTAAAATAATATAACGGATGTGGAGCTGAGTCTTAAGTTGGATGCACAGCTCTGTCTAGAGAGGTTGCAGAACTTGCTAAGAGAACCATTAGTCAGATGTTTAAAGACTTTAAAACTATGTACATTCTGTACCTGTCATCGTGAGAAGCAATTCTTGCTCCTAAAACCATCCTTGCAGGGGTTAAAGATAATATTCCAACATCCTGGAGCTGTGTTAAGAAATCCTGCTCTGTTAAAACATGATTTGACAATTAGTCTGAGATATAATTAGCAGAGATGGGCTGTTTTTGACAATTAATCTAGAGAAATTACATTGAAGAACTGCTAATATATAAAAATGGGGAAGAAGAGGTCAAAACTAGAAACTGAAGAGCAAACAAAAACCAAACTAAAAAGGCCTCCACTTACAGCACACCAGTTTGCCTGAGCAGCATTTCAGTGTCTCACACTGCATATGGAAACCCAATTACTCATGCTGAGCAGCCAGACTGCTCGTGCTTTATGGGTTAGGAAGTACTCCCTCTTCATTCATTCTTCACAGAAGTATTCTAAGAAATCCTCACAGTCTGTTGTAATTAAGAAGATATTAGGAAATTTCCCTCACCTGTAATGAAAGGGTCACGTCTGGTTCTCCACTGTGGCACAAACACAGTTATGTTTCTGTGGCCACGTTTCCAAAAGTAGTCAACAGCGATGGCAATTCCCCGGCAGGAGAAGAATTTCCTCAGACCATGACTGGGGGGAAAGAAAGAGAAGGGAGATTCAATTCACTGGGGTTTTATTACTGTGAGTGCAAAGAAAATGCAACAAAGCCTTGCAAAGTGAAGCTGGAAGGTACATGTACAGACTCATCAAAAGAAAAGGATGTTATGGATGAGGAGTCTTACAAAGGGAAAGAGATCTTCAGCAAGAGAATGGAAACATCACTTTGCAACTTTATAGCTCAGTTTCCATGCAGTTTCTTGGGCACAGCAATAGTGGGGTAAATAGAAAAAATTAAAAAAAAAAAAAAATCCTTAAAAAGATTAACTTTATAAAAGAGAGCACTAGTCGTAGTTTCTGACATTTGAGTCTGTGCATATATATGTTATTACATATAATTATAGATACTATTTTATATATATAACAATCCAATATTGTGGTAGTTCCAAATACATTCCTACTACAAAATAGAAGACTTTTGGTTCAACTGATGATCAAGGATTACACCTGTGAAGTTGTCTGAATTCAAGATTTTAGGGCCTCTCCTTCCTTCAAGTCTGAGCTATTGTTTTGAAGCAAAACAATGAAATCTCTTTGCAGAAAGATTTTCAAAACACTTTATTTTTGTGGCAATCTTTTTCCTCCATTTAAAAATATAAGATGCCCATTATAAATCTGTCTTTGCAAGTCACTTAGGTGACTTTCCAGAAATATGGAATATATATTTCATTATATAATATGGAATAATTGTCTAATATGAGGAATACAAAGACTTGAGTTGATGACCTTGCAATATATGCCTATTTAATACATGGCACAAAAGCCTCCTTTAGCAATTAACTGCCTAAGCAGACTCTGGGAACTGAGTTTCTGTGGAATAATCGGAAAAGAATTTTAAAATAAAGCAGAGAAGATAGAATAAAAACACATCTTTAGACTAAGTTCCTACAAAACACCTACTGACACTGTACATAAAGGCTAAATCCAGTTTTTATATAGAAACTTTTCACTGCACATTTTCATAGATTAGAGGCCACACTTAGACAAAACAAAGATATGCTTTGCTAGAAGAGACACACTGACTGAACACTGATGGCATGAGCAGACAAAGCATTTCTGGCAAAATAGTGCCCAGTCTATGTTTTGAGTTAGATGGTAAGTCATTGCCAAGTTCTTGGAACAATAAGTGAATAAGTGTTTTTCATATTTTAAACCAGACTCCCAGGTAATGTGCAATTGCATATCATAAACCTAATGGTAAGCCCTGCTAGTTTGAACAGAATCTTATCTTTAAACCCTAGTTTAACCTATCAAGAAATCTTCCCAACAGAAAGGTCTTTAAAAGATTTCCATGGAAACATTTTACAGTGAAACTCAGCTTTTTGCAGCATTCATTTATCCTTTTCCAACTCTGTAAATTCCTTTTAAAAAAAATCTAAATCTATTAAGGTGCTCTGAATTTGGGGAGGAATTCTTTCGGTAGAAAGGCAGAAAAATAAGTAAGCTACACCTGAAACATAAAAGAAAAAAAATCTGACTTACTAACACCAGAGGGGGGTAAAATACTACGCCACACTTGCCCTAGTAAAAGGAAGTATTCTTGATGTCAAGAGCAGTCAAATAAAGGAATATAACTGTCACAGAAGAGTAAACCTTCCAGGTCATAAAAACAAACATCAACCCCCTCCTTTAAGTTAGGTATCCTACTCAACAAACTGGAAAACTCTGTTAAATATTTTCAATGAATTAATGGTTCTCAACTGGATTTCAAGAAATCCAGAGGTCTTGACATTCATGTCAAAGTTTATGCCTTCTCTGCTTCTCCATTCTCTTTTAAAGCTTTAAGCTGGCTGAACTACACAGTGTACTGTTTTCGAAATGTTTTGAGGCTTAGAAAAGAAGCTCTGGATTTGTCCTGGATCATCACAAAGTCCCATTCTGTTACACCTTAAAAAAAGAGGCAACTAAAAGCAATATAATTTCATCAAATAACATGGAGAATTAAGTTAAGATGTAGTATTAATAAATATGTTGCTGCTAAACAAACAGAAATATGAAATGCTTTATTTGAGCTAGATAAACATCTGAAGGGACAAGAAGTAACCACAGCAAGGTGGTCTTTTCAAGACATGCATTTCACAGACTGCATCTGCTCCCCAGCTGCCATTGTCAATGCTGGGTTTGGCTGTCCCAAGTCTTTAAAAACCTGTGAGGACCCTACAAAGGCATTTCTTAGATTAAACAAGAGATGATCATAAGCAGCACAAAGCAGCAAACAGCAGGTTGCCTTCTGGGACATGTAATGTTTTCACTTGGGTTTTGTAACTAAAGTACTGTTGCAAATGAGTTGTTTGGCTGCCTAAAGAAACTCCACCAATGGTATTGATAAAAGCATTTACTTTGAATTTGTGACTTCACAGAGTTCAGTGGCAACATTCACTCTACTGAACTTGTGATAAGTTCATTACTTACTACACAGATTAAAGCATACAAAGGAACATCAAATTAGAAGCAATTTGGAGCCATTTACACCAAAGCTCGAAGGCAAAAGGGGGTGAGGGCACAAAGATAAGGGTGCAAAAGGGTTTAGCAGCACTTAACCACTGAGTACTTCAACATTTACAAAGTCATTCCATGGGGTTCACTACAGTTGTAACAGTGACTTAACCGGGGGTTTCAGATGGCAACATTCATACCATGATCCACTGACAGGCTCCCAGATAAAGCAATGCGTGCCCCTATTTCTCTGTGCATAAAGTGCACCTCAGGAAGCGTGGAGAGGTGTGTGGGAGCCTCCTTGTCAGCTCCCAGATCCTCAGGTCTGCGGTACCGGGAGCTCTGCGTGGTGTCCCACTCACAGCGAGAGCCCAAAGGGCCTCACTCAGGACCACAAGATGATTGATTTGGTCATCAATGAGTTTCCATCCTGGCCATAACCCAGCTCAGTAACTACCGGCCTTCCCCCCAAAGTGCAGTAACCACGGTGCCTGTACGATCCCGGTAGGATCAGGGAGTGCCTCATGGCCCAGTTGATAAGGTCAAGGGACACTTCACAGCTCAGCCAGTTTGGTCAAGGCTTATCAGGAGCTTTGGAGACCACAGAGGCCCAAGGACAAGGGGAGCGGGGCAGGCTACGCACCACCAAAAGTACCCAACAACTATCTGGATATTTCCATCTGCCCTCAAAGGCCCATTTTTAGCGTATGAAAAGAGGTAATTTTTAAAAAGACTTGTTAGCAGCTAGGGTAAACTCTGGGCTTTCTTTCATTCCACAAGCACACAAAGCACAGCTAACAACACAGCAATGTCCTGCACTTGTCGAAAGGAAAAATCTACAGCTTCCTGAAGTATTCCAGACTTAAGACAGGAGGCAAGCAGTGATTCAGAAACCCCTTTGGAAATGAGTCTAAGCATGTGGGTAATGCATTAATACCCACTCCCATTAAAACAAACAAACCAACCCCACAATACTCAGGGGTCAAAAGAACCCCAAGCTAGCAGAGGCATGGAAGTAGTTGCCCATAACTTCAAGGTACCGAGAAGTAAAACTGAAAAACCCCTCAAAGCAAAATTGCAAACAATTCTTCACTTTCTAAGATGCAAGAAAATAATGAGGCTTTTTTCAGCCAGAAGGAAGTGCAGAATACCTACACAATAAAACCAACAGGCTCCCATGCTTTGATTATATAGTAGGACATTTAAATATCTTGATGGTTCTGCTATTTTGAGGCAGGTCTTTACATTTCCTTTACATTGTCCTTTACATTTCATAATCAGGTTTCATCTGGTTGAGCAGCAGGTGTTATAGGACCTTTTGTTGGAGACTGTAGCACTCAGCTACTGTGCCCTGCTCTGACATGGGGTTCGTGCACCCCAGCTGGTGTGCAAGGCAACCCATTTGATGGATGGAGGAAATATCAGAACTCCAGTAATGCACATCTAGAGTTGGTAAATACATATATATTGGGATGCATGCCCAGATTTTTTTTATTCATGGGGTGCTCAGGAGACTACTAGTCTCACAGTCAGAGATAAGCTGATGTTTATTCACCATTTTTTAATTAACTGGTTTCAGATGTATTTTAATTGTTAAAACAACCAGACACAAAACCCCATGACATGATGATGAAATACACAGATGAAAAAAATATCATTGCATTGAAAAAAGGACAAAGGATGCGGTACCTTTGTTATTTCCCACATGATACCAACACTTTGCATTCTTCTTCCACCAATACACATTTTTAAAAGTTCAAGGTAGTTTATGACTCAGTTGCAACTTGCACTTTCACATCACTATTTTCTAAATAGCAGAGTCTGAACAACGAGGAAATGTTTGCTTTAAAAATGACTTACTGTAGCAAAACACTGTACTTGAATTAAAGCAGTGTAAAGAGTTATGGATCACATCTGGCATTCCCTTTAAAGTTAGCAAGAGTGTAAAATGACAGAAAATCTGAATTCTCCAGTGACTGACCAGAGAAGTT
Source organism: Dendrocincla fuliginosa (assembly GCA_035047845.1). NCBI lineage: Eukaryota > Metazoa > Chordata > Aves > Passeriformes > Dendrocolaptidae > Dendrocincla > Dendrocincla fuliginosa. The sequence continues at coordinate 7,321,648 of JAWWMO010000022.1, forward strand.
TTACTGCTGTCAGTCATGAGGGACTATCTCTGGGCAATGAACTTGGTGAAACCAAATCATAAGGATGACCAGCACCTTCTTCAATTCATGATTGCTCGGTAAGAGGTTACGCATTAAAAAAAAAATCTTCCAACGTTCCTTCTCATAAACAGAAGTTACTTAGATTTACTTTCAATGCCTTGTCTGCACTACAGAGACTTCCTGGGCTAACTGCAACCATTTCTGTATTACAAGGTCCTTGGTCCTTACACTGCATTTGAAGCTCTTAATTTTCAAAAATGTATGTTTTGTTCTAAATGGGGAAAACCAGTGATCTAGCAGGAACCTAAGGGGCCTGTCACTAAGCCACGAAAAGTGGTATTTTTATATATGATTTAAGTTTAAAAAAGCAGAAGAAATATTTCTGAAACATCCAGGAATTTCAAGGTATCATCTGGTAGTTTATGTAACTAATCAGCAAGTATCAATGCACTTTTCACCTTGAAACGTCTTGCTATTCAAAAGATTTCATCTGCCTCTAAAGTATATCTAGTTCCAGCTTTCATAGCCTATTATGTTTAAGTTTTCAGGTAATTTTTTATAAATCCAAGCTACTCATTTTTGCAAATTACAAATTTCTACCAGAGCAGGAAAGACAAAAGGTTTTATAGAAAGTATTTTCCAGAGTACTACAACTACTAACCAGTTTTTAAGTCAAAGTCAAGAATTATTTATTTTACTTTAACCACTTATTGCACTTGTTCTAGTGCAGACTATGTAATTTTTTTTAGACCAAGAGATTCTGAAAGAACTGTTTCACAATAGAATGCCCCACAAGCACACTGTTCTAGCGGGATTTGTTTACTGAAGTGCCACATAGTTTACCTGCTAAAACCTCCTGGATTTCTTTCTATGCACAGTACCTCAATATCTCCAAACAAGGCAGTCATAGAAATGAATGCTGTCACAAAACAAAATTGTTGTGTTGGAAATGAAGATTGCTACTGTCAATCTCACTTAATTTTTCATTTTAAAGTTTTACCAAACTTACCAATGCAGCCATTACCAGTAGTTGAAAATCCTTGCAGTGTACAGGGACTGCTGCTCACCAAAACCCAGCCAGCAAAAGCTTTACCCATGCCACTGCAACCTTTTAGTCCCCATTCCATTTGAAAGTTCATTACACTGTTAGTAAAGTGATAACTGAAAGTAAGGATACTCACGAAATTGCAACATTGCTCCCATCAATAATTATATGTTTTAAATATGGTTTCCCAGGTTCATTTTTCAACTCCAGTCTGTATGGCTTCTTCAGAGAGTCCAAAAACCTTTGAGCCCCAGTAACTGAAGGGTCAGGATGATGCCTGTGTGGTCCCACCATCTCTCTGCCAGGATCTGAAGGACGTGTTTGTGAAGATGGTAAGCAGTCTGGGACTGAATTTACACAGTTTGAGGTTTGGGAAAGGCGTTGGTAGAGAGGTCTTGCTGGAGCAGAGCTGCAGTGTCCCACTCTGTCCTCAGAAACAGGATGGCTGTTCTGTCCACTCGAGGGCCCTGCAGATTTTTTCTTAGCTGAAACATACTGCAAATCTGAGCTCCCTCTGGCTATAAAGTCAACATCTTTTAGAGCTCCAGCTTGTGAAGTGCTCAGAGTTACACTGCCATCACTTTCTAAATGGCTTGACTTTGAACTATGGGTCTTACCAGGGCAGCAAATGTCTCTGTCTTTACGCCATACAGCTGAATTTTTGCTGGAAGGAGAAGCAGGTTTCCATGCCAACATATGCATTTTATCTTCTGCATCAACTCGAGTATCTGGTGCACCTCTTACTTTGTGATAATCATTTTTTGTCTCCTGTGAAATATGACTGGATTTAAGTGGACTTTTCCTAGAAATACCTTTGTTTTCTAGTTTTTGTGAATTATTAGCATTATTTCCTAAAGGAGGATTGACAGTTCTAAGCTTTTGAGATGGCTGTTCGTCTTCTTTTAGAACCTTTAAATTTTCCTTTTCAATTTCTTCCAGCAGTATTAATGGTTCCACAGATTGTCCTAGGATACCAATAACTTTTTCTACAATATTTTGTGAATACCCCATTGTTCTGAAAAAGTTCACAAGAATCTTATATTCCATTTCCTCACTGATATCATCACCTTCTTTAAGGCAATAAGTAGGTTCATCTGATTCACTGCAGTTATCCAAAAACAGATCAATAACTGCATCACTGTCTGAACGATTATTGTGTGAAGAAGATTTCACTTGCTGATCATTTTCCAAAGAGAATTGCTTTTTAGGGAGCCTTTCCTCCTCCTCAGAAGACCTTCTTTTACATGACTGCCTTTCTTTAAGTGCCACTGCCTCGAAAAGAGGCTCTCTTATGGGAAGAAAACTTGTCTCAGGAGCATCAGAAAACGCCGTGTCCATTTTCTTTGTAAGCTCAGTTACAGGCGTGCCAGCATTGTTTCTTGCTTCCTCACCACCATCCCTTCCATCTCGGTTTGTAGAAGCTGCTTTGGAGGCATTGTCCTGTACAAGCTCTGTTGGGCTTCCAGAACCTGTAAGATCGATGATATCATTCTCCACTTCACAGAAGTCAGTTTGGGTGAGAGCCAGGAGTTCTCTTTTTAGTGCACTAGGCAAAATCAGTAAATCCATCGTATACTTATCTGCATGCGCTTCCACAAATTGCCTGAATTGCTTTTTAATCTCTGGTTCGTTGTCATTTAATAAGCTTTCATTATTCTCAAAAAGCTTCACAAACTGCTGCACGTGACTTTGAGCCATAACAACAGCTTCTGCACCCCCCCTAATAACGAGCAATCCCATTTCCAGCACTGTTACATCAGCACAGGTATCCTGAATAAGACTGTTGAGAAACAGGCTCTGTGCACCAACGAAGATGCAGTGCATGTCCTTTGGGTAGTACTCTTTTTCTTCTAGTTCAGGTTCACACAGTCCCTTGATGTACTCCTAGAAGGAGAAAGAGAGCAGAGTGAATAGCTGTGAAAAGGTAATATATGCTGTTAGTTTTTATTAGGTCAATAATTGACAAATACCTCAGAAAATAAAGCAAACTTAGCATCAGAAATGTGAGAAAGTAAATACTGGCAGTAAACCAGATAATAGAAATAAAATAGTTATCTGAAATGATTTTAAAATACATCTCACAGAAGCCTTTCTTTTATATCCTATTGTTTGCAAACAAATTTGTTAATAGTAACAGGGCACTTAAGTTATAGCTCAAACAGTTTAAAACATGAGTCAAAAGAGACTTCTTTTCCCACCCCTGTTCTTTGGTTAAAGAGAACATCTACTTCATGAGCATGTGCCTTTCACTAGAGAATTCTACCTAGTTCATCAACCTGGACTTCTAAAAACAGTTTCTAAAGAACATTTCCTAAGGCTTATCCCAACAGTAGCTATCCTATACTTTTGCTACTGACAAATGACTGAGAAAACTCCAGATAGTTCCATGTTCCTGAAGTTCAGGTTTTACAAAGATAAAAAAGAAACACTAAAAATCCTACAGCTATTTCTGCCACCTATAAATTACTGCAAGTAAACTCACCACACTACCTTGTTTTAAATGTGTCCAGAGGTCTGGACTCTATCAATACTGCACACTACCTATTATTTCAGGTAGCATTATTTTTCCCCAAACTGTCTCTTTCTGTGCTCAAAATTCTTTAATGTCACGAAACCAGTTTCTAAGCTGAGTCACTGTATTTGCACCCTCCCAAGTACACATTTTATTATCTACCTTTACTCTCAAAAACTAAACTCCTTTGAAATGGAACTGAAAGCCAACAGAAGGTAATGAATAACGTGAACCACTTCCTTGAGTTTGAGTTACATCATCCCACAGGTATCGAGGCACAGAAGTGCAAAACACAATGTGCAGCAAACCCACAGGATTACTTTCCAGGCCTTACTCATCAGACTGCTTTTGCTGAGCAACAGGATAACAACATTATTGGTAAAAAGGATACTCAAAACCTGGGAACTTTTTTTCTTTTACTAAGCAGCACTGAAGAATGAATACATTGCACGTGACTGATGAATTAAAACAGAAATTGTTATCACCAAATCTTTTAAAGGGAGACAATAAAGATTTACAGCTGACTATGTTCCAGTCAACAATTCCTACAATGTCTGAAAACTGCTCTATGTGCAAGTGAAGCTGAGTTTCTCATACCCTTTAAGTATTAGGAAACATTTTGTATGTTGTTTGGAAAAGCAGCATTTAGAAAACTGAAGTCTTGTGCTATTTATTTCATGCTTTAGTTTCCTGGAAGAAAAAGGAAGCTGTACTGCAGGTGCCTGGAGGAGAACAGCTACCTGTATCTGTTTCTGGAGTTTGAGCCCACACAAATTGGTTTAGAGTGAATTTCAGAGTCAAATAATGTAGCCTCCTCAACATTTATAGTATTTTCCTTACAGGCCTTAACGCATTGCACAGTTAAGGGATCAAGCTTTTGGAAGCAGGTTGCCAGGTCACAAAACACATCCCGTACCATCCCTTTGTATTTAAACAAACAGACGGGCAAACGCCCACATACCGAGATTTTGGTTTTGAAAGGTACCTTCCTTCAGCCTACCCTGTGCTCACACCGAATTCTCAGCACATGACTCAAACAGCCCCACTCGCCAGGCTCGCTATGAGTAAGCCTAATTTCAGCATTACTGCTGAAAAACTCCCCTCACGGGCTCCTGAACGCGGCATTTAAGGTGTGTGAAGACCCTTCAGAGGCAGTTTGCGGCCCAGTCCGACACACACAGCACCCCTGAGGCGTTCTGTGCCCCTCAGGAGCAGCCCCAGCACCGGGCTGAGGGAAGGGGAAAGGGGCGGCTCCTTTTGGGTTCACACTGGGGCAATCCCGGCTCCACCAGCCCTCCAGGGGAGCTCTGCGAGCGAGGGCTGAGTCACTGAAGTCTGAGGGAAACTCGGCACCGCCCCAGCAGCTGCGGGAACTGCTCGGCTCTGGGGGGAGAGCGGCACATTCCAGCCCGGCCTTCGCCCCGGCCCTCGCCGCTACCTGCGCACTCCCAGTTTCACTATCCCCTCCGCTTCTGTCAACACTCCCCAGCCCTGAGCACAGCACAGCACAGCCCTCCTGCCGGGGCAGCCCCGGTGTGTCCCCCCGGTGTGTCCCCTCAGGGCACACAGCCCTCCTGCCGGGGCAGCCCCGGTGTGTCCCCCCGGTGTGTCCCCTCAGAGCACACAGCCCTCCTGCCGGGGCAGCCCCGGTGTGTCCCCTCAGAGCACACAGCCCT
>JAWWMO010000022.1:7338212-7377585 GCA_035047845.1 Dendrocincla fuliginosa
AACAGAGCTGGGGAAGGGTCAGGCTACCCAGGGAAATAGTGGAGTTGCCATCCCCAGAGGTGTTAAAAAGACATACAGATGTGGCACATGGTCTAGTTGTGGACTTGGCACTGCTGGATTAATGGGGAGACTCACTGATCTTAGAGGTGCTTTCTAACCTAAGCCATTTTTTGGTTCTATGATTTCATCTGCTTGAAAGAAATCGTCCCTGTGCGCCCAGCAGAAATGATTCTAACACAGTTGCTACTTCTTTTGCTGTCGATGTATCTTCCCCAAGTCAATTGAGAAAGTCATATGGCTAGTAGGAGGGAAGGGAATGGAAAGAAAAAATACCAATTGGAAGATATTACTCCTAGGTTTTCTTTGCTGGACTTTGATCTCTCGTGTCTTTTCTCAAAATGTATTGTAACTAATGGCAGATACTACAAAAAATTTTAGTTTGAAGCTTCTTTCATAATTCTATTTGATCAAATGAAAAACGTTGAGACAACAATGAGTAAACTGCATGACATGTAATGTCTGCTGTGGATAAGACATATAGATGTATAATACAGACATAGATATTGTAACTAATATTTAAATATGCATAACAATAACATTATATAATATGTATGCAACATATACATAATATAAAATACTATATGTTTATATATAATATAAACCAACAAATTAACAAACTATCAGTGGCCATTTAAAGGCCAAGGCCAAGTGAAATGTAGCTCTGAGCTCTGATATATGAATATGCAACCTTATTTTTCTCTTATGTTCCCTTGTGCCATTTTCATATAGAAGTTGTAATCAAAGAATACTTAGAAATAAGTTTGGCACTTGTATCTGGAAAAAAGCTTCCTTACTTGTCAAAGGCAGCAGACACGAAGGTCTTTCATGAGACTTTCCATTTTAGTAAATATCTTTCCACTGGGTGGACAGTAATTCTGACAGCTCTTCAGGATTCATATCAAGTAATACAAGTTTTTTTTTTCTTTTTGAAAATAATCCCAACAGTGCTGAATTGTATTGGAATCTTCATTTTATCTTGCTTTCCTGGGGAGTTTCTCCTTACTTAGAGCAGGCTTTTTTAGGTCAAAAGAATGGTTAGCCTTTAAAAATCATGGGTTAAGGTTTGGGGAACAAGAAAGTTGTGGTTCATGTGGAGAAGTGAAGCCCTTTGGTAGCTGAAGATGAATTAAAGTCTCACAGCAGGGAGCTGCTGCTGACCTGTTACCTCGAATCATTCCAAGGCTTTTCTGGGGTGGACATTTGCTCCAGCTCCAGCTGAGTCATTGGGCTACCTGAACTGACATGGCTTCTGGTGCAGATACTTTGCAGGAGTGGAATGATTCGATAAATTCAATAAATTCTTATTGCATAATTCTCTGGTGCAATTAGAGTATTTGCTTGTCCACACAAGAAATCTCTGTTGGTGCTGCTGCTATCAGTGGCTCTTCATTGAGGCATATTCCCTTCTATAGACAAAGACTTAAATGATGAAGAAATTCAATGGGAAACCATGAAGTCAGTGAAAATCTCCTCTCACGCAAATACAAGTGAAAGGCTGAAAATTGTTTTGAAATTATCTTGTGTGGGAAATGCTGTATAATTGTGGTGGTTTATTCTTTTGTCTAAAATCTGCACTGCTTTGTCCAGTGGCCAATAGAAAAATTGCATTCTGACAGTTTTGCCTTTATATAATCCTATCAAATACTCTTAACTACCCAATTAGGGCAGTTTCTCTTCCACTAACATGCTTTTTTCCCTTGTATTTTCCATCAAGACTTTTTTTCTGAGTTTAAATACTTGAATTACTGCTTCATAACGACAGTTGAACATTTTTAGATATGCTGAGATCACTTCAGGTGATTTTTTTCTGATAGGTTGTTATGACTTAAGGGCTCTACAGATCCTAATGCAGTGGCATCTGAATGAAGTTTCTGTGGAGTGTGGCCGTGGGTTTCAATGTGCTGTCTTTTCTCTCTATTCTTTTTGTAACACAAAAAAATATTTCTGGGAATTTCCAAGGAGTACAGTACACTTCATTTTTAGTTGTCAAGATAGCTGACAGTTTATTGTGGTACCATGAATAAATTATTCCAGGGTTCACACTTAAAACAAAGGCAGAAATGCTTTCTTTTTTTTTTTTTTTTTTAAAGCTGACATTTTGAATTTACATTAAGCATAATATCACCTGGATACACACTGCATGACTATTCCTAATGAATTATTAACCCAAAGCTTTTACCCTTTCTCAGATGCACCGAAGTTACTCTGCAGGATACTACAGGGATGTGAACGTGGGAGAGAATAGGGGGTTTCTAGTAAGATGTATAACAGGCTCCAGTACCAGTGGATGTCATTGTTCAGCAGTTATTTTCCATAAGAGAAAGTTTTTTATTACTCAGTGTTGTGCAGAGACCTCTGAATATATTATTAGGAGAACAGGAGCACTGTAGTTTGTGGAGGTAACCTTCTCATATACAGGTTAGTTGCATAGTTAGGACTGTAGTTTAAATGTAGTCAGTAAAGCTGTAATCCAATTAGCCACTGAATTTAATACACATTTTTAATAATGATACTTAAAATGTCAAAGTTTAATCTTGTCTCAGCTCTGTCTGAAGAGCTGTCAGTCTCCATGCACCTCTGCAAGACGTTTTGGAACAGTCAGCTTGCTCAAAACTGAAATAATCAGCTGTGCATACAATCCTTCAACTTAAAGTTGGGTGAACGTGGTGGTAGGTGGCTTGGAAATAGTGAAAGGTACAGGCAGCACCTTTCTAAATAAAGATTGCAAACTTTGCTGTCCCTCTGACTTTCACCATCTCTGGAGAGAGTCTACTTTCAATTTTTAAATAATCATCTCCACTGTTTCTTCCTTTACCTTCTTTGATTTTTGGTTGGCATTTTTAAACCTTGGATTAGTTAATTTTCTCTCTTTAATTTTTATTAAACTGTAGTACTCTGTAGTAGCAATTTCTGAGGGGCATTGCCATCTAACCTGTAATTCCCTCAAGATCAGGCCTCAGTCTAGCATACAGCATTCCAAACAGGGATGGCAACACAGTGCTAGTGCTACATAGCAGTATCAAGAGGTGCAACGAGGGCAGATGTTTAAAAAGACCCCCACAAATAACTAAAAGAATGTTTCTCCTTCAACCAAAATTTTCCCTTTCTAGAAAAGGAAGATAGAAAGTTCAGTTAAACTACTATTTGCTTTACATTGAGCACTAAATTGAGTGCAGCAAAATCTGTGCTGGTCTTCTCTAGTGCAGAATGTTTGAAGAGTGGTTGGCAGAATCACTCTCTCAACATTCTCTGGTGTTATCATGCTTTATAGCAAACAGCACTGTTTAAAGGCTTCTGCACCTCACAGATTCTTGTAATCCTTCTTCTGTACCTTCATGACATTATGAAGGTCTGTTTGATTTGTCTTTTTAGCTGCAAAAACTTGAAATTGGTATTTAGGAATTATTTTACTTGCTGAGATGGCTGGGATGAATTTGACCTCAAGTTTGACAGGTTTCATTTGACTAAAGTATGGGATATGTTTACGGTTCTTCCACTGGAGTCATAGGAAAAAGTCACAGGAATGTCCTTAGGTACACTGGAGAATTTAAATGCGTGAAAATGAGTTTGAAAGTAAAACCTGAAAAAATTAGCACAGTGCTTATTTCCAGCTTTTAACTGTAATCCTCAGCATGGGAGCTTGAATTTCTTTGATAGTAAAATCTTCAGACAGGAGACAGTTGAAAATCTGGGTGCAACTTGTGTTTACAGACCTCTGATTCTTGATTTCCATACATCTTCATAATTTTTAAGAAGGCAGATATATATATTATATTTTTTAAAAAATATCAGCAGGTATTTCTCCCTGTGAATGTTCAAAACAGACTTACTACTGATCTCAGTGAAGGAAAATTCATTCCCCTTGATTAACACAACCATTATTACTGTTATGGTGCATAAGACAGTAATTAAAATGTAGTTAATATAAGCCACCCTCATTTTGAAGCTGCCTCAGTTTGCAGCCGTGGGGTAAACCAAGTAATTAAGTTTGGGTGGAGCCCTGAAGTGCAGATACGTGATTCTAGCTAAAAAACAAATGATGATTTGGACAGTACTGGTATAGCAGAATGTTCCCATTAGATCCCAGAATCTTTTTTGTGACCCTTGGTGGATCCACTGCTTCGAGTGCTGTTAAGATCATTACATTCTAGGGTTGAGTATTTTACATACTACACCATGGTAATTCTGTAGGATTTCAGCCTATGCTACAAAAGTAATGTCTCTGCATCCAAGAACCTGGTTGGAGCTGGCAGTTGAAGTGTCTCTGATTGCAATGCTCAATTGCTCACACAATAAAGAGGAGTCACTTCAGATGAAAAAAGGCAGCAATTTGAGTGATCTGTGGATAAACTGGTAAAGGAAGACAGGGAATGTGAGCAGATGGGGGAGAGCTGGCCTTGGAAATAACCACTGTGGGCTGGGTAAAATAGGCTCATGATCATAATTCCACATGAAATTGCAGCTAAGTACACGTCTGAGGCTAAAACTTTGTGGGTCTTGATATTTACAGGGAAGATAAACAGGACCAAACCATTCACCCTTCCAAGAATTTGTGGCTTTATTTGTCTCCTCAAGAATGGTGCTAGAGTCTGAATGAATATTTCCAGTGTGACTGTCAGTGTCAATCTTGTTATTTCAGTTCTGCCAGCTATGTTCCAGTGTTTCCCATATCATAGCTGTGATGTAACATATCCTAGCAATATATGTATATGTACAGAGATATATATTGGTTGACATATATTCCCTGTTTTACTGACTGGTGTAAAATGAGTCTGCACTCAGAAGTTTATCATCTATAAAAACATCAGCAGGGTTATATACTGCAGGTTTTTTCAGGCTCCAGAAGACATCAGCAAAACTGTGTAGGTAATGCTGTTTCTTCAGAATCCCTGCATTTTAGGACTGTTTTCACCACAGTTTTGTTCAGCCTTCCATTTGCAATATTCTGTTAGGTGGTGTGAAATACTGTGTCTTCTAACTGAAACCTGTTAACACATCTGATGTGAAGAATCTAAGAGAATCCTTATCTTGATGAAGAAAAACTCGTGTCAGGTCTTTCTTGTGAAAAAGAACAGAAATAAACCCTGAGTTCCTGGGCAACAGATCTTCTCAATAAAAGAATTCCTATTGCCTATGAATACTTCTGAGGTTTTGCTGAGAGCTTTCTGGCTGCCACATTTTTCTGCACTCACTGTGCTGTCAGTGAAATACTTTGTTGTAAAGTTCTTTGGGACACTCCGTCCATAAAGAAGTACGATACAATAACTTCCTTAGCCCTCTAGAAAGGTATGCATTAGAGCCAAAATTTACATTATTGTCGGGTAGCAGAATTTCAGTTTTCTAGTGTACTGTGGGAAGAAGAACAAACAACAAGAAAGCAAATGTTTGACACTCAGAATAAAAATATAGAAACACATCTGCCATTCTGGGGTTTTTTTGGAACTCCAAGTAGTTGGCTCCTGCTTTGAGTGAATTGTGTCTGAGATGATCCCTTCTCAGTCAGTGATTTCATGTGCCAGGTGAAGTCTCCCAGCCTTGTGAATGCTGTGGTCACTCCTGTCGGCACAGGAAAAGAAGGGTTGCTACCTTTTCCTTATAGAAGTTCAGTAAATGGAATTGGCGTGTTGTAGTTTTAAGGAGAGTAAGAAAAGGAGTGTATTTGTATGTGAAATGTACGCAGTGTCCTATGGCTGATCCACATCGGGGATGTGCAGTACATATAAACAGATCGAGCTGCTGCAGGTGTATAAAGAACTGTATACCAATTTAATAAATATAAGAAATTGTCTGGTTTACTGCAATTAATGCATTATATGGAAAAGAGACATCTATCTGTTCGCCATGGGTTTACATTTATTTTTTAATCTATTTGTAGCATGATTAGCTGTGACATGATTGATGCATTCAAAAATTAAAGAGCATTCACATGGAAAGGACAGGCTCATCTGCCAGGGTTTCATTGAATGCTGGCAGCTCTCAGACTGTTCAATGTAAACTGTGGTGAAAAAGTGAGTAGTATAAAGAAGAAAAAGCATGTCTAATCGTATACTAAAAGATAAAATTAGTACAAATTTGTCTTACTGGTCTGGAATTGAACTCCATGTTAAATAACAGCTGCGATCTTTATTGATTTGGGGAATGTCTTAAAGAGTTCAAAATCAAGTCAAACTTTTTAAGAGTCAGACACTGGCTGTGCTCTGAGACTGTAAGTGATAGGGTAGTAGGAGATGTCTATTACAAGCTAAGCACATCTGGTGGTTTGTTGAGCTCACAGGCCAGTTATTTGTTACCTGGAACCACAGCAATTGCTGTGCAATTTCTCACAGTTTGTTTCCCTCTCTCCCTTCCCATCTACTCTGTCATTCTACTCTGTCTCCCATGCAGTTGATAACTATTCTCCACAAGCTCCAAGAGGACAGGTCTGTGTCTGTCTAGAGCACAACTGATGTTGGACATAACAGAAGAAATACTGAGGGTGATGTTCAGGCAATAGGTTGGTTGCAATTATTAGAGCAGAAATGAAGAGGAATAATCAAAATGATAACAGTGTGCCACAGAACCAACCTCAAATTTAAATTGCCAGAAATACAGAAACCTCAGAAGGGACTTGTGTCATTTAATTACAATGGAATGGATCTTGTTTACGTTTTTTGAGTCAAATTGCTTATATGAAGTACAATCCTGGGAGTCAGTAAGAAGCATTTTTCAGTTTCTTGTCTTTCTCACGTACTTCACATGGGTTGCAATTGAATTATTTTAGCTGGATCTGTTTTATATCTGTGTAAGTCCACAGAATTTCTAGAGACAGAGAGTGGTAAAAATGCTGGAAACAAGACTTAAAATGGTTTTCTACTACAAAGTTTGCAAAGAGATAATTTTTTCACAGCTGACTCTCTCACTTTTAGCATTCATCTTGGTGGTTTACTTTGTGACTAGTCTCTGAGTTTTTTTCTTGGAACAAGAAAAATGTACATATTTGAAGCAAAAGTCTTCAACTGATCCTTTATCAGTTCACCAAGCCTTGTTGAGAGACTGGCAACCTGAAATAGATATTATGGGCTGAGAAATAAGATGTGCACTGCATTTATCAAATTTTAACCCTTAGTTTTAGATTTGCTGTTTTCAGATATTTATTGTTGCTGCATTTTAAAAAATTCTTTCTCTCCTAAATTAACTTAGTTCTCTATTATCTATGAATCTGTAAATCTGGCAAGCACTAACAACTTCTGTATTTCTCTGCCGAGTTGTATTCTTTTGAGTTCAGTTAGTCCCAGTGTTATTTATTTTCAAATGACAAAGCCCTTGAATGAGATTTAGCATCAAAGTGACCAAAAGAAAACATCTGAATTCCCTGTTGCTGTAAAGGTGTGTGTGAAGGATACACAGGGGAGATGCAAGAAGAGCTGAAGATGAACTGTCATGTTTTGATTGGGATGTGGAACAGATGCTTTTTCTGGCTGCTTATAAAAGATCCTTTCTACTCTTCTTTCCAAAGAAAACTTGAACTCACATTGCTTTGTCCCTTACACTTTTAAACTCCTGAAGTATAGGTGGGAAGTGTGTATATTTTCACAATATATGGTTTTCTTGTGACTGGCATTATTGTTTTGCAAAACAATTTCCATGCCCAAAGTTCTCCGGTAAATTCACAGCACTACAAATTCACTGTTTGGTCCTTAGTATTTCTGTGCATCATCAGTGAGGGCTGAATGGATGGTCTGTGGTTTGCTGAACACAGAGAACTGTTGCTGCAAGTTCTTTTGCTCCCTGGGCATTCTGAAAAGTGAGAAGCCACGTAAGGATTCTCAATCAAGGCATGAGGTTACCCAAAAAATATTTTCTCTGTAGCAGAGCTTTAACTTACGAAATCTTTAAGGATATCCACAGGGAAAATCTTTGTTTCTGCAGCTTCGTATTTAGATTACAGTAGCTGGAAGTTAATTAGCCCTGCTAGCCTTTTTCTTTTAGGCTAATTAGTAAGAAAACTGGATATAAAAAGTCAAAGTCATTTTGAGAGAAAGAACTTCCACATTTTTACAGAGCAGTCCCTTTGGAGGATATTATCTCCATAATGACCATCGGATGGTCTCCATTCTGACAGAATGTAGTTCTACAGTCTCTGGACTCATTTAGGCGACATCTTAGTCATTAATGATTTCAGGCCTAGCTGCTTGCAATTGCCAGATGAAACCACATGACATGTTGTTTAATTATGCAATGATCAGCAGCCTTTACATTTTAATTAGGGAGCCGCTGTAATGAAGCCGTCCCACTTTACATATGGCTTATTGGGCTGAAAGGTTATCTTTACTAATTGGTTGTTTGGAAATGTAATTTTGACACAGCAATACAGGTAGACTTGTCTTCACTTCTAATGTGTTTCCTGATCTTCTTTTGATTTGGCTAATTAGTGCTAATAATTTAAAAGCTGCATGGCATTCCAAAAGTCCTGCTGTTTACTATATGTATAGTAGTCTTGTTATCAGCCTTCAGTACTGAGAATGCAGGGTGACACACTGCCAGTGTCTACTCACAACTTCCTTTGGTTTGACAAGATCACAGGAACTTTCATGTCACACTAATCTTTCAGTCAGCTGTGTGTGAAACAGGTTCCTGATGCAAGGAGTTGAAAGAACTATAGTTTAATAACCATTTTCAATACTCAGAGATTTTTTTGCATGGGGAAATGCATGATTTTTTGAGTTTAGGTTTTTCAATGATTAATTCATGAATATATCTGCAAGAACGCCAAGGTCTCCAAAATAGCGAAAGCCTATCCTTTCATAACTGTTTGTTTTCATTTCAAATCAAAGCTGTCTTGTTTGTTTACTTTTAAAAAGGATACTCTGTTCTTTCCACTGGGTTTTTGATACAATTTTGACAAGTAAAAAAATTAATTTACATTAAAGAATCAGAAAGGTATTTTCCATCTCCCCCTGAATTATATTGTGTGATATGATAAGCACAAACATCATCCCAACCCTCTCCACCAGTCCAGTCCACGTGCTATGGAAAGTCTTACTCCTATTTGGTGTTTCACTTTATTTGTAGCAATAAAGGAGACAGAGTTCATCTTAATTCCTCTCAGGGATGGTTTGTGAGGATCCTAGCTCAACAATATTTGCTCTGTGTCCTTTCTCTCTTAAAGCTATTTTTGCTTATATCCAGTTGGACAAAATAGAAGTCGCTTCAGTTAGTCAAGAGACCAAACAGGAGTGTTTCCGGCAAAGGCTGCTCAGTTAGAGTTCTCTGATAGCTGGACTAACATTGATTAAATCTGCGGTTACTTCCACACAGCACTCACAACCCTTCTGTAGCCTTCCAAGAGCACTCCTTTAGGGTTCCTATTCAGCAGCTTCTGACAGCTGTACAGGCTTTAGATCCAGATGAGTGTGTCTAAAAATATTGTTTCATTTCAAAGATTTCCTGTGCATTTCAGCAAATCAATCCCATAGCTCTCATGTGTTACTAAAGTCAAGTCATTGGAGCTGGGACATATGTTACTGTGTGTTTTTGTTTTGCCTAACAAAACAAAAAATTTATTAAGAGTAACAATACCAAAACCAGGGCTTTTTTAAAACTTCAGTGGCCAGAACTCTTGCTTCAAATAGCATCTTTGTGAGAGAAACTCAGAGATGTGGTATTTATATGATATACTTGTATATATTAAAAGTTTATGATGACTTCAGTAGAACTGTACAAGAGACGCATTTGGCTTTACTAATATTACATAAACAAGTATGCTATTATGGTTTCATTGGTTGGGGGTTTTTGGTTTTGTTTTTTTTTTTTTTTTTCATTTGGTCCCCCTCCCCCCATCAGAGCCTCATTGTTCTTTTAATTGGTGTTACTTTGTGGATGTTATACTTCTTCATCTTTTTTTAAAATTAGCATGGGAAGCATCAGCAAAAAACATATTGTTTCTGTATTTCTCAGACAATTTGGGAGCTGTTTGCTGAGTACTATTTTAAAGAAAATGGCCATTTTTTGCCTCTAAAATTATTCCAACTAACAAATACTTCCTGTGGTTCTTCAGTTCTTCACAGGACTGCTTTTGCTGGGTCAGTTGACTTAAAGGTTTAGCACATCTCTGCAATAAACAAGCATGTTGGGCATGTTATTTGATGAACTGCAAAGATTTAAGCACTCAGGTTTAATTACTGATGGTTTTAGCAACAGCACAATAAAGATAGACTCCTGCTTCACTAAATCAAAGAAATGTGACTGAGGGACTTCTGACCCAATTGTTCTCATTTAGTTCAGCTCTCACAAACATGGCTGTAAAATATTATTGTGGCTTGAGTTGACATGAAACACCACTGTCATCAATCAAATAAATAAAAAAAAGGTGTGAGAATCAATATATAACACAAAACTGGTGGTTTCAGCCACTTAATCAACTGCACATATTTCTCAGTTTCATTTCCCTCCTACCCCTTTTTCTCTACAACTTCTACTTGTTTGATTTTCTTTTTCTCTTTTTTAACACTTGTCATTCTGCAATCTAGTAAAGCTTAGCAGCAGTTGAGGTGAAAGGAGCAACATTTCCCAATCGGGAGGCTATGAAAGGCACTGTTACCACATAGCATTCAAGTGCTAATGTTACTCTGTAAAACTCTGTACCTTTTACTTGCTCAGTGATAATAATAATCTTTAGTCTTCCTGCTGACACAATTATGCACATTGTATTGAATAGTTATGATTGTGTGGCTTGTCAGCATTCCAGGGTTTTGCTGGAGACCCTGCTCCATGAACTCCGTGAGAGCAGCGAGGCAGGTTTGATGGGCAAGCTGGATGGAGCATGAAGCCAGCTGGTGTCAGCTGCCTCTTAGCAATGGGAGTATGTATCAATCACTCAGCATGTTATTGTTTTTATTGGTATATTTTTGATCTGTGAGGTCTAATACCAATAAAACATATTTACTGGGATTTAAAGGGGCAGCATTATTTAGAGGGAGGAGATTACATGTTCCCTACTGTCTTAATTTAAGCTTGTGCTGAATGGATCATCTTCAGCATTGCCACTTCTACTGATAGGAAGATAATTCAAAGGAAACTGATGGAACCGAAAAGAGGGTCTTGTCATTGGATTCTGCAGAGATAGAATCCAATGCATGGTTTCTACAAGGACAGGGGATTTCTTAATGATATACTTTTAATTTTTTTAAAACAATGTAACTTTGGCTTAGAAAATTGGTTTAAAATACCTGACAGATTATCTCAGAATCATCAGATCATCGGATTGTTCTATAAGCTTTCATTTCAATAAAAAATATTTAATTCATTAAATTTTTTAAAAAGAAACTCAAGTTACAAATCCAACTTACATTTCTTGATCCTATAAATTTCATGCGTTGTATACTTCAACATATGAATATACAAGGAAATGTTTAAGTATAGTATGAGTCTCTTGGCTTTAATGGGGTTTATGCACATTCTGACTTCACCTGACAAACAGGTACACACAAACCATTTGTTTTCTAACAGTAATTATTCTAGACTGAAAAGAAACAACACACCTAAAACTACAGTGCCCACAAATGGATGAGTGTGACACCCATTAGGTAAGGGTTGCCTCGGTTTTATTTAGGAAATACTTTGTTTTAAAAGAGAGATCTTAAAATTACTAGATAATCTCAAAGGAAAGTTTTAGGGTAGTTATTTAATATCTTTGAGAAAAAAATAGAGTCAGAAAAGTGGTAAGCAGCCATGTGCTTACTTGGCTTCATGTAAAGTTTGGAGATTCAAGATTTGAACACAGATTGCTGTCTGATTTCCTGATCTTAAAAGACTAATGATCTAGAAAGACATGTCTATGGTTTCTTTTCCTAGCAGTTGGGCTCACATCACTGCATTTCTGTGATAAGTCTGCCGTGGCTCAAATACCTTCAAAATAATTCTGTACCCTTTGAAATTCACCTATGTTTGACTTGTCTGACTATTCTGGCTGTCACAGTGTATCAGCCTATATAAGTTACTGCCTGGCAAATATGCCTGGGCTAGATGTTCTTCTACATGAGATACTCTGGTAGCTTCCAAAACAAACACATCAATTTCAGACACCTCCAAAGACACAGTTTTTAAATGTTAGATGAAGTCGGCTTCAATGGATGACGTACAACTTCGAAAGCTGATGGTACATTTACATTGCATTTCATTTATAACTACATAAAAAAGAGGAATAGTCTGTGAGGCAATGAATGTTCTTCATCAGTTAGCATATACTCTGGACTATGTATTCTATGGCAAACACTCATTGTGGAGTCACAGTGAAAGATGGTTTGTGTCCCCGCCCCTCTGTTCTCCTTTCTAGCACAAGGCCATGTGGGTTATGTGTAACAAAGTTACACAGGTGACTAAAATAGCTTGGCTTAATCCTCCCTCATGCTTCCAAGAGCAGACTTTGCATTGAGATTAAAGATCTCTAAGAATATTGGTTAATATAATGTCAGTAATTTATTTTTCTGTACTAGAAATCTGATGTCAATACTATATGTCATATAAGAATAGCTTAGCAAGGGTTTGTTTTTTATTTTGTTAAATGTCAGCCATGCCAAAAGCAAAAAATCCTTTCTGAAATCTTGTATGAATTGCCTTCAAAAATCAACCCCAAACTACTCCATGCACTGTAAAAGGTGTCATTTAGTCCAGGCAAGATGTTCAGAGCTTTTGCATTGCCAGGGTGCGAGGGAAGAAGAGGAGGAGGAGGCCACAGAGGATGGCCTTTGAAGACAAAAATGTTGTAGCCAATTAGCTAAAATGGTACAATTGGTGCATACTAAGCTTGATGGGCTCATTAAGCATTAAAACTCCTTGACATTTCCCTGTTGTAGTGATAAATAGGAATGAACAGTTTGCATTTTATACTTTACTAAATTGTATGTCTTTTTGGCTTCTTCATCTCTCATGTTTTACATGTTTAATTTTGCATCAATTTTATTAAAAAATTGAGCATTAAAGATTCTTTTTTCTTCTTCTAATTATCTTTCCTTGAAAAAATTCCTAGTTTTGTATCAATGATATTGTTTGGTTCTAAAGTTTAATAGTTAATGCTCATTTTTAAATTGCCAAAAGGATATAGACTAATTTAGCATGTCACTGCTGCTTGGTGAAAATGCCATCATTAGTGATCCATGAGTTGCAGAGAAAAATAGAAAAGAAAGGAGGCCAACAGTCTCCTAAACACCGCAAATGATTTTAAGAAGAACATTTTTATTAAAGAGGGTTTGAATGGAACCCTCTTTGACATGGTTAAATACACTAAAGCATCATCTTTAAATGGAATTACAGCTGCACTGATTTAATAAATGGGAAAGAACAACAGGCAGATTGTGAATGACATAGTGTTAGCCTTTCTATGTTAATGACATTAACCTCAGGACTACCTTTTTGTGCTATTCCAAGCTGTGAGAAAACCACACCTGGGTTGATATTAGTGGCATGAACTAGTGAAAAAGACTCTTGAGTTTTTTCCTTTTATCTTTCACTTGCATTTGTAACCAATTGGTTCAGAAATCCCCTTTTGATTTTTCAAGTGTTTTCTCCCTCTTAAGAGGAAAGGTCCTGGTAAGTCCTTATTTTCTCTGGGTTTTACAGATCAGCAGCAGACTAATAATTGCTAACTTTTGTATTGGGTATAAAAGACAAGGTTCAGTGGTCCCTGTGGGAAGAGTTCAGGGGCTGCCCTGTGCCAGACAGGGCTGTTTCCTGCCAGCTTGGCAACAGACCCACCAGCTGCCAACGTCAAGCCATTTCAAGGAGTTTGTGGCATGTTTGTGAAAACATGTTTAAGAAAGGACAGAAGAATGTGCAGAAAGAGGGAACAAAAGTGAGGTCAGAGGAGCAGTTACTGACTGTGGCTCCTGGATGAGCCCACGCGGGGCAGGCATGGCCCCAAAGGGGCCTGTGGATAACCCCGGGCCAGAGCAGGGTCATCACTGAAGGGACTACATCCTGTGCAGGACCCATGCAGAGCACAGAGACACGAGCAATGGCAGAGAGAAACCTCTGTACCCCGGTACAGTGCCTGCACTACTCCTTGCCTCCCTGAGGGCTCTGAGTGTAACCTACAGCAATAACCAGGGAGGGAGGGGAGGTGTCTGCAGTGAGGTAATGCAGTTGAGCCTGGTATTTTCCCTGGGCAAATATTTGTCTTCTTTGTTTACCAACACCCAAATCAATATTTAAATATTTATTTTAACTGACAGTAAATCAATCTGTTCTGACTGTAAGAGAGGTTTACCTTTTGGCAGCTTTTTTGGCATGTTGCAATATTCAGCTAGTAGCTAGACAAATGTGTGATGCTGCAATAACCATTTTTTTTTCTGAATCAGCACAAAATTGACTTTTAAAGTCTCTGTTAATTACAATAAGAGCACTTTTTAAAGTTCTGGCAGTCTAGTGGGACTGCAAACTATGATTAGCTTTCCTACTAGACAGACCATAGTAGTCAGTGAAGTGGTACAGAAACTGCAAACATGGGGATGAGCTGTTCCCATGCTTTACTCGTTGTTCCCGGGCTCAGGGCTTTAGGCTGCCCTGTGTTCTGTGTATACGATGAACCCAGATTGTACAGCTGCTCTCATTTAGGTTTATGGTAGCTGCCAGACAATGCTCAGTGCCAACACCTCTGTGAGAGACTGAACAAAGCTTCCAAAGAGCACTTTCAGGGCTACTCTTCATCCACCTTCCACACCCTCCATACTACTGCAGCAACATACGCTCCTATGGATTGAAGGGCAACAAGGCCTGTAGCTGTTTTGTGTGGCTGTGAAATGACATGGCTGTCGTCTGACATGAATAGTTCTTTATGGAAATGGGGTCAGGTGACTGAAAAAAAACTATGGAGAACATTTTTATTCACTGTTTTAGAGGTTTCAGTAAGTATTAATCTACAAGGAAAATTAAAAAAAAACAACAAACCACTTGCTGCATTATTTATTTGGGGAGAAGTGTATTCTTTTTTCCCTTTAAAATGCTTCTCTCCCTCTCTGTCTCACCTGCTCCCATCTGATCGGTTACCCTGGTGCAAACCAATCACTTTTTACATTATGGTAATTCTATACACCTCCATGAAAATGGCCCCAAATTATCTCACATTCCACTTTTTTTTTTTAATAAAATTCAGCAATATCACTTGAAGCACCTATATATTATTATGTAGTTTCTATATTTTTTTTGAAACATTCCCACTATATGCATTTTTAGGAAAGAGGTTCAGGATATTTACCCACTATGCTGTGCATCTAACCATAGAGTGTCTTTTCCCTATTTGGTAAAGAGAGTGAAAACAAGATAAATCCAGCCCAGGGAATGGATCTATTCTCCTAATACTAAGTTTTGATTCTCCTTCCTCACTATCTCAAACTTCAGCTTAATGGACACTCATATTTCAGCCAAGAAATATCTCTAATAATCCTAGAATTGTAAAAAGGAAGCATTTGAAGGTGTTTTCTCTGCTTTCCTATTTTAAATGATCTTTTCCTTAGTGGTGTATGCTCTTTTTGTTTTTTGCAGTGGCTGTATTCATCTGTCATTCTGCTTAGGCAGTCACTCTTTAGGCCTTGATTACCCTTGCTTTGGGCAATCCCTTCTCTTTTGAATAATATGATGAAAGCAAATCCAGTGAGGCTTACACAAT
This sequence comes from Dendrocincla fuliginosa, assembly GCA_035047845.1. Classification (NCBI taxonomy): domain Eukaryota; kingdom Metazoa; phylum Chordata; class Aves; order Passeriformes; family Dendrocolaptidae; genus Dendrocincla; species Dendrocincla fuliginosa. The sequence continues at coordinate 7,353,913 of JAWWMO010000022.1, forward strand.
GAGACCTTTAAGGTGCTGCTCAATCCTATTTGGTCTTGCTGAGACCAAAGATTGGTCTTTCCTTTCACAGAATTCATGATCACAAACACAGTTGTTATTATTCTTATAAAAAAACAGCCTATAATACAAATACTTAATAACTATATCAATGCAAGGCACTGGAATGGCTCTTACTGATGCTGCTTGATTTACTATTAAAAGAAATGTTTGTTGGCTCCAGGGAATAAAACCATTTCAATTGAGAAGCTCACTGCAGTAATTCTGGACAAATACTGTATTGCCTCTTAACACACTCTTGATTAATTTTAACAGAAATTATGACAAAAGTAAAATGAAAAGAAAATTTTAGCTGGGTTTTACTTAAATTGATAATACTCAGTATTCACTTTGGCTGGTTGGTTCATGTCCCTCAGCTGAACCTTGGTGAATGATCCCTGGTACATGGTCTAGCTCATAGTCTCATAGTCTAGCTTTTGTGTGATCAGCTTCTGAACAGAAAATGCTCACAGAGCCTTAACATATATATTTTTTTTTTGCATTTCTAAAGCATAGAGCTTGAAATGAAAATAAAATATTGCAGTTCAAGAATGTATCTCTTTCTAACTCAGTTTAGCCATGTGCTTAAAATCTATTTATTGGAATGGAATCTGAAGAGGTGGCTGAAATTAGCACTTTCTTTTAAGTGATCAGTGAATTTTAATGCTTTAATATCTGAAATTATGGATCTAAGACAAGGGATTTTTTTCTATCGGTTTTGTTTCCATGAAGTTCCACAGAGCTACATATACATAATCACCGAAGATTTTTATGTTTTACCATGGGGTTATCAACACTAGAAAAAGAAGAGAAAAAGAAATTTGAAGCCAGAAGAAAAAATGAGGTACAAGTAGGAAGAAAAAATTAAATTATTTAATAGGAATCCAGAGTAATGAAAATTCCTAAAATAGAAGAAACTTCATAGATTTCTTCCTGCACTTTCTGAAAAATCTTTTAACAATATATAAAGAAGCAACAATAATTTGCACCAAGATTTTTGTGGGAAGCTATGAGAAGTGAAGTTTCCACATCAGAACTATAAAGTTAGACTTCATAAAAATACCAGGGTTCTGTCTTAGAGGAAGTTTACAAACCTTCATAGCCATTTCTTTTTGTCTTCACTGTGAGATGCTTTGGCAATATAAATATTGCACACATAAAACTTGTAATCACAACATTATAGCACTCCACTGATGGCAGGTGCCACCAGTTCCTTAGTTTGTGTTATCACTACAGTGGCCTGAGGTTTAAAATAGTTTCCTCATTGGAGAGGAAGGAAAGGTCAGTGATCCCTTATTGTTCACCCACACCAAGGGGGTCTCGGAGATTGGCAGCCAGCAGAACATTGCAGTGCAAGTGCTGGATAGAGCTGCCAGCACAGCCTTGCATAGATCAGCATTTATTACAGAAATAGCAAGTGACTGATGTATTTTCTAGGTCAAGGTGGAAGAAGTTAAATAAGGATACTGATGGCTTGACTAGGGCAAGGTGCTATTGTGTGCAGTATCCCACCAGCTGTGGACAGGCAGTGGAGTTCTCTTTTCTTTCATTATGTAATGATATTCAAGTACTTCTGCCTTGAAATGTATTGTGTGTTTGGATTCACTGGAGGAGCCTTGCTACATATACTTCTCTTAAAGAATTGTAGATGTCTGTCACGATATAGAGAAAAAAGTAGTTTAGTAAAACTTTTAATGCATTTACTTCCTTCCTCCCCAAAATGTTCTTTATAACCACAGCACCTCAAATGAGCAGGTGGAACTGGGGGTTTCAGGGATGCTACTTAAGAAGCTGAAGGTGTCTAGAGGGAGAATGACTTCTGAGGCACCAGAACGGTGTCTCCAGACCTTTAGAAGTCTGACACTATTCTTCAGTTTAGAAAGCTCACAAGAATAAAAAGCATTGAAAGAACATTTAAAGACTTAAGACAGCTAATTAATTTCCGTCCTCCAATTATTCTTCACTTTTAACTGTTTCTTAGTTGTTTTACTTTTCAGGAAGTGAGAAAAATGAGAAGGCTCTGCCATTAAAAAAATCATAAGGGTAATCTTTGCTGGTAATTTACCAGCTTCAGTGCAACACTGAGCATCTTTCTAACTGACTTTTGGCAAAATTTCATTAAAATAATTTCTTTTCAAAAGTATTACAAATAATTGCCTTTCTCCTATATCCTCTTGCTCCTTCTTTGTAGAAAGAACCCGATGAGGTTAAAATAGCGTTTTGTTTACTTAGGATAGCTGTTTGAAGACTTGCATTTAGAATTTTCACACTTGAGGAAGGACTCTGTGTAAATGTGACATAGACACAAGTGACAGGAGCTGATCCTTTGCATTCAGAACACTTCTCCAAAGGGAGTTTGATGCAGAGCAGGTGGCTTGGCAGATAGAGCTCCACCTGGATAAACCATGGGACATCTAAACAGCCTGTTACCTACGGACATGCAGAAACCACAACAGGAAATTGAGATGAAGTATGAAAACCTTTTTGCTGCAAATTCAGGCAGCTCTTCTGCTACCTAAGGTGGACCAAGGAGGACTTTGTAAATTTCTTGTTTGGCTTTATACTGGGTGTTCCTTAATTTTATTTTTATTTTAGCCATTTTTGTATTTAATTTCTTACATTGCCAATCACTTTTGGATTACTGTAAAGGAGAGCTGTGGGCAGAAAATTAGAATATATTTGTATGTTTCTGATAGCAGAAAAAGGAGAGTTCCAAGTTTTAATTCTGAGGTCAGTTCACAATCTCCATCAGTAAAATCTGGTTAGGTTATGTACACAGACTGGGGTACTCTCTTTAGAATAAATGAAAGTAAAACTTCTTTGTTTAAGTTGAATGTATTTCAGGTTTTAGAAAGTCACACTTTATATTTAGCCTTTGCAAAAAATCAGGGTCTTTACCCACAAGACAACTTAGAGTTGTCACCAAGCTGCCAGATAACAAGCTTATATTGTTCAGGAAAATATATTACAATTTTATCTACTTGTACTGTTCAATAAAACATTAGTATCTCAGCATTTTTATTTAACAATAGGCAACCTTAGGCCAGTAATTATGCAACAATTATAATAATAAAAACTGTCCCCTGCTGCTCACCTAGAAACAAGAATATATTAAACCAGTACTAACCATCTAAAAGGAAAGCAACAAACTAGACTCATTTTTAATGCCCCTGCAGTGCACCATGGGAAGCTAATAATTCACCCTCTAATTAGTATCCCTTCTGCTGCTCTTGGCGCAAGGACAGACAAAGAGGTATCCGCTTCATTACAAACTCGCCTTGGTAATCTTTAAATGTCTTTCTTCTCTGCAGGTTGAATGCATGGAACAGGGGCAAGTAGAATGTGCAATTAAAAAAGGTTTGCTGGTATCGCCAGTCCGACCATGCATCCCAAGTCTAATGAGTGTACTGGAAAGTGAAAAAAAGCCATTTGAATGGTCTCATTCTCTTTTTTGGCTGTATTATAATTCTTCCTTCTTTTCCTTCATTAGTGTCTCCCTTAGCAGAAAACAGAAGGAAGACACCAGTGGGGTAAGGATTTGATAACTTCCCAGCATCCCTCAAATGACAGTATTGTTTAGACTTTGAGCAGCTGGTGAATGTTATCAATCTAGCTTGAGAAAAAATGAATGACAATAGGCCTTAATTAAGGCTTGAGAAGATTGTTTAATTTTTTCAAAGAGTGTATCAATTTTAATACATTTCTCCTTTAGAAGCCAGAATGATTTTGCCCCAGGACACCATTGGTTTGAAATATCCAAAGCATTTCTACATAATTTTGAATGCTGTGGAGTTTATAGCGATTATACTATTGTTACAGTGATGCGTTCCTTTAACTGTCTTGTTTACACATGCACAGTGCATTTGTTGATTAATTTAAGCTTATTAAAGAAAATGTTACATACCTGAGGGTATTCTCAACTTGCCAATACACAGCTGATTCTAATGATTATGGACAAATTAGTTCTTACAGTGGTTTGCTGCAAGGCCAGCAGTGCACTGGACAGTACTAAGAGCTCTGGCTCAAATATGGCCTAAATTACTCGTGTTATTTCCATTTCATCACTGTGTAGTGTTCTCTGTGAGGTCCAAAAATAGGTGCAATGTTCAGTTAATTTTGAAGATCACTTATTGAGCAATCACGTGACCTGTCTGCTTTCTCCTGTTTACACTCAGTCCTGCCCTCTGTGAGACTCTCTGCTTGTGTGATCACTCGGAGAGCTCAGTGTGCTTGTAAGCAGTCAAGAGAAAATTCAAAAGTGAATGACCACAATAACTAGCTTAGAATTTTACCTCCTATTTTGATATAAATCTTATTTTTTAAGTATGTAATTTGAAGAAAGTTAGTGAAGCCTCATAATCCTTGCATTTGAATATTGCAAGCTAATAGCAGGTGAGAACTGGATTATCAATACGTAAAGGATGCAGCTGTCTTGTTCAGCAATTCTCAGTGGTACAACTAGTTCTGATTTTGCATGATTTTGTAGTGACTGATGGCAACTTGGGGAATTATTATAATAGTAAATATATTAGAGTTATAAATACTGGTAAATACATTTGTATAGATTCCAGATTCGTAACAGTGATATTTTAATTATATTACTTTATTTATTTTTGGCTTTAATTCTCAGAAATATCACTATTTCTGCAGAAATTGATCATGTAAATCAAATTAACATTGAAAATTTTTAGCCTAGAGAACATTTATTTCTAGACATTGATCAAGATAATAAACAACTTAGAGAAGGTTTTAGCTCAAGACTGGAGTTCAATTTTTAATATGATTATTGGCTGCTTTCAATTCTAATATAAATACAATATTTTTCTTAAACATACCAATTGTTCCTGTTTGGTGAAATGTGAGATTTTTTCCTAAGGAAAAGCAGACGTCTAGAATAACTTAATGTCTAAATTGGTCAGTACTTTCAGGAAATTAAATTGTGAGACAATTTTCTTGTGTCCTGCACTGCATTTGAGAGGCAGAAAAGGTGTGAAATTGTTGCTGGGAAAGACAGAAGGCAACAATGGACTCCATATCTGAACATTCCAGATTATTGCCTTCAGCTGAAGTGCTGCCTCCCCCAGGCTTTAGAACAGAGCCTTGTACCTGGTAAATCACTGACAGCTTTCTCTGGTGGTTTCAGTGCGGTTGGTTTCAATTTCTGGTTTCCACAGAGAGGCTAAGAATGAAGAAATGAAAAAAAGAAAAAAAAGGAAACAGAAAGTAATAAAGTGGATAAAAGACAGAATTCTGACATCTTTCTTAAGTAGCTTTGTAAAGAGACCAGTACTTTGCATAATGGTCCATTGTTCTTCCATCTCATATGTCTCATTTAAAAAATAATTTGATTTATGTGATATATAGTAGACACGTAAGAAAAGGATAACTGAAAGTGTAATTATTGTTTCTTAAGGTAACCACTTTCAGAAGCAATCCCACAACAACAAGGTAATGTACCATTATGCTAGTTTTTTATATACTATAGCTCCTATTTTCCTTATATATTTTCACAAATTCTCTAGGATAAACCACATATTGGCCTAGTATGCAAAATTAAAAAGCTTAAACCATTACATTCCTCCTGGTTGTTTATATTGCTCGAATATTTTAAAAACTACATGGTTGCAGAACATTTAGAACATCTTAGACTTAAACTTCTGAAAACCCCAGGAAACACATCCTTGAAGCTTTCTGGTGTAAAAATATTTGCCTAGTTGTGTACAATTGAATAATAAATTTGTCATCATTGTCACATACATTGTCACATATAAAGGAGTGGAAAAGTCCAAACATTAGTGGCCACCATGAAGTTCTGAATGGCTGTTATAGGCAGGTAGTGACAATTTGGATGTGAGAGAAGGTATGGCTTTGTTAGAATGTATTTGTACCTACTTTTGAGCAGTTCTTGTCTGCAACTTTACTTATTAATAAGGAATCATTTAGCATGCTATGGCCCTTCAGAGGACTACATTGCAAATTACATTTTTTGTCTGAGTTGGGCTGTTGTTACTGGGCTGAATATGCTGTGCATGCACAGGATCGAATGATTATTAATAGTTCTAGTCTTTCCTGGGTTGCAAGCTGCACAATAATGAAAGAAAGCATCATGGTCAAGGTACAAATCAGATGGAAACATCTCCTGTGAACTTCTAATTCTAAATTTATACAAAGCAATTAAAAGCCCCTGTACTTACATATTTCTTTTAGACTGCACTAATGGTTTGGAGGTAACAAGGTAAGATAGACGTTCTGATTAGAAGCGACCAGCAGCTCACAGATCAATAAGAACAAAATGTCCTAATACCTTCTGCACCTCTGGATGATGGATTTTGTTCTACTGACTTTCAGTTTAGAGGTACTCACAGAAGTTTATAACTGAAAGATGAGAGTTTTTTGTTCGCCAAGTTCTGAAATAATATAAAATTTAATTTTGCTCTATGTATTGCAGTAAAATTCATGTGTTTCATATCACATAAGCTGAATGAACTTTTGGGCAAAGGTATATTCATTTCAAATATTTGATAGGTGAGGGTTATGGAAATGTTATGATAATTAGATAACTGATGAACACATTTTGGAATAAAAAGGAGTAAATTTTATTATTTAATTTGTTTCTGACTTTCCCGATTTGTTAGAGGTGATGCTATCCAAACATCATTCACTTTTGTCAAATGTTGGCTTGTGAGGTTTTTTTAATTGAATTATTGCACATGACTTTTTATTTGTCTGGTGTGTTTCTGATGAGGTGTTTTACTTTAAATCTGCAAAGGCATTGAGGCGTTCTCAGCTGAAGGAAACAGGTTGAAGGGTTGGATTGCTGCGACAGGATTAAAACAGCAGATTAACTCTGCCTATCTGTCTCACTCTTTTGGGAGTGCTGCTGGCTGCTTCTGCTGTGTAGGGTAGTAATTATTCATTGATTTACTTCACTTCATGTAGTCTGCCCCCAACCTTTCCAATCCCTATTACACAGGATGAAAAGAGAGACTTTAAAGTAGCAGTTGTCTGAGGAGAAGGAAGGTTTTTGATGCTGTTAATAAGACAAGTAAGGAAGAGTTTGCATTATCTGTCTCAGAAATTAATTGTTTGAACACCTGTAAAAATTAATTGAGAAGCTGATTTCCTCTATGGAGCAGAGTAGGAAGGTAGGAGATGCTCATCCCTGTCCATGTGAGCTTTTCCCAGAAAGAATCTGTTGTGCTATTTCTGTAGCATTAGAGCCATGCAGGCCACCACCGAGACATGCCTTTAATGCCAAGTCGTTTTGGCCTGCCATGTCTCACATTCTCTCAAATGTGCTGCTCTTCAAGCCAGTCTCTGCTTATACAGTCCCAGTGTCTTTACTGCTGTTGGAGAAAATGTCTGTCAGCCTCTACAGAGTCTTTCTATGATTTTTCAGGATCTTGACATGGTCTTTGACCCAGCTGCCCCAGTGTGCTGCTCCTACTCCCGTCTCCGTTCTTTATTCCTGTACAGAATTTGTAGCTGAGTTGTACAGCCTGTGTCTTGTGTTACAGTTTAAAACTCTGATGTGATCTCTAGGAGAAATACTTCAATTGCAGGAGTGCAAAGTCACAAGAACGTATGATCACTGCAATATTCACTCGTGCCACCTTGGAGATGCATGTCCCATAGGGGCTGCTCTTAAAGCAGGTACAAAGAGGGAGCAAGCTGCCTGCTGTCTCTCCCTGTGTCAGCTCCAGCATTAGGGCACAGATGAAACAATTCCAGTTTCTCCTAAAGGGCTACCCAGCAGGATACATTGCACCAGCAGTGTGCAGTATGTGTTGAAAGGCTGGAGCATATGCTCTCTCTTCACTGTGCTCACCTCTGCTGATTTAGCACCAGCAACTTAAACACTGAGCCCTAAACACTGGGGCAGTGTATTGATCCTTGGGAGGGAACCATATTAGTAGAAAGTAGTCTCTCTTTCCTTCCTGTCTTGTTCACAAAACACTAGGAAAAGCATGACTCTTACTGTTCAGGATATTCTGGTAGTTCATGAAGTGAAACTTATTTTGATGCCTATAAGAAGTTATGAGGACTGTTACTCTAAAAAAAAAAATATTCTATTTAAGTAAAAGTAAAATTTAAGTAGTGCTATCTGGATCTGCTCATTTTACTGTGGCCTAAAATGGCATTTAACTTTTTAAAAACTATTCCTAATAAACAAAGATTCTTATCTGCATTTACTTCCTTTGAATTTTATGGAAGCAGCAGTTTCTCACTACAATAAACTCAGATCAAAAAGTGTTTTCTTTCGAATTCAAATCAGCCAAATGTGCATCTCTTTCTGAATTCATTCATGCAGCTCATCTCTGATCTTCAGCACAGTTAGGAGTTTCGTGTGGTAGAAGGGGTGTAACTTATTTACACTGAATAATGTATGCATATACAGTTTGTGCAGAGAAACATCCTCCAGTAAACTGTAGTTAATAGAAATTACTGTCCTTTCATGGAACTCCAGTTTGATGAGGATCCTTTAAGGGTTTCTAATCCTAATTCGGTTAGATGTTTTTTGCCTAAATTATTGTACTATCAGCCAGTACCATACTACTGGCTTTCAGCGTGTTTCTTTTACGAAGGAGGGCCACAAGACTAGTTCAAAAGAATAATGATGATAACTATTTTGTATAACATAGGAATTACATGCACCATTTAATAATCCATTAATTTTTGTCTATTCATTGAAATACTAGTTCTTAAGATGTTCTGTAGATGTCACAATAGTAGACAAGCACCATGTTTTAGTTAGTTGTAGTTATTGTTTCCTACAAGCTCTTTGTCTCTTATAAATAATTTCTACAGCCAAAGAAGTCTGAGAATGTATTTTTTTTTCAAATTTCATTGATATTCAATTTTTAAAATTTATTTTTGTCAGTCATGTCATTCTTTTGGGAACCTATACACAGGGAATGCAGATCATTAAGCAAGTTACTGTTGTTAAAGAATGCAAATCTTCATCAAGTCCTGTTGTGGAAAAAGATCCTGGGCACATTAGTCATGGCTGCTGAGCAACTCTAACTCCAAGTCAGTAGCAGGTCAAGATGCTCACCCTCTCCAAAAGAAGGGGATAGTGCATTAAAATAGATCTATCATAGTAAATTGAAATGTTACAAATGCAGAAAGGATTATCCATTGTCTACTGTAAAATATGAATCTCTGGAGACTGGTTTCACACAATAATCTGAGTTGCAGTATGAAAAATGGTACTTTCAGAGCAAATCCTATAAGCCACATGGCAGATTCCCATTGATCTTATATAGTTTTTTTGTAAGCGTTTGTGCTGCTTCTACAAGTTGAAGGTGTCATTCCTCTGTTTTACCTAGTTAGACAGTGTCTAAATACTTATTCTGCTTGCTCTCAGTTGTTCCCTGATCTGGGTCACTGTTGGATCAGTGTGGAACATGCATTATATCATGTGTGCACCCACAGCTCACCCTCACTTACTCTCACTTTAATATTACCATTATCATCGTTTATGCTATTTAAAAGCTTCCCTGGAAGCTATTCTCTAATGGCAGTGTTTGTTAATGCTTTGAACAGTAAAACTAGTACAGAAGTTTCCTTCCCTTTGTTAATTACAATTAAGAAAGACTACCAAAGCATTTTCAGACATTGATCGTATAATTGGATGATCTGTGTTAAACAGCTGACTTTTGCCAGCTTATGCTCTGTAAACGTTTGGCAAGCTGTGCAAGCTTTGCAGTTCCCCACTCCCCAAACGAGGTTTTTTGAAGGGGCTGTGTATTGTCTTGCAGGGAGAAACAATCTGCACTTGCTCCGGAGCTGGTGACCCTGCAAGGCACAGCTTAGCTTTGTCTGGGGGTGGTGAAACGACGTTGCTCTCTGTCTGAGGGTTCTTCCATGCCACAGTCAGGTACCTGGCAATGCCCTTTGACACGCTGCCCGCCACATGCACGGGGTATCATACTTCTTCCTCAGTGCTCTGTCACAGTAGCACTTCCTTAGTATTCCCAGTGGACAGTTACTTTTTTGTCAGTTCTCTGTGCCAAAAATAGGAAACAAATCCAATTCTTTCCTCCTCTCTACCTCCAGCAAAACATAGTTTTTTTGTCACTCTCCTTTTGCTCAGGTTGTAAAATGCAGTTTGGGGATTTACCTGTTAATCTGAACTGTTCTGTACTCCTGTGATGCTGCAGGGTAGGTCTGTAAAATCATGTAACATCCATTCACTTAGCTAATGACAGATGGCCTGCAATTGACAAAGATATTTTAAAACAATACATTTGCTTTTCAAAACATGTTGCATTCAGTAATTTGGTCCAACTTTTAAGGACTTTGGATTTGGGGGGAGTAACCAAGTAATACATAGCAAATAATTTGTTTAAAACAAACATAGAATTTAGTGTTCTGCTTAAGTCTGTCTTAGAGCTGCATCTTAGTGCTGTCAGAATCACTCTTACTGAGGAGGATTTTTTGGAACTTACTTGAAGTGGAAGGTTTATTATATTTGAACTGAAAATGAGCAGTTCTGGAGGAAATCCTTGGAGAAGCTCCACCAGGATAGGACACAACAAATACAGCAGCAGCTGCAGCATCAGCATGCTCCTCACACTTTCAGCTAGAAGCTCAATGAAAGATTTTGGCAAGGCAGAGGACCCAGTGGGTGCCAGGCTGGCACTGGTACCTATTGTGTTTTCTATGCCTTATAGGACTTTTTAAAAAATGTCAGTCTATTTTTATGATACTTCAGCTTGACATCAGGGGATAAAGGGGAAAATAATTTATTCTTCTTTCAGGTCCCTTCCCTGCTATGGACTTTTTCCTTTATTCTTCTACTTTCTTGATCATGCTAAGGAAAATGCTAATGAAAAATATTCAAAAAATTTGTTGTCAAAGACAGTTTCTGGAATAGGATGATACATTTTAAGGGTGAGAATTTCCTTGACAATAACACTATAGTTTCTTACATATATTGGTCTCTGGTTTCCAATGTAAGTGTTTGAAGGCATGGTGATCTCCTGCAGTATAGCAGAGAAAAGGGCTGCCTTATTTCCAGAACCAGAAGCAAACAGCTGTGCCACTGTGGTGTAATGCTCGGGCTGAGTGGGGAACCTGCTGAGGACAGAGCCTATCAGTTCAAGAGAATTGGCAATATAATTGGCAATATGTTCTCCTTAACATTTTGTAATTACTAGAAAGGGGAGAGAATGGAGTGATCTGAGTTAACATTCTGTGCAGTGTCTTAGAGTGACTTCTAGATCTGTTTATATGGGCTTTCTTTGGTGACAGGTTCAGCAGGAGACGTTCCATGTTGAATGTAGTTGGCTTTGGGCTAGGACCAAAATTTGTGATTACAATTTCCCTCAGTATCTGTATTCAGGAGGTGGAAAATATGGCTACCTAATACAAAATATGACTACTAGCTTTTTATGCCTCACACTGGCATACTTTGTTGAGGCTCTGCAGTCACCGCTAGTTTCCAATTAACTTGCAGGCTAAATCCGGGCCTGTTGGTTTTAACTCGTGAAGTCCCGTCTGCCTTGGGACTGGGCCACCTGCCACCATTTGTGATGTTCCTGCAGGTGTCATCCACAGATCACCACTGTGCTATCTTCTTGCACCAGTGTGCCCTTTGCTTCAGTTCTGATCCGCACTGAGCAACACAGTGCTGAACTCTGCGCCTTCCCCTTCACATGGTGTTTCTGTGGGAGTGTTGCATGAACGACAGTATGAAACAATATATGAGAATACAGATTACACACAGCAAAAAGTGACAGCACATTTAGAATTAATACAAGCTCACAACAAATGTAATTATTAAGAATTTTGGAGAAGCTCAGAATAAACAGTTCTATTCACACTTGAGAGCTAGACTGAAAAATTTGCGTATGACAGATGCAAAAAGATAGCAGTTGTCTTTGAGAAAGATATGAGTGCATTTAAAGTATCTAAGCAGATGATTGTAGTTTATGTTACGAACAGCTATTCTCAGAAGTATGTTTCTGGAGAAAAAGAAATGCTCAGTGCCAGCACATTCCTGCTTGGATCAGAACTGTGAAAGACCTGAGCAGTTAAAGTTGTGTTTCTTTAAGAAGATCAAAGCAAGTCTGAGATAGTACAGCAGTTACAGAATTTAAAAAGTCTTTCGTACAAGTAAAGTTTGACAGTCTTGTTTTGAAAAAGGTATTTTAATAATTAATTCCTGTATTTTCCGAAGGCATAGACACTTGTTTAGCTTCATGCATCTCACCAAGTCAGTAAATTTATGTATGTAGAGTTAAACTGCTTATATCTTTATGCCATTGAAGACTTTGATGTTATTTATTGTTTAGCGGTTCTGCGGTAAAATTGTCTTCTGAAAGCAAAGTGGGTGAAATGCAGAAATGTTTACAAAGGGGAGAGAAAAAAATCCTAAATGAATGAGTGCTTATTGGCTGCTGAGAATTTTTTAGCAAGATATAAAACAAGACAGCGATGGTAATTATTATTTACTGAGCTTTATTTCCTGGATCATAAATTAATGCATAAGCTAAGTAGATCATTACCTCTGTTTTGTATAACCATAGATAAACTATGAGGAAAAAATATCACTGAGGAGAAAGTGTGCCTGTGCAATTATCTGCTCTCTTGCTGTTTACCATGTCTGACTATAAATGTTTTATTTTGCCCTGACCATGTTAGCATGAGGAGGGAGGTCAGAACCATTAGCAGATTGATCCTTCTCTCCTCTGTTTTATGGCCCATATCCATTGTTAGTTTCACTCCAACGATTTTTCTATTTCTCTTTCAGTACAGCTAATTTAAATAAGCAAAGTTTGGGGTTTTCAGCTCTGATTATCTGTCACTTTCTCTCTCTGTAGCTGTCTTTTCTCTGAGCTGTTTACTCATCAGATAGTTGTTACCTCCTGCACACTCTCTTACTGCTTTTTAATAATTTTTGTTATTTTTTGGGACTTTTTCTATTGGGTAGAATTATCTTATCTTAGATCATCTCTATTAATTTTAGAATTAGTATGTTTCCAAACTCTTTATTAATTTTTCTCTTCTGGCAAGCTATATATTTTCTTAAGCATCTGAATTCAGCAAGGACACTCAGTTGTCGTTCAACATTCTGTTATTAGCAGCTTTAATTCTTGAGAATCTACATTTATTTGCACATTTACATGTCTGTGTTTTAGTCATTTGTCTTATACTGCAGCTACAATAAGATAGGAGATACTTTAACATACAATTAATATTTTTCTTGGCAAATGTGACTGAATTGCCCATCACTCTTATTACAGCATTAGAGCAAACTGCCAGTCATTCAGCTTATTAGTGTCACTGTTACTGATTTCTGTTGTTCTTCAGGCAGTATAATTTTCTGTTCACTTGCCAGTATATTTTGTTTCTGTACTTCAGAACTCCTCAGCACTCAAGGTCTTGTCCTGGCCAGCCTTATGTTTGACCACAGTTCTCCGTGTCAGAGCTCCCTGGGTTCTCCCACCGTGTCCAAATGCCATAGCAGACAGTGTAACTCTGCCCTTCTGTCCTATTTCATAAGACACTGTCTCTCCATAAATGTCTACGGTGTCCTCCCAGGAACTGGTAGCGAACAGGTATGACCACTTTGGTGCAGTCCTGTGAACATTTGTGCAGGAACCCTTCCCAGGAGAAAGGTTTTTTCTCTTTTCTACCATAGGAGTGTTTACATGCCATGCACAAACCAGCGACTTTGAGAGAGGTGTTTAACATCTCCTTTGAATTAGAGTGCTTTTAACAGAGTAAACATTAATGAAAGGCAAGAGGATGACAAAATAATGTGTTAAAGAAAAATCAGATCTGAATTGTTGGAAAGGATCATTTAGTGTAGAAACTGGCACTGTTCTGGAAGAGTCCATAGAATCCAGGGAAGTAGTTCCCATGTTTATAGAACCACAGTGCCGAGACTATAATAGAGAAAGCATACAAGTGAGATGGAGTTAACTTCTCCCTTGCAGCCCTCATAGCACTGTATGCAAGAATAACACAATGCCATCATATGAATTTGTATTGTCAGTGCTGGTCATCTCATTTCACAAGGACTGCAAGGGAAAGAAAAGTAGTTCACACAAATTATAGAAGACATAACAACTGATATTTTAGCACTCTAAATCAGTCAGGCCTAGAAAAAAGCAACTTTGAATTTTGTGTTTGGTGCAGAATCACAGAGAACATTAGCCCAAAATCCCATTTGTGCATCCAGTACAAAAGAGCTTCATACGCACTGGAAATATTAATAAATCAAATGAGAGCCATGTATGTGTGGTTGTGATTTTCCACAAAATAACAGGTGTTGAGTGCATGTTAAGGCACCTGTTTTATTTGGCTGTTATTTGTCCAGAGATGCTTATTCATGCTAAATTTAGCGAGGCTGTGGCAGAGCATGAGTTCACTCGGGAATGTGAATCTGTGAAATATGCTTTCACTGGAGCATGGTGAATAATTTAACTCACTAAATCTCTTTTCCAGCTTGCCATTTAACTGTGAATAGATTTCAATTTTGATTTATTTTGTTCTCCAAGTTATTCAACAAAAGGTTTATGCAAATACATTGCAGCCTAAGGATAGCTCATATATTACTCACAGCAACTATAACTTCTGCTGCTGGTGATGGGACTGATTCAATGCTCATTGAAGTAATTGTAAAGGCTCCTACACACTTCAGTTACAAAATGCTGCCGATATTTTTCCAGTGACTCCTGTGGCTATGGGATGTGCTCTCAGCTCTCTTACTCACGCTCTGTGCCTGGTCAGATAGCTCATGTAAGGGTGTTTCTGCTGCTTGACAGGATGACTTGAAAATTCACAGAGAGTTCTTAAAGATCACCATGAGACTGTTCCCTCAAAAGATGTGCACTTTTGTATTCCAGTATTTTGTCTTTCTGAAAAAAACCCACCTTGAAACATATGTAGTCTGGCAAAAATGCCTTCCAGAAATGATTTAACCATTACATGGTACATTAAATACACTTTTTGTATTTCCTAATTTACAAATATAAACTATACCTATGGGAGTTTATGCATTATATGAAAGGAAAATATAATCTGGAAAGAATCTTTATTAATTGCAATGTATAAGTTTTGAAAAAAATTGCTTCATTCTTTGATTTTCAGTGATTAGTGATAGAATAACCTCTGACGGTGTTGGTTGCTTAACCAAGTGAAAGGTTCAGTAATGGGCACATTTCCTTAGGCACTTGGTAATTTTTATGGCAGTCAGTCCTTTGAATTCCCTCCTGATGTGACTGATGATTTGCATATACTTTATTTATATGCATAAGTATCACTTGATCTATCAATATTATTTTGTTTTACATGGTCCATAATAGCTTATCATGACTTTCTCCATATCCACCCATCATCCTGATGCACAGTGTCTATTTTGATGGTGAATCCTTAACCCCTCCCCCTTTTCCTTCCGGAAATTCTTGGCTGAATTTTCAGAGGAAGGCATAGAAGGACATAGCTTTTTCAGTGATTACTTAAGCGATTCATGTGGTTAAACCTCATCTTGTTTACCTCAACCTGTTCTTTTAATATCACCAAAACTTCTTTCCATCCCACTCTCTCAGTTTTTTTCAGATATATTCCTTTTGCATGTCAGACATTTTGTTGGTGGCGTGAACCCATGGTAATCTCTTCCATCATGTTTCTTTTAATGCCATATGCTTGCACTGCTGGATTTTGGATTTCCTTGGATATTTGCAGAAACAGTAAACATAGATTTATTTTCTTCCTGACCTGTCTCATTGGTTGCATGTTCCAGGCTTCTATTTTCTTGTAACATTTAACAGCCAACAATTACTTCCCTGCTGGACTGTTCCAAGGACTCTGTGCCCATGTAGGTTCTTGAAAGTATCATTGCAAACATTTGGAAAAAAAACCCCTTTATTTCTTTTGTTTTGTGAGTCAGCTTTTGAAATGCACTACTGGCAAAGGAAAAACAGCAGGCGCCAAGTGTTTTGAAGTGTCTGCACTACAACAATTTTCTATTAAATTAACTGGACAAAAGCTCGTCCATGTACAATAACCAGCAGATGAGAGCTGATTTTGTTAGGTGGTGTTTTAAAGAGCGTAGTTAATTCAGTAGATGGCACTATTCCTCCTGAGTCACTGAGCTAATAACCCAGACACAAGGTGGTTCTCCACTATGTCAGTCATCTTTTGGGTTTTTTCCAGATGAGACTAAATGAAATTTTGGAATATTTGAGTCCATTAAAAGTTCCCATGAGATTATTTGCAAGAACACGGGCAGCTTTCTGCTGAGATCCCAGTGTAAGTGATTATTCAGTTTGAATAAATTTGCAGTTGTGTTTCTGTGTCTGAGCACTGCCTGCACCCCTTCTGAGTTCAAATGAATAATGTGGTAGTTCTACATATGGTAACATGGTAGTTCTACAAATCATTCAAGATTTAAGAGTTGGTCTGGAAATATTTCCATGTCTGCAAATTCCAGGTTCTCTTGCTGTGGGTCCAAAAGTGCTGCAGCTACAAGAGGCCCTGACCTGGCACAGGTTCCCTCGGTTGGTTCCTTCGGTCCCTGCACAGCAGGCACACAGCTCTGTAAGATGTACCAGCAAGAGGGCAAAAACACTGCCCTGTCCTCGGGCCCAAGTGTGCACTGAGCTGGTGTTAAAGACAGTAGGACTGTGTCTTCCATGAGAGTGGGAATGTCAGAGTTCAAAACTTGGTCAAAATAGCATTGATTAAGAGAATTAAATACTGAGAAAGAAAAGTTGTATGTGTTCTGGATGTGTTTTTGTCCTCAAGCATAAGAAGCAGCATAGCCCTAGCACTTTCTTCAAGTAAAAACTTTTTATAGTATTGGATTTTTCCCACTAAAAATAAAGCATTTTATCACAATTGTCTTGAAGATAACTATTTCCATTACTTTCTTGCTTATAAGACACTGTTTAAATTATTCTGTGATACTCCTTTGGTGGACATAAGAATAACAGACATGGTGACAGTCTCACTGCAGATATTCAAAGCTGCCAGGATAAATCCCGAGTCTCTCTTGAAAAGTATTTCAAAATGGGAGATGAATAAAAGGAAATGAAATAGTCCAAGGACTAAACCAGTGATCTCTCAAATATATTTCATTTCACCTCATGTGAAGTTGGTACATGAAACACTTGAAGGATGTGGTAACACTTTGGTGCTGTCTGTATATTCAAATTCAGCCACTGGGACTGCTCATATGCATGAGCAGTGATTGCTTTGGTTGCATTTTTTTCTTGGCCTAACAGTGGTGAGCTGGGAGTATCTATGAATGTAACATAGGAAACTGTTCTCCCTTATGTAGCACCGACTTTTTAAATCAAGTGGAAAACAAAGGCTATTTTAGAGTCAGCATAATATAGGCAAAACCATTTTTCCACCTTTCAGTTAGATCATATGAAGTCTTCTAAAACAGTCCATGCCATAAATGGAAAATTAATAAAGATAGTGGGCAATTTGAAAGGTGAGGATGGAATTTATTGCAGTGTCTTGAAACAGCCTAATCTAGAATTAATTTTCTTTAATCATAGTAATAACTTTTCACTTGCTTGTTTTGGAAATGTGGTGGGAACACAGCTGCTTTCTCTGAGGAGCTGGTTGTAGCAGCATGTAGCTTCCTTCCTAATTTGCAGGGGTGGAACAAATAGGCAAGTAGATATTCAGTGCAGCAGAGCACTGGAGTGTTTTTTACTGTAGTACAACTGAGTATCTTGTGCTGTTACTTAGTAAGGTAATTAGCTGTACTTACTGAGAGTGGGCAGTGTAGAAATACAGATTTTGGAGAGATGGGCTTTGGATGCTTACACATTTTTAGTTTTTCTGATAATGATTTATCTCCTGTAAGCACCTCCATGAAACAGACATCAGCATTTATTAAAGGGAGAATGATCTGTGATAAAGACATAGTCAGGGGACTTGGATAATCTGAGCACAATTCCCAATTTGATTTCTAATGTCAAGTAAATAACTTGATGCAGGTTGCATGTGCAATGTTTTGGAGCTGAGTGATTGTTATACGCAGGGTTCCTGTGCCTAATCCTACCACCTCCAAAAATTAGTGTTTCTCCAGCTGTGTTGGCACTACAGCAGTTTAATTCTCCTTTTGCAAAACAGGAACAACTCCTTCTTATTTAGAAGATTTCTTTAAAATCTTTAACTTTTCTGATGTGTCTAGCTGTAATGATGTGAGAAATCTGTATGTTTGTAGTATTGACACATAATTTTTCTAAAATCAAAGGAATGGTAGTAGATAGCAAATGTGAGACAAATAAGAGGACAATAGATTTTTTTTCCTCCAAACCAATAGATTCTAAATTTCATTGAGAATACATGAAATTAAATGCAAGCTTTTTTCTTTATTTTATTGGTAGTTTGGTTATATCTTTCCATTACTATGCTGTGATCTAAAAGAAGCCCTTAATAAGCAGTATTGCACAGTTCTGGTGTGTAAATATCATGAGCTTGGTTTGAAATAATGAACCTATTAAAAAAAAACCCAAACCAGTGACCTATAAATAATTTCCTCTAGCTTTCTCACTCAAGTCTTGAGAGTTATATCACTTTTACTTTTATTGAATTCAAACTAAAATCAGAAAATTTCATGCAAAGATTTTATTTCAATAGAAAGGTCTTCTAAAATGACATGTGAGTTGCCATAAAATATTGGAGCTTGGAAAACCAGATGTGGTTAAAATACTTGTTTTAACTTGGACTATGAAGCCCATCTTTTCCTTGTATATAATATAATATATTTTAATTTTAGCTGTTTGATGTTTACATGTTTATGAGGATTACAGATCTCTTTAGAAAATGGGGAAATATTTCTTCCCTTATAAGTATTTTTATATAGCTGTGTATAACTTAGTGTTTTACACACTGTGGTGTGAATAGCAGTCACCCCTGTATTTCAACACTGCTGAAGTAGCAACCAGGCAGTTACTATTGATTTGTGTTAATTGCTTAATGTCCAAGCAGGGATCCCCTATTGTCTTAGGTACTGTGCATATGGTTTTAAAAGTCTTTGGCATCCTTGCTCTGACTCCATTAATAAGATTCCTGCTTGTAGCAGGACAATACATGATCACCTTTGTGTTTTCTCCAATTAAAATTACCTAAATTACTAACATTTTGCTGGTTGTTTGCTCTCAATGTGTTAAAAAAGGAAAGAGTCTGGCAATAAATACATTTCTTTTCTGTACAGGGCAATAACGATTCTCCCTGCATTCCTTCACATTCCTCCCGAATTCTGTCGCTCAATAATATGCTCCTCTTGTCGGCCTAAAAGCATCCCTGATGGTCACAGCGTATCAGCTATGAGTGCACCCTTCCTCCATTTATATTGTTTAATAAGCTGATACTGTGGCTTCAGTCAGTACTTTCTGTCAGGTTCATGTGTGTTCTTTTTAAAGCAGTTCTGATTCCATAGATAAGTCTCTGTTTGATCTGTCAGTGATTACATTGAGCAAGACCAACTTCTGCAACATTCCCAAGGCAAAGCAATTAAAACACTGCATTTCCCTCAGCCCTCCTGGCTCCTAATGGCTGTTTGTATTTTCTGGGAGGGTGATGGAAAAATGAACAGATCTGCTCAGCACAGAACAGTGGCATTAAATGATACTTACCTTCTTTAAAAATGCGTGTTTTGTTATGCTGAATGCTTTCTTATCCTTTCAAACCAAGTTTAGTATGGCAACTCGTTTTGTCCTTGCAGACAAAAAGTGGTTCTGTGCTAATGAAGAGTTAGTAGGTTTTTAGCTCTGGTAGAAGAGAGAAACGTTCATTTGCAGTTGTCGTGGCCGTGGGAGATAGTAATTGCTGTGGCTTGTGGCAAATTTATTTGCATCAGAATATATCCACATGGGTGATTCAGAGTTAATTTTAGCTGCTGGTGAGGCCCTGAAAGCTTGACACATTTTTTCTCTTTAGGGATGTCCAAGGTTCTCTTGTTTTACAGTTCCAGTTCTTCCTCTGTGAAATTGAGGCATGTGCATGTGACAGTCAGTTTTCATGAAGACAGATCACTGTCTGTGCAAGGTTAAACCTCAAGTCCATGAGTTTTGGCAGCCACATCACTCAGAAATGGCAAAAGACTATCACCTTTCAGTCCCTTGGCTGTCTGTCTTGTCAAAAGCTTTTCTGGAGCATATTATGTCATTAAAAATGTCTTTATAATGAGTATGAGGAAGTAATTTGGCCAGTGTTTAAGTGCTAAAGGG
This sequence comes from Dendrocincla fuliginosa, assembly GCA_035047845.1. Taxonomy (NCBI): domain Eukaryota; kingdom Metazoa; phylum Chordata; class Aves; order Passeriformes; family Dendrocolaptidae; genus Dendrocincla; species Dendrocincla fuliginosa. The sequence goes on from JAWWMO010000022.1 coordinate 7,374,153, forward strand.
ATCACGAGGAAGAGAAATTAGTTTGAAGCTACATTGAAGAGTGTGAGTGAGAAAGGGATGTGAAAAGCAGACTTCATCTTTTTCCGGTAAGGAGTAACCAGAATATTCAGAAATGAGGATAGGCCTGTACATGCTGAGTATCCAGTGATCATGTGGACTTGAATGTGAACTGTAGCTGCTCAGAAACTCTGAAAAGGATCTGGTAAAGGAAAATAAACCTGAAAGAGTCCAGGGCCTAATTTTCAAGCATTTGTAGCTGGAGAGAGAATTTTAAAAGATCTTAACTCCAACTAGGGCACGTAGATCAGGATGAGATTTTCAAATACACTCACCAGCACAGTTCCCGTTGTGACACCTAAGACCAAAGTTTTAAAAGACTTTGCCCCTCAGCATGCTTAGGTCTTTTAAAAATGTGTCTGAAACTGTGTAGATGGAACAGAACTTCTTTCTCTGAAGTATAAATATCTAGACTCAAGAATGAGGGAGTGCTCATAGAGCACTTTCCTCAGATTTTTTGGGGATGAGGGAAATTCATTCTCCCATTTTTTGCTGTTCTCTCAGAGAAGCTCATGAGTACTGGGATAAATAAGATTCAAGGAGATGATGTAAGAATAATTATGCATTCACCTATTTACAGGCAAAGTAGGGAGACTCTGGACCTCTTTCTCTAGTTTCTACTCAACTTTCTGTGTTGCTTGTATTTACTTCCACATACTCTTCCTCTGTCACTAGTGACACCAGGATACCATCAGCAGAAGTTCTATTGGAAAAACATGTTGATTTTTTTGGGGTTAAATTAAAAATTTTGCATTTCTGAAGCTGCTAGTTAACAATTCAAATGTCATTCAAATGTCTTAAAGGTTTTTTAAGAACAAGTTTCACTGCAACAGCTTTTTAAAAGTTTTAAAGTAAAAACTTAAAACCAGGAAGTAGCTGACTTATCAGTAACACCCTCCTTCCCATAGAAAAATGTCAAATAAAATGATTAAAAGATTATTTACTTTTAAGGATGAAGGGGGGGAAGTTGAGAAGAAACTTTCAATTGGGAAAACTTATAAAGTATATCTTAACTAGGACGGTGTGAAGTATCTTAAGCAGAAGACAAGATATTAGATTTTCATCATCAATGACATGGCAATTAAAAAATAAATACATAGATTTAATATTAATCTTATTTTTTCAACTAAATATGATTTTTATTCGACTCTATAACATTTAACAGACAAAAGAGGTATGACTTTATACAATTAAACATTTTACATGGTTCTCAAATGGAAACTTGAACTAGTATCAAAGAATGCCCTGAGTGTGTAAATATAATTAGTCTGGCTATTATGAATCAAATCCTTCATAATCCTCATACATACAGAGACTGAAGGATGGGATCTGTTTGTCTTTGTAACTCCTGAAATAGAGCTAATTTGCAATGGCTACGCTAGTTTAGCTTATCTATAAAATGAACACATATTACAAGTGCTGTTTTACAGTTCTAATATGCTGTGATTAATTTTATAAATCATTCAAAGCCTTGGACACTAATTGGTTATTGTGCACGCACACACACAATAGACTGGCAAAAAGCACACCTCCGTAAAACCTTGGGGCAAGAAAATACTCCAGATAACCTCTTGCCATCTCCTTATTTAATGATATTATGAGCAACATGCATTGTAAAGGTTTAACAAAGAGTCAAATACATTTGTAAATGTACTGTCCAAATAAGGCTGCTGCAGACCTTTTGGTGGCATTAGGTCATAAACTGTAGTACATCTCCACCTGTAAGTAGAAGATTAAAGCCAAGACATTAGATCCTGAGATAATTTTCTTCACTGTGGCTGTGTAAGAAACCTGTGCTTCTCCTCCTCCCTCCTCCACACCTACTACTGCATTGTTACTGAGTTAAATTAATTCTAGGAAGTAAATAACCTCATCCACGCAGACAAAAGGCAATGAAATTACCACTTTCTGGCAAAAATGCTGCTTGAGCAGAATCAAAAATTTTTATCAGGTAAATATGCAAATACCTAGCTACATATTGACATGGCACTTTCAAGTGTGTTGACACCTATGGACTAGGGGAGATAGCTTTTGTGGGGGTGAATTCAGTCAACTGTATTGAATTTCAGCACAGCTTTGCAAAATGCCTCGGGAAGGTTGTTTGGCACTTCCATGTTTAGCCACATTCTGAATGTATCTGAAATTGCCTGCAATTTTCTTAAGGTAGTAAATGAAATAAAGCCTTTCAGAAAACTTAACATGATTCAAAGTAGATGATACAGATTCATTGTCTTAAAGATAAGTAGTGTCACTATTTTATTTGGCAGCATTATTTGTTAGAAAGTGCTTATTTTCATTGCATATTGCATAATTGTCTGAACATTTGCATTTGTTTTTTACAGCCAATGTAGGTTACTACTAAAATACTGTCTCTCTGACAGGTTTATAATTTTGCTGACACAGGTTGGCAGATAGACGAGCATCTCACACCAAACATAAACATAAATTTCAATAAATAAATAGAGCAGGGTCTGTTAGCACAGTTATCAAAAGAGAAAAGCCTCATAAGAAAATAACAGAAGGCTTTTGACCCTTTAAATTACAGCTCACTAGCTCAGTGCTACGATGAACCCAGCTCCCAGGCACCAGTGGTACTCTGACTACCCCCTGGCATCTGCTTGTATGCTGTTCACATCAAAATCCCCATGGAAGGTCACATTGCTCCCAAAATTAAGTAGCTAATAGACTGCTTGAATAATCCAGGTTCTAGGTCAGAGAAAGTCTTTTATGCTAGTCTGCAGGATTCAGGGCTGGCATCTATAGCGAGCTCCAGGAAGAAGGAAGGTATATTTGAGTATTTCTCTGAGTGTTTTAACCTTTGTCTTTGTAAGGTAAAGCTTGAAGCAATTAATTAGAAAAGGTAGTTTGAATGAACATTAAAGTAGGGAGGTGCCATAATATTATTAATTAGCACTCATTTACTTAGAAGTATTTCCCAGGCATGGGGTTAGAACTCGGTCCCACTGACTTTGCAGAAGGCACACTGGTACTTACTGATTACCAGATTATCTGCTGGTGTGACTGTAATGGATGAGAAATACTGTCCCCCTGCTTCACTTTTAACAGGTCTTTTAAAACCCCTCCAGGGATGGAGACTCTGCCAGTTTCCTGGGCAGCCTGTTCCAATGCTTTTGGTGAAGAAATTGTTCCTAATACCCAACCTGAACCTCCCCCTGTGCAAGTTGAGGCCATTCCCTCTTGTCCTGTCACTCTACTTGGGAGAAGAGACTGACCCTCACCTCACTACAACCTCCTGTCAGGGAGTTATAGAGAGTGAGAAGGTCCCCCTGGAACCTCCTTTTCTCCCAGCTGAGCCCCTCCTTCTCCCAGTTCCCTAGGCTGCTCCACACAGGACTTCTGCTCCAGACCTTCATTG
>JAWWMO010000022.1:7377685-7402432 GCA_035047845.1 Dendrocincla fuliginosa
GTTCAGCTGCTGTCCACCAACACACCCAGGTCCTTCTCCACTGGGCAGCTTTCCAGCCACTCTGCCTCAGCCTGTAGGGTCATATGGGGATTTTGCGTTTACAACTACTTGTAAATGGAAAGGAGGCTTCTTTTCAGGTCTGTTTGAAATCCTCACATCTTTGAGGGAGTAACTACCATAGTAGGGGGTTATGGATATTTTTTCATTACTCAGGCATTGGTGCTTGGTCCCTTGCTAGAGCTTGACCTGGTTCAGGACTCAGGTCCGTCCCACCCCATGGCAGCTGCATTCACTATGACATTGTGGCCAGCACTAGTTACACCAGAACCTGCAGGCATCCTTCAGACAGCTGGGATGTGTGAGTGTGAACGTAACTGGGCTGACATAAAGCTGCCTGGTTACAGCTCTGAAATGAATGGACCTCTCAAAGGTGGAATTCAGCCTGCGCTGTTCTGACTCTCAAGGACTCCACTCTCCTCCCTCACAGCAGCGGCCCCAGCTGAGCTATCAGAATTAGAACTAGTTAGGACATGGTCACTAATGTGACAGACATTACTCCTTTTACAACCTATTTTTACTTTCCTGACTCTACTCTGACAGTCCCTTTACTACTTGTACCATTCCTCCTAATTGTCATTTTCATACCTGTTGTTTATATTACTCCCATTACTGCCTTTGAACCTTCAGTGGAAGACTCCTCTGTGTCATCAGAACAGCAAACCTGGGAATAACAAAAGACCTTTTGTGAATCAGCTAGTTTCAGTTATTTGCAGTAAGTGACTTAGTGTAGAGGAAAGGTGTGTGGATTCTTTTTTAACAGAAATTAATTATAATTCTTAATATTTGTTGGAATTGACTGGAATTGTTGGAAGAGACTGGAATTGTTGGAGCTTTCATAATGGATTGAATAATATATGTGGGAAAGCCTTGTTTTTCTTTTAAACAGAATCTGCCTGTCAGCAGGAAATTTTTACAGTGCTAGTTCTTTGATTTCTTTATGTGGAGTTGTGGGGTTTTTGTTTGTTTGTACATCTTTCCTAGGAGTTACTGTACCTTTGCCTCTGGCTGAAATTCATCATTGGTACTTTGGCTTTTCATTATTGACAGATATAGACATATATATCATGGGTTTGTATTGAGTATGAGATGTTTTCTTTGTCTTTTTGAAGAGTAAAATTTCTTTGTTGTATAAACATCAGATTTCAGAATAGCTTCACTGTCAGAGCCCTTATGAAGATGTAATAGATATGCAACTTAAAATCAAATCCAACGTAGCCAGAGTTCAAAGGCAGTAGAGAAGAGATCAGGTAGAGGAGAAAAGATATTAATCCATTGTACTTCCTAACTGAAGTTCTTCATGAAGTATGTAAACATCAGGAGTTAAAAACAACAAAAAAAGTCTTTGAGAGAACAATGAGGTATCCACTAGCTTCCAAAATAGGCAAAATATCCCAATGTCTAGTCCACTGCCAGAGTTAGAATGTGTGTGTGGGTTTGTTTCTTTTTTCCCCACAGATATATGTTGGGGTGAGGAGCTCAGTAATTTTCAGTTCTATTTCGAATTTAATGAAGCAAAATCCTCTCATGCTTCTAACGTGCAGTGAGTGAGCACTGGAACTGCTCCAGCCTTTTGTCAAACAAAGCTTTGCTGTTCTACTGTTCTATTGGGCCATCTTGTAGATGAAGCACTGCATTTTTCAACTCCTCTTTCATTACTCAGTGCACTGACAGCAAGTTTTTCTAAAAATCTTGAAAATAATTAGCATAAATACTGATTTGTAAATTCTCCTGAGAAGTGTTATTCAAAATGATGAAGTGAGGCACAGTCAAAAGTAAGCTGGAGATTTAATGAGAAATATTTGGCTTGATTCTTCTTTACTTCACTATAAATCACCAACAACTATTGCACTCTCTTAAAGCAAATTTAAATGTAGTGGGAAGTAGTGTTGCTTCAGAGTGCTTGTGCAAAAGAAGACAGTACTAGAAATGTTGATTTGTAACAATCATGCCTAAACAGTGGAAATACTCTGACTTACAAAATCTTTCTGTATAATACATTCACAATTATTTTAAAATACGTTTTAATCTGCTCCCATTTATTAACAAGCAGCAAGCAGATGGAGCAATTTTTTTTCTGAAAGCAGTTTGGGAGAGGTACATTGTTCCACATGCTGCAACTCCACTGATTTACAGCTTCTGCAGCTCAGGAAGCATCTCTGGATAAGCCTCTGTTCTATTCAATGCAAAGGAGAAAGGTTTACAGTGCAATCTCACCTTTATGACATAAATTATAAATGAAAATAGTTATACAGTGAAACATTATAACATCAGAGTCACTAACATAAATTTAAATGATCAGATATTGTGGTTTTACATAGACTATACTCATAAAGTGTTTTTCACTTGAATGTGATTTAGCCAGGGAGACTGAGAGATTAAACATCCATTTAAACAAAGAGAATTTCCCTGTGCCACATCAAACCCCCTCTATCTTTAATCTTATGACTATTTGAATATCTTTTGAGCTGAGTCATTTGTAGATTATCGTACAGGTCTGTTTTTACTTAAATTGTTACTTACTGTTGATTTTTTTTCAAAAGGCCACACCTAAACAAGAGTACTGGTAACATACAGCTTTTATGTAGTATTTTGGATATTCAGAGCACTGCTTCTAGGTACTAAAGGTGTTTCACAATCACTAATTTTATTTGGCCACTACAAACACATTATCATCTAGCAAGATAAAATTGAAACAGAAGGTTCAAGTCCTTGGTCTTAAGATGAAGACAGTGGAAGGAGGAGCATCTGAATTCAAAAATTGCCATGTAGTAAAACTGAGGAATTATTTCAAATGTCTGATATAATGAGGCAAAAACTTGCAAGTGACATTTTAAGAACAATTGGGACTGGAAAGTGGTGTGAAACCACAGGAAGTACAAACTGCTTTAGAACCTTTGGATCCTGCGGGTCTAGACTGCCTCACGTGAGGTAAAAGCATTAGTGTTTACAATATGGGATGAACTCAGTGTTGTAAAGTGATGAGAAAGAGGAGAAGAAATTAGGAGGGAATATTTGATGCATCATCTGGCTGCCCAGAAAATGGGCCATGACGTTGATAACAGGCACTGCTACATTTATGTTGAATTGTGTGCTTACCAGGAACCCCTCTGACTTCTAGCAGGGTCCATAGCCATAGGTGCACCCCTTGCTCCTGGTGGACCTTATGTGATACTACCCATGACTTTCTCAGAAAATATAAAGGAGTGTGGGAAATCTGCTCTGCCCAGGTGAGATGGCAAGCAGATAAATACCTAATGACAGGATTAACAAAGATAACAATAAAATCCCCAAAACAAAACTCTAGGTGTTTTGTTGTGAGAGTGAGAAACAAGGTTTGAGCGTATCCAAGAATATAATTTGGTGAAGTATTGGAAAGAAACTACCAAGTGGAATTCAAGAGCGCAGAAACTGAAAGAAAAAGAAGAAAATGCTAAATTAATAATGAGATCGCCTATTGTACAAAAATGTTACCTCTTAAAATCAGTTTGAGCCCTCTGTCAACCCCATCTAATTTGCATCGAGAGGTTAGAAGAAGGTGGCAGCTGTGCAGTGTGTCAGGGCATAAGAGAGAGGATACATTTTGCAGTACACTTGGTCAAACTGCAGTGTAGTGCTGGCACTGGCCCAGGAGGATGAAAAGTACTGGCTGGTGTTGATAAGCAAGTATTAATTAAATAGTGTGAGAGAACAGAATGAATGATACAAACCTTGGCTTTATAGTTGGTATCAGCCTCTGTGTTGCTGCTTTTGTTGTTATTGTGTATTAACAGCCCTGAGTACCTGAGGGCTCATTCTGCCAGATGCTGCACATGTGCGTGCATAAATACTTACACATATATGCACACAGACAGCAGTGAGAAGGACTTTGGCTGAAAGAATTATGAACATTTGAGGCATATCCATAATATCTAAGATGTGTCATGATGGTAAGCCTTCCTAGTAATGGCTGTAATACTAGAAAATGTGATTAATGGAACTGAAGAGGAAAAGATAAAGACCACAGAAAGATTGAAAGAAGGAGGGATGTGATGGTTGAGGAGGAAAATACACTGAAAGATACTAACAATTTGTTTAACATTGAATAGATCATTGTAGGATAAAGTAGGAGAAAAATAGAAAAATTCCAACTGTACCTGTAGGTGCTAATCCCCTGCTACTGGGAACAGCTTTATAGTCTTCAACAAGCATAGATTCTTGCCTTGATAGGATTAAACCTAGAAGAAGACAAATGACACATTAATTCAGTTTCCTCCTTCACTTCAATTTCTGTAGCTACCAGAAGACACTTTCATTAACGTCTTCTGAGCTAGTTGACTTTTGGGGTTGTCCAGTATAAAAAGAACTACTTTCCTAAACCAGGTGAACCTACATTATGAAACAACTTCAAAACCTTCATACTCTGAAGCCTACAGAGAAAATAACAGCCAAAATTTTCATTTGAAGCTAATTCTTAGTTTGTTTGTGCAGCTGCCTACTGTCACCTTTCCTCATGGTGACTTTGCTGAAGCAGCACTGCCTCTGTCAGTCTCGCACACTGGAAGGACTACATCTAAAAGAGCAGGTTGACTCAGCAAGTGTAAGACCAGCAGGCTGGTTGCAGCCAATTTCAGCAGGAGGATTTCAAAATTGTTATATAACTCGCTCTGCAACCTGTTCAGCAAAACAGATGGAGGGTAGAGACAGATGCAAGGGCAAGAAAGAGTAAGAATGCAAAGGTAGTAGGACAAAGAGGGGAACATCATAAAGAGACAAACAGAAGAGTGAAGAAGGATTGATAAAAAAAAAAAAAAAAGAGCTGGTAGAAAACTCCTAGAGTGTCTCAAAGAAATCTAATTGATTGCTATAGGTTTAGTTTTCTCTTGTAGTTCATTGTATTCAAATTACTCACTAAAATAACCCCCAAAACAAAACACAAAAGCCAGAAACAACACCCTCGCAATTTTACAGTATCATTCATATTCATTACACAATATAAACTTATCAACATTGCTGATTTGGTAGGACGTCATTTCACTTTGAAAATCTTATTTATTCAGAGAAATTCTAGAATAGTTTTGCTGAAGTCAGTGAAGTTACATTGTGTAGTACAAAAATACTACATTGTTAAGTATTTTTTTAAGATTATAAATATTTGCTAGGTTTTGCCAGATTAATATATATTGCATATATTGCAAATATTGTTTGACAGTTAAAATAATGCATCTAATTATGATTCATACACTATTTTACTAACAATTTAATTAGATTTTTGGTGGCACACATTTTCATTACCCAATAATTCCTTTGGCAAATATTTATTAAAGGTTTGAATGCAGTTATTATTTCATATGAACTGGTTAGATTGCTTCTTTCTACATCAGTTTGCTGTTTGCATGTGATATTTGGTGGAAGTCTTAATATTTATGTCAGCCATCCATTAAACTATCACTACAGTCTTCTCCAAAGTTTTCTGGAGGAAGGTAAGGGCGTTTTTTTATTGCTCACAAAGACTTCAGAATACATTCATTAACTAATCTGCTCTGTAGCTTCTCATACAGAATGGGAACATTGAGCAAGAAAGGCAAACGTGGCTTATTTGAGACAAATCCACACTAACTGCACATTTCCAGCTCACGAGTGATAACATTGGCTGGATAAGTTGCTAAGTGTGGTCAACTTTCTCACACTGTATTTCAAGATCAGAGAAGGATGACATTAAAAAACACACCACTAAGGAAAAATAGTAATCTAATTTTACTGAAGATGAACAAAATTAACCTTCATTTGAGTATGCAAGCACGTATAGCATTTGGCAACTTAACACTGTCCTCTGAGGACACAGAAGGCAGTGCTGAAACCACTCATATTCCAACTCCAGACTTTATTCTTGGAGGCTTTTACACATGAGTAAGTGCTAAATAATAATAATAAGCAGAGACTGAAACAAACTCCTGGTATCTGAAGGGTGTCAATGCAGTCAAGATAAAGAACTGGGAGCTCTTCAAGTGAGTCAGGGTGTGACAAAATCTGTGCTGATGAATGCTGACATCCTGAATAAAATCACTACACGGCTTCACGTAGGTCAAGAAACTACATTGTTTCCCTGAGCCACAATGACAGCAGGGTGACAGAGATTAATAGCTTTGTATTGACTGAGCAACTTCCAGTTCCTTATCTTTGTCAAGTCAAGGCTCTGTCCAAGAGCTGAAATTGTTATTAGACTTATAATTGCAAAGACATTTAAAGGGTTTCCCCTTAAGGGACTATGAAATCCAATAAACCTTTCATAAAACCTCAAGCATTCAAGTGCAAAACCCTTGTCTCAGAGACAGGCACGCTCACAGCCATAACAGGGGAAACCTTGAAGCCTCATACATTGAATAATGTTTGATTTATGAAGTTGGTTTTGAATTTGTATCAGTTGTTTTATTAAAAATATATGAAAGAATGTTTTAAATATGAGTGAGCTGTGTTCACTTCTGTCTTGATCAAGTACTCTATGTGTCTGAGCTGGAGGTCTTTCTTCACCTGTCACTTAGATTCATGAGAGCTCAGGAATACTGAATTTGTATTGCTAATTTAAGGTGCTTAATTCAATTTGGATGAGATTAAATCTCAATTCCTCACTGAAGTTTCAAAATAAAAGCTTTAGGATCAGGCTTGGATTTCTTTATTATTGTTGATTTGTAAGGAAATATTTGCAGCATGTAAAGAGTTTGCAGTACTATATGTCAGATTTACTTAATGAACCCCTTGGAATGAGAGGATGCAGCGTTTTAAAGCAGTAGATTTAATGCTTGTCTCTGTGGCTTACTTAGAGTCTCTTCCAGTACAGCATAGTGTAAATTGAGAAATTGCACTGGCCTCAGGAGATACCAGAGTCTTTCTTTTCTTTAAGAAGCTGGAGCTTTGCTGGGAAATTATTGTGGTTTGTCAGTAACCCACTCTGTGATAAATTTTCTTTTAATCTAATTATTTACTTACTTCAGAGCTTAAAGGGCTTGTATTGATGCGATGCCAGTCATAACAGTGGTAGTCGCAGTCATTTTGTAGCAGAGCAAATGGTATTGCGTGGTGCAAAGTGAGGTAGAATCTGCCCCATGATTTTAAAGAAGGGAAATCTCATAGAACTCTACTGTGTTGCATCTCTTCCCTTATATACTGTTGATTTTTTTTTTTTTAAGACAGTAAGAAATAAACAGTTAATGTAATTAAAGTCTAGCTTCTTAATAGTGATAAACAGATTTAATAGTCATAATGCATTTAGGCACATAGCTTTCATGAATTAACTCTTCCACAAAACAGAGTGGCATTCACCAGAGCCAGTTCCTCCAGGCTGTACAGCTCTAACCTGGTGTGTCTGCAGCCACCACAGACTGCTCTCTAGATATTTCAGCATGTACGGCTGTGAGTTACCTTCTCATGGCAGTAACAGCAGGGCTTGCCACCTCCCATCGCTATAAGCCATATCCTGGGACCATCAGAGAGATGTGGAGATTATGCCTGATCTTCCCTTTTGATCCAGAAAAGACAGTTTGAGGTTATTGACACTAAGAAAATACTTTAGTTTTAGAGACCTGTAAACCTGAGCATTGAAGTGACTGTACGATCCTTATGCATCCACTGGACTATAAGAAGGCTTATTTTTTGTTTGTTGTGTGTCCATTTAATTCACATGCATGTTTTAGACTAATGCAACCATTATCAGGTTCAAACCATTTTCTTCCTACCTGAGTAAGAACCTACTATCCTACCTGTTGTGAGAACTTAAATCAGTTAGAACCCTCTCATTATATAACACAGTATATGCATAATATCAAAGGCAGATAGACATGGGAACTCGTTCTATGCAGTGTTAGGAACATGCTCACTGATGCCACTGTGGGTAGTGACATTTCAGTGTCCTGTACAAAAGCCATCACTTTAGTCACGTTGTTGTAGGACAGAGTGTTTTGCCTGCTGCCTACACCCTGTTTGCTACAGGGAAAAGTGTCCAAGGAAAAAACAGGAAGGAAGTAACAAACTGGAATGGACACAAGCTGGAAAAAGTAATTACTAAAAAAGCTGATGTGTGAGGTGAAAACTGAAGAAACCCCTACTGTTTCTATTTGGTGTTTTGGAGTGCATGGAAAAAGAATTAATACCATTAATCCTTCTGAGTATTTCTGTAAATATTTGATTTTTGTTGTATTATGCTTTTTCCCTCTAGTGTTTTTCATATAACAGTGTCAATGCTAATTTCTAAGTATATTGCCACAAATTAACTTTCCTTTGTTGCTCAATTTGTGACAAAAAAAAAAAATAAGCAGTAGAATTGTGACTTAGAGAAAACTGTAATTGGTTAAGTTAGCCCCTGGCAGAAGATGAGCATCTAGCCATCTCTTCTCTTATTGAATGTTTACCAGTAATTTTATGTCTATGTATATAATTTCGTACATGTTGTTCTTGTATATACTAAATAAGAACCCTCTGGATTCTTATTCCCATAAATATACCATATATTCTCTGTCCCTAATTGTGTGTAAGAAAGAAATCAAATGTATACACCTAAGCTGTTTGGGTGCTATGCTGCTTTGTAGTTTGCTTATCAAAATTGTTGCCAGTTAGTGCAGTCAAGAAGCTGGAGAGCTGGTGACCTATTGATCAACCTACAAAAACAGCTGGAGTGAACAGACTAGTGCAATATCTGCACAGTACAGTTCCAATTCCTAAGGCAATTTTTAAAGCAGAATTTGAATCCTGAAATAATAACTTCCTTGTGACAAATTAAACAAAAACTACAAGCTGGGTGATGACTTAACTCAGCATAAAAGGCCAGTTGGCAGCTAGCTTGTGATTAATAATCTAATTGCAGCTGTTTCTTTTTTTTTTTTTTTTGAGTCCTTTTTGAAATACAAGTTTTGTGTTGGTCCATATAGTCCATGCAGTCATAGTTCATAATTGTGGTTAGATTTATTTATTTATTGGAATAACAGTTCAAATGTGAGGAACTTCTTCAGTAAAAGTTCTATTAACAAATCCAGAGGACAGACTGTCCAATAGTAAACTAATACTTCAGTAGCTGTATTTTTTTTTATAGATGCAATGACCAGTTTCAGAAATCATTAATTTCTAGGAATTGTAATAACAAAAGTTTCAAACCCCAATACATGGTATGGGTGTGTTTTTATCTACAGGGGACAGTTACTCAATAATATTTCTGTTTAGCTGTGGGTTTCATGCACATGTTCAGGAAACCCATATGATTTCTGACCTGCTCTGTTGTCTGTGAAATCTAGATATTAAGCTTGGATTTCAAGGTCTGTTGCAAACATAAGCAGGTTTAATAGCCACTCAAGATTTTATATGGTGCTTGTTCAACATATTCTTACTTTATGGGGATTAGAAAAGAACACTGATGTGGCCAGTGGGTAATTGGATATATCCCTGTCAATTAATTCCCACAGAATCCCACCAATGCTTAAGAATGTCACCGTAATGCAGGAAGAAAAGTTTCCTAGCATGAATAAATAATATATAATAAAAATTTCTGTATTCATTCTACAACTGTGTTTTGTCAGTAGTTATAGGTATCACTTATGGTGATCATTTAGTTTTAATTTCATCATTTATTCCAACTGATGATTTATTATGGATCATTTTGCTGCAATTGGTGAGACACTCAAAGCACCGGGAACAGCCAGACCCCGAGAGCTGAATCCATCCAGGTGAAACCCACCATGGGGTGAATGCAGCTGCAGTGAGCTCGTGTAGCTCATGCCATTGCCTTCCCTCCCTGGTTGCCTCTTATCTGTAGCCAAAAGGGATCACATTAAAGATCTGTGATCTCAAGAAATATAAACAGGGATTGCTGTCTATAGTGGGAGGCCACAGTAATGTAGTTTTTGTACTGTGATGTCCTACTGTCCCCACCACTGCAAGACCAGCATGTCCTGATAGTTATTACGTGGTGGGAGCTGTGGCAACCATTGCTTTCTCCCCACTGGTGATGAAGTACTGGCACTAACCCTGCAGTCTGGAGTAGTCTGGTAAATTTGTATTAAATCCTAATTTTTCCATAGCTCCAGCAGTGGGTTTTCTTTCTTTGATGCTTTTCTTGGGTTTGGTTTTGGCTGTTTTTTTAATTTGAAATCATCATTATTCCACAAGTAAAAAAACCTCCAGTGGGTTAACTCACTACATTAAATAAATAGCATTGGCAATTTGGTGAGTGAATGATATCTTTTGAAGTATATTCAAGCAAGCAGCAGATGCTGAGGACAGCCCAGGCCTGTGCAAGGCAATCCAGTCTAACACTTGTTTCACATTGTTTTCTTGTTTTTCCTGAGATGGATTTTAGTCAAGCTGCTGAGTGCAAATGAGCTTTGCTGAGTCATCCAATTTTCCCTTTTACGTTCCAGAGGGAGGTACAAAACCGTTCTCCTCCATTCATAACTATATTAATCTAACTGTACAGAACTACAGAGGAGATGGGAGAGGATAGGATAGAATTCATTACACTTTTATCACAGGAAAACATGACAAGTCTTCAAAAAATCTGAATGGATGTAGAAAGAGAGGAAAAGATGAAATCAGGTCATTCTTTCCTTCCAATCCCTTTTTCTTCAGGATGGCACTTAAATTGAGAACCTTTAAAGGATCATAATTATCAAACTAAACAGAGTTCCTGTTCTGTTATTATAACATAAAGGGTTTCTTCTTCTTAATTTTGGTAGGACAAAATTTGAAAAATTTCATAAAATAACCTTCTGTTCCTCAACTGATGCAGATGTTATTTATCACATAAATAAAATGAATTGTTGTTATTGATTATTGGTACTGTTTTTTCAGTGTAACTGAAACCTAATTTTGGACTATGTATCTACTGAATAAATGTGATACATTTACCAGCTGTATCATCAGAGATGATTCCTGCCCTGAAGACTTAACAGCCCTCATGATTCAGTGACATGCACAAATATAAGTCACATAAAGACAATATGTTTTCAATATATCTGCTACTGCACCTTAAATTGGTGATGTAGGATATGATGAAATAAGCCTTTGCTAAGCATTAGGGGTGCCATAAGGACAGGTAATAAACCTTAGGAGGGAAAGGAAATGCAGTTATCTGGAGCAAATACCTGTAATCGTGTGTTTGTCACCTCTGTGCACAAGTCCATATTTTGAATTCAACTGAAATTGCAAAGACACATGAAGCTGTCATTATTACAGCTCTGACGTTAGGTGTCCTTCATGAGAAGAAAAGGGGGGAGAAAGACAAAAAAGTGCTATAAAAATATTTAGTGAAGAAATACTTTTGACCTCTCTATTGATTTTTTTTTAATATGGAAAGTAAGAAACAATTTATTTTCAGAAACTATTGACTTTGAGGATGTAGGTCTGGAAGGAGAATATTTATTTGTTTATATAATCAAAAATGTTGAAAATGTTTCTGTAGCCTCAGTTCTGTTTCTTTCTTAAAAGTAATAAACACTGTACACAGGAGTACTGCTAAAGTAGACTTCTGGTAGCAACCTGGGGTGTTGGATAAAGTTACATTGCTCTGGGAAAAAAAATACTGCTGTTTTTATGAGTATTTCTGTAGATGAAAATATTGGGAGGAAGGTAGGGGAAGGGAATGGTATTTGAGCTACTATTTAAAAATTGTTTGGATGTGTGGCATTGTTTCTTACAGGTTGCCTAGGTAAAAAGAATATTTTTAATATTCTGGATTTACCAGAATTTTCATGCAAGATGCTTAGGCATGCTAGGTGCAGGTTATTATCGTGTGTGGAGAGCTTCAAGTCGTATTACTTCCCTTCTTCTTCAGCTTTCTCTTTACTCTGCAATTGGTCATATTTCTTCTGTCACTGCTTGTGAACATGTACCCACCCACTCAGTGACAGATGAGATAGTGTCATGTGGGACATACTTTCAAAACAAATGGGATTAGCTAATGTGTAAAAAAGCTTGGAAATGATTCCTGCTGTTCTGCTGACTTCACTGCTCTTGCAATTTATGTGAGCCAAAGCTTTCTCTCAACTTTTTCTACCTCTCAGCCTTGCATATTTTAGCTGATGTTTTTAAAGGCAGAGTGGGTTCTCTACAACATGCACATCATCAGTACTAATGAGGATGTTTCAGACCAGATGAAACTCATCTTCAAATAATTCCCTTAATATTCCTATGGTCACCCCAGTGGAATAGAAAAAGGATTAATACAAAGCGTGTTGAAAAGAAAATTCTCATAGTCATAATCAAGCATTTTGCTTCAATTCATTTTCTGCTTGGTCAGATTTGACCCTGGACTTGCACTGAGACAAATAACAGAGCAGGATGTAACCCAAATTCATTATATTTTTTGTAGAAATTGCTGTAATATATGTATCCTTTTTGCCTCCTTTCTTACTCAGTTTAGCTATATACCTATTAGTCTTTAAAAATAACTTTTTCAATAATGAGTCTTATGCTAGTAGTACAGTTAAAGATTATTTAATAAGGACATTCTTGATAACAAGAGGTTTTAGAATTCTGCTAGAAAGTAGAGACTAATGAATGGGCAAAGTGTATTTCAAGTAAAGCTAATAGAGTAACATTGGTAAAATGCATAGGTACTGAAACAAATACCTTCAATTTATTGGTCTGTTGCAGAACTGATGTAGTTTGTATGAAATGATCTGTGATTATCTGAAACTCATCAGCTGACAACAGATATGTTGATGACTTGATGGACTATCTCCCAGGTGTCTGATATCCTAGATGACAGAAACACAGTCGTAGAGTTAAGAGGTACCGAAGAACAGCTCCTTGGCCACCATCATCTCAGAACAAGTCAGTGCTGTGTTTTCTTGGCGCTGCTGACTGCATCTTCCAGTCCTGTGCCAGGAAGGGCCTGTCTTCCTAAAAATAGCATTCACTTGCTTGACCAATATCACTGCCCATTTAGTTACTGTCTGCTTTCTCTGAGGAAACAGCAGCATTTCTGTGGTGATCCCTGTGACAGAAGCAGACAGTTGGTCAGCATTATGTAGAAAAGCTCATGGCACCGAAGAGCTGCAGGTGAGAAAGCAACTGGAGTGGTGGCTGTACCGCTTAAGATCATCTGAAAAAGTGATTAGAACAACAGGCATAAACAGAACATTATGGTTTGGCAGAGAAGGCATGAAGAAAATGGAGGAAATGGTTAAAGGGCTGTAAAGAATGACCAGTGTTATTCAGTATAAACAGCTGGATTTGACTCAGAATAAAAATGGTTATGGTCTAAAGGAAGGCAAGAGAGTCAGCACTCAAAAGAATGGGAAAAAAACGTACATTTGTCCATTATAGAGCTGCAAACAAGGGCTGATCAGAGCTTTCCTTTAGAGTAGCTGTTGCTGTGTTAAGAACAGTTATTGCCATAAGTGTAGGGGAACAGTGTTCATCAAAGAAATTTACTGCTGCTAAGGCTTAATGTAACAGTTGCAACTGAATATTCAAATAGTTTCCATTAGGAAAAAAATGTAGAAGGGCAACTTAGTTAATTGCCTCATTACTAGGAAGTGAAACAATATTATGGTTGTTATCACAAGGCTACTTTATTTTCTGGTAGCAGAGACAAACAATGGTAAAGAATCCTTGGGAGTTTGTTATGGAATAATGATCCATTCTAAATGTCCTAAAAAGGTTGCAAATGTTCATGTATTCCAGCTGCCATATGTAGCCAATAATTTCCATCACAACATCTCTGTGGAAATTGAACAAAATGTCTTGATAGGAACAAAATTAACACAGGTCACACATCACTCCATATGGCAAGTCACTGTGCCAAGACAACTCAAGGTGCTTTGTAGTAGATGGAAAGTCACTAACAAATCCCTTTCTCTGTCAAACAGTGTTTCTGTTATCTAAAGAAACTTTGACATCCATGTCTTCAGCCAAGATCCATCAGTGGTTTTCCATTACTTTATTACATTAGCTTAATCTGACCTAGAAGAAAATATAGATGCCTAAGCACAAGCTCTGTGTCTTTGTGTACTCACCTCAAATACTTTGAGAAGGAGAAAAAAGCTGGCATTGAAATGTTTAAAAATAATCATTATAAATTCTTCCTTGCTGTTCTAGCACTTGACCTTTACAGAACTTGTGTTCTCTTCCTACCTCTGTTCAGGTACCACTTCTTTTGCACTTCTTCTGGGAAAAAATGGCCAAATATTACTGTTTGGGTTTTGTATGGGAAGTTGCCCTCAACTTTACGTCCCTTCAGCTTTGCCTATGGATGCTCCTGAGAACAGGAATCACAGTGTTTGTCCTGGCTGATCCATCCACGTCAGGCTGCAGTGTGAAGGTTCTGGGATTGAACTAAACCAAGTCAGTCTCGTAGCACCACTGAACAGAGAGCTCCCCCCTCAGCTTCTGCCTACAGAGTGGAAATTTTACATCTTAACTATGGATTTCACACAAAATCGCCTATGGAAGAACTTTGGAGCCCACACTGAATCTGTGCTTATGTCTGGAATTATTAAAACCCTTAATACTACCCTTTGCATTTGCCTGCTGTGTTCAATGTGCAGGTTTGGAACCTTTGTTTCTGAAAAGGCTTTATAAATAACTCATGACCATGACACCTGCATTGTTGGGGTACGCAGCTACACTGCATGAAAAAGGAACAATGAAATGGATTAACAGAGCCGAGTGACAAAGAAAAAGAGCTGGAATAGGACTGTTTGGTGATGTTCTTATATTTTAAGATAGCGTTCGGATGTTACGTGTTCCCTGGTTAATGTTTTAATATGTGAGTTCAGTGTTCCCTATTTAGTGTATTGAAAATCCTGTGGATAAAATGGCGCCTTCCTCGCCCCTCATAAAATCCCTGCATGCTGATTGGCTGGGTTTTGCCATGGCAACGCCTTGCCTTATAGGGTCATGCCTGATTTCCATATATGGCTCTGCCTTGCCCTTCCCTTTCCTTTTATGGACGAGGGTTTGCAGGCTCCGCCCTCGTCTGGAATGTTCTTTGCCCACCCCTGTATAAGTCGGGGCCGTGTTCCCAATGAACGCCATTCCGCCTCAGCCTCCTTGGAGAGAGCCGTCCTTTGGGCGTCCGCGAAGGGCCAACCCTCACCACGTATTTATGCTGATTCAAAATCAAACATAAACGTGCAGAATGTGCCACTGCTTTCTTATTTGCTGAGATCACATGTTAGTTCTTAACTTGGTTTTCAGGAGACGTCTTGATGGATCTCAACTGTTCCTGCACCTTCTGCATGAGTAATCTGACCGTGTGGTAGGACATTCCGAACTTGGAGTGTGGTCATTCCCCAAGTAATGTACAGTCAATTGCATAGTTAGGTTTGATAGGGTATTGACAGCAGTTCTACCAGTGAGATTCAGCATTTGAATGCAGTATGGTTTTGCATTGCTCTGATTAGACTAATCACATCCCAGAATTTTGGAGACATCATTTCTATAATAACAACTTAGGTAAAGGCACGTTTCTCTTCATTGCTGCTTGTAGGATTATGAAGAGGAAAGGTAAATCCTTTCTGTGAATCTCCAATCTCCCCATTTCTAATAAGGCTGAGAATGATCTGCTCCTCAGGGCCAAGTTCAAGTGCCTTGGAAAACAAAATCAAATTTTTCTGTTACCCTTAATGAGGTTGTACCAGTCAAAAACTGAATGTTATTCTGAGCTGGGAAACAACAGTGTTATGTGGCATGAGTAAATCCATTTTTAATTTTGCCAGTAATTTTAAGGGGAATTTTATCTTGTATCTCTTTTAGTTAAGTAAACTATTACTGAAAAGTTTGCAAGAATTTAAAAATTATAATTTTTTTTTGTAGTTTTCAGTGTTATGATTGTGTATGAATAATTACATTATAAATCCAGTGCCCTGAGAGTTCTTGGAGAACAAAGTTTGTGGACTGAACAACTATCAAAATATTGTAGATGAACACCTGAGGTACTGCAGAAACTGAGTTTTCAAGTGGCTTGCAGTGTGAAAGAGGAGGTTATTTGCTATGTCATCATGACCCAAGGAATTAATATTTGAAATATGACCATGTTCTTTGTGTGTTTTCATATAGTTGCATAGTGGTTTAATGATGCAAGAATAATTTCCTATGGTAACTACCACCATGGTTTGTGTTAGAAGATGTGTAATCACTAGCAAAAAATCCCCAACAAAACCCATATATTACTCTCTATACTTATGCCTGTAAGTGAATAAACAGATAAAATATCCATAAAGAAAATCAGCTTTAAAAATGGAAATGAAATGAGCTCAAACACAGTGTGGTATTGACAAATATTGCATAATTTGCCATATGCATGTGACACAGACATATCATTATCTTACTGGGAAGTGACTAATTATAGGTTTGTATTCCTTTGCTTCTATTATCCAAACAAATGCTTTGCAAAATATTTTGTGAAGTTCTCAGGAGTATTACCTTTACCCAGGGTACACATTCACAGTAGCACCAAGGAGCAAGATTTTTTCCTTTTGTCTGTCTGGTAAGGAACAGAGTTGACACCCATCCTCTTGTTATCCTTTATATGAAGCTCCCTGTTCCAACTTTGTAATCTCACAGCTCAGGATTAACTTCCACTATAGGCTGCATTCATTTTAGGGGGATTTGCTCACAATATTGAAAGACAGGATGATATAAATGGATTAGAACTCCTGGGTCTTGCTCCCCATCTCATTCTCATTGTGCTTTGATCTTCTCTCTTCTTCCTTCAGGAAGCTCAGTTTCAGAATGAGAAAAGATTCTGCCCATTAAGCGTAAAAGACCTCTGATGTTTGATGCAAGGAGAGCATCTGCCATGTTAATAGATTTGTCAGTGAGCTAAGTGCAGAGGAACTAGCTTTTGTCCAGGTTTGTACAGTGCCTAAAAAAAAAAAAAAAAAAAGAGGAAAGAAAAGAAGAAAAGAAATCAATACTGAGAATGTTTTCTATCTTACCATCTTTCATGGAAAGCTGGCCCTATGAGAATTATTTAGAAGGAATATAAATGCTATTCTTGTAACACCCATATTCCTAACATGCTGCCTATTTATCTCCATTCTGTGTGACCTTAAACAAAGCTGAGCAAATCTTCCATGAAGGGTTGAAAACTTCCCTTGAGAAAGTTAAAATGTGGGTCGGTGCTACAAAAGCTGGTCTGCTCAATGGCTAGGGCCTGTTTCCTCCACAAACACAAATGCTCCCCTCCCTTAAAAACCAGATGCCATTTGTCTGCCTCTCAATGATAGCATTCCAACTGACTTATTCCTACCAGAAAGCCTAAATGTAACAGAGCTGAGCTTAAAGATTTAACAGATACTGTTACTCTCTGCACATTTCTCAGATTTTTATTGTACATAACTTTTCAAGTCCTGAGCCTCCTGTGTAATATAAGGTGCTAGAAACTCAGGTTATTACCAAGGTGGCAGCCTCAGGCAGGAGAGAAAATTGGCATGGAAAGACACACACTTGCTTTCCTCATCCTTTTTCCTGCCTTCTGGCTTTACCCTCAACTAATGTACCACAAAGTTCCAGAATTCTAGTTTCTGAAATATGTAGACTCCTAATGTTATCTTTGCTGTATTCAGTATGAATATTTTAAATGGGAAAAAATGTATTAAAACATCATTGTCTGCCCATTTTTCTCTGTAAATCAGTCTGTCAATTTTTACATGAAATTGCAGCATGATGCCTCTCCTGCAGCAATAGTTTGGCCTTTCAAAAGGCTGCCTAGGTTGCCTCTTCTTCTTTTTTTTTTTTTTTCTGACTTATTTGTTACTCAAGTAACTTTGGTTTTGCACACAAACAACTCTTCTCCAAACATTCTCCGCTTCCCCAAAAGATCAGTATGACAATCTTGTTTCCCTAAGACATTGATTCAGTTTTGGCTGAAGATTGAAGCATCTTCACTGACTTCAGAAAGATCAAATATGGCCTGTTCAAAGACAAACCCAGAAATCTCCTGCTTGATATAACTAAACCATATGATTAAAATTAGAAATTTTCTCTGTCCTCTGGGCTGTTCAAGTATCCAGGTTTTCCTAAAGAGCCCTGAGAAGGTTTAATTTCTTGGTACCCGAGCCTTGCAAGCTCAAAAGCTGGAAATACCCGATACTTTCTACCTATTTTCCTCTTCTAGGACAGCTACCAGGCAGATAACAGCCCTAATTTTGCTGAAATGCCCTACTGGAGGAGCTGACCTATGACACAGGTGAGGATGCATTTTCTTTCAGTTCACCCATTGTACAGAACTAGCCATAGTACTATTTTAACACCTCACACAACCACATTTTGCATTGCATCGAGAGATTTCCTGATCTAGAGCTTATCTCTGATTTTCTTTCATGGATTGCACTGTTGAAATGCAATGTTGTTGCCGTTTTATTTACATCTTTTCCTCCATCAATGGGCTGAAAGTTGGCCAGACACACCCTCGAGCTATTGCAGTTTGTGTGTTGCTGCTGTGAAAGAAAGACAGGGAGCTGAACACTCAGATTTGCTGAAGTAGTTCGGTGCTTTTGCTCACAGGTGGCTGGAATTAAATTGACTAAGTGGTTTCTCCAAGCACAGTACCTGTCATATCTTGTCTCCTTTTCATAACTTCAAAGATATGAAAGTCATAAAACCAAGCCCAGAAAGGGTCAGAAGCCACAAGCTTCTTTGATTGATGTTTTGTCATATTTTGGCTCATTACTTCACCAGAAACCTTCTCTTCTAAATTTCAGTATTTATGAACTCCTGCAAAATAAATATTATTAAAAACTGGGGAAGGGGGTCAGAGTGAGTGTAAACAACACACCTGAATTAAACCCTTGTGCCTCCAGGATGCACTCAGGATAAGGAGGTACAATAGAGATTACATTCAATGTATTTATTATCTATTTTTTTGACCTTACAGCCACCTTAAAGTGCTGAACCACTGTTGGAGGAATATTTTTTCTGCTGCTGTGTACAGAAGTTTCTTTTTAATGAACACCACAGGGTTTACTGATCGTTCTTAATGAGTCAGAAACAAGTGTCCTGCAGGTAAATTGTCACATATTTTTAGAAATAAACCAATCAATGAAGGTGATGTATAGAATGATAGAGTTATCTGTGCTTCTCCAAAAGAGAAAACAAATATATCAATGTCCTTAATGTTTTATATAAAAGACACTTAAGGAGCTGGCAAAAACTCTGTTTAGACTTGTGTTTCAGATCTTAAGAATCAATAACAGCAGTTAAACTGAGATTTAGAGACTCTTACAAACAGAACCAGTAACAATATTCAAAGGAACAAAGAAACAGAGGGTTGTCACAGGAGACAAAAAAGTCTGATTCTGTCACAGTGTCTCAGTACTTGTTTTCAGGAGGCACCTTTTGGAAGAAATAGGTGCCTCTGAATGTTACTGTAACATACTCTGCTATAACTCGACATAACCTTACCACTGTGTTTTAAGAATGCCTTTGACTACCTTAATAACATGTGATAGAAATCTGGGATTCCTCCGGAATTCAACCAAGGAAATAAAATTATGTACACTTATTAGCAGATGTATTTATAGCTGAATATGGAAACCATTTTGGGCATGATTCTTAGTCCATTACCTTCCTTGCTACTTAGCCTTTCTATGTGCAAAATGGAGAATTAGGTTATTGTACAGTTTTAAAATATTTTCCTTTTTCACATGAAAATGTCATTTTGTTTAATTAGTTAATGTATCTGTAAGAAGAAACAGGTTTTAAAGACAGAAAATCAGGATTATTCTGTGTGGGTAAATGTAATGTGTTATAGATCCCCTTGAAGCAAGATTTTTTTTTTGTAAGCTTGAACATGCTTTCTTATGTCTTTACATGAACATTTTGGGGTTGGTTCTATCACACAGAATAAGGCAAATCAGAGTACATAGCATAAAACCCAAACTGTGTAATAAATCAGAACTAATTTTTTTTCTTCCTTTTTTTTTTTTTTTTTTTTTGTGATTTTCCTCTTACATGTGGTTATAACTAGTTTCTTAATGTTGGGATTCTTTTAACTTATTTAAGGGTACTTTTTTGGAAAACAGAACTATTCTATGTTATTCTTCCTGATGGAACACATACATAAAGAAGATTGTCTTAGTTTTTATTTTGAACTGAAAAATTTGGACTTTATTTTCTTTGGTTTTTATGTGTTGCAAAGATTTTTCATTCACAAGAAAAAAATTGCAATCACTTGTTTTTAATTTATCTTTTTCTTCTTTCTTTCCTGTGACTACAAGAATATGGAGAATATTTAGAATTTAGAGTACCTTTACTCAGCGCTTCCAGGTTTCTGTTTTCATGCTGCATATTTACAATGGAGGAAAAAATAAAAAGGAGAAAGGGAATAAGACACTGATTGCAACATAGACTTCTCTGCCTTAGCACTATTAAAAAATTGGCAAATTTAGTGTAAGAGAAAGAGAGAGGTGAGAATAGGGGCCTCTTACACTATTCCTTGTTTCTGTACGTGCCAGGCAACATAAGAAAAAGGCTCTGGAGTTTTATGTGATGACTTTCCATTTCTTGAGCCTCATCCTGCATTGTTTCCTCTCCAACTTCTTTAGATCATTGGTGACAAACCATATTTTTTGCTGTGTGTAAAATAAATGCTGGAAAACACTGAAGTGTACAGTTGTTTGTGCTCAGTTCAGGCTGGCAGCACTGCAAATAAGAGCAGTAACACCAGTTGTTTACCATCGTGGCTGCAGAATATTCCAAAACCCTTCTTCCTCTTCCTCCCACTTCAAACAACAGTAAAAATCCTCTGGTCTCAGCAGTGGAAGAACAGGCTCCTGCACATGGCCACGAGCTACAGTTACTTATGCAAAACTGAGGCTGGGCATTAAATATTTATGTATCTCATTTATTTGAAACTGCTGCCCCATAAGGAACAGAGTGCTTTGGGGTTGTTATTAACTGGTCAGGTTTGTCTGACCTGGGTTTAATTCTCAAACTGCTGTTCTTGAAATTATCACCTTGTATGAAACATTCCAAGAAAATGACAACCCTGTTTTGAAGTGTAAGTGAAGAGCACATGCTTGTCCTGTTCAGTGACCTCAGAATATCCTTTAGGTACTTGTACTTTTGTCCTCGCTAGTTCAGTTCAAGAATTTAGTTCTGATGAGAGGGTTGATCATTTTACGACATTTTAGATGTCTTTAGGGATTTTCTTATTCAGACACTCATTTACCACGTTTCTATGAGTGACAGACTTCTGCTTCTGAGTAAGGCCTCGCTTGTTTGCTGCAAATATGATGTTCTTTGCCTGCATTAGCTGCTTTGGTGCCTGGGCAGAGGCAATGTAGAAGATGTTATTTAAGGCAAAAAAATGTCCAGCATGCTGTATGAAAGAGTCCTTAGTTTCATAGCAGAGACACAGAGTGCTCTTAAGGACAGATTAGCTTATGAATTTCTAGATAATAGTTGTGAGTGCTACTTGCAACTCAGTTTTCTGTAAAGTTCTGCTGCTTTGGTTTCAGTTTTCTTGAGTTGCAGAACATACCATTATGTTTTATTTCTCTCTCATTATTTTTAAACCATGTATACTTTTTCCGTACTTTCATTTTTAAATGATGTCTTGCACTGTGGAACTACTCAAACATTCAAAATACAGGAAGTAAAATATAAAGTTCATGATGCATCTATAAAAGTCCGTGGTCTGAAAAAATTAGATGTACTGATACGTGCTTACATACTTTGTCTCACAGCAGATCCAAGGGTTATTTTAGAATAGCACAACAGTATAATCTTTCTTGCATGTAGTAATTATTCTTTTTGGGGTCTGCTTTGTAACATATTTCAATTTCTATATTATTTACCCATCTGGTTTTTTTCTGCAGCCTGTAGAATATAATGGGTTCAGTTCAGAACAGAAGTTGACCCATTGTCTGTAATTCAGATTGAACTCACTGTTAATTTTGCAAAAGTTTACAGAGTATTTACAGCCCAATCTTGAAGACACCCATTGAAATTATAATTGTATTAGTCTCAGGTGATTCAGCATTGCCGTTTGTTAAAGCTGATTTCACTTCTGGGAATAGAAATGTACAAAATCAAAGTAGGTTTTAAAACAAAAAAAAAATTAAAATCTTGTCTAATGTTTTAATTGTATTTAAGTTGTAAGATCAGAACTAGTGACACACAGTCTTTGAATGTTGTTGTTATTTATAATATGTGGAAGCTCGCCATTCTACCTGGACTTTTGTCTAGGATGTTTATTTAGGATAGAAAGATAATTGGAGTATTAGGGGAGCTTGGAATGCTGTGAGAAGATTATTTTGAAACTCATAATAAAATAAACTCTCCTTTGACTAGCTGCAGATATGAAGAATATAACAATATAATATATTGCATACTAAGTCCATCGCTTAGACTCATGAGCACTAAGAATATACTTCTCTAACTTTTTGGTTTGTTTTGAAAGATGATCTAAGTAAGATTATTTTTTTTATCTAATTTACTTTTCTTGTCTCTAATGAGACTGAGTTGTAACTGTTTGAATTGTAGCTGGTGATTCTATTTGGTCTGTTAGTTCAAATATGCCATGTCACATCAAGGAAGCCTTGATTTATTTCCACATCTCTTGCAGATGGATCTGCCAAGCAAACAATTTTCTTAGAATTATTTAGATTATTTTTGACATTTCGTATTTAGTGAGAGGAGTGCGATAGATCACATTCTTATTAACATTTCTAAATGTGTGCATGTTATACTGTATGCATCTACAGACAAAATCAATATTAGTTGAAGCTTGTTAAGATGACTGACAGGCTGGTTATTGCTTCTGCCCTCCAGTGACTGTCCACATGTATATTCCCAGCCATTCACTAACACTGATTTTGGCTTAAAAATGAACTGCCTTGAGACTGATCCACAGGTTTATAGATTGGGCTTCCTTTCCTCAAATTAGTGGTGTATAGATCCTTTTACTATCCAAACAATATCTGGTTTATAACTGAGACACATATAACATGTATAAGAGTTTAGGGGTTTGTTTGCTTAAAATATATTCAGAAAAAAAATATGTCTTTATGAACAGTTCTGGCAGGTAGAAGTGTAAAATAGAAATACTTGAAATGCTTAAAATCTCTCAAGAGAATTTATTTTCCTAAATCACCCCATTGGAGTGAAAAGAACCAGTAAGAAAGTTTAAAAGCTCTTTGAAATAATCCATAAAATAGATGGCAAAGTAAATATAAAGTCAGTTAATTGTGCCACTGTTTGCTCAGTCCTCAGTGGAGACATAGCAAAATATGAAAATCACATTTAGAAAAAAAAAAGTCAACTGGCAAATTGAACAAAACTTTTTTCTCCTGGAAAGGGCAGAGCTGACAATAAGGTTATTTACATACACTAGAGCAAAATCAATGAAGTAATTTTACTTTCTGTTTTCTCCTCTGCTCTGTGCAGGTGTAATAAGTCATCTTGACTGGCTGAGCAAGGAGCGATCCTGGAGGCCGAGGGGCTTTCTCTTTTTTCCAAAGCTCATGAACAGACTCTTTTTCCAGATTCATTTTCTACAATCCTTTTTATGCTGAATAGCTCATTTAAAGAAATATTAATCCTACCTTTCCTGAGATGCCCTTTTGCACAGCACTTTCTGAATTTCTCTCTGCTGGGCTCAGTAGAGAGCAGTGACAGTGACACCCCCACCTTCTGAGCACTGTTAAACGATCAATGGGGCCGACAGTCCCAGAACACTCAAACTGCCAAAGGCTGTGGCTCAGCCCTTTTATGAGCATTTGGAACTGTTCTTAGAACTAAAGAAAAGGAGTCTCTGCCTTTCATTCAGATGTCACAGAGCTGTCCATCAAATAAGCAAATGGAGGATCAGATCTCCTTTAGCGAGTCTTGCTTTTGTTAATCAGTGAGGTTTGTAAGACATTGTTTGTACCACAGTATTGGCAAAAGAGTATTCTTAAAGCTTATCCTGAACTTAGAATTGAAAGAAAAAGAGCCTGTTGATGGGCTACTAGCTGTGGGTGTTGTTGAAGTATTGTTTTCCTCAATCCCAAACGAGTTTGTGCAGATTTTGGCATATTTCCCACTCAGCCAATTGCACAAAATTGAATATTGACACCATTTTTAAGTTCTGCATAGGCTATTTTTAGATGTCTCAGTCCTTTCTTCAACCAGTCTGGAGACAGACACATGTAAGAAACAGGCAGTATTCCCTTTAAAACTGACACCTAATGCAACATTAGACTACTTCTTACTGTTGTCAAGCACGCTGATATTAAATGGAAAGTAGGCCACAGGGACAGATCCTGAGCCTGTTTGTTCCAGGTGTTTACAGGAAGCAGTTGCAAACAAATTATATTCTGTGGGGAGTTAAATCATATGCAGTGGATCAGTGCTCTGGTCCTGTTCTGAGCAGGCAGGAGAACTTGTTCAGCTGTCCGCATGATGTGAGTGAGACCGTGTGGTTCCCTCATCCATATTCACCACGTGCCAGTTCACTCCAGGTAGAAGCCATTGCAAAGGCCCATTCCCATTAAGGCAGATGAACATTTAGACAAAGATACTAGAAATAAAAGACTTCTCTTTTGCAGCTGAAATGCTGTATATGCTGCAGGATACTTTGGTATTGTCACAGCGCACAGTATATATTCTATTATGTGCTCCCTTCTTATGTGCAACTGTTAAAGAGCAGAGTTTGGTTCTTTTTTTTTTTTTTTCTTCCTTTTTTTTTTTTTTTTTTTCTGAAACTAAACCTAAGTTGCAGAAGGTTTTTTCAGG
>JAWWMO010000022.1:7403078-7480600 GCA_035047845.1 Dendrocincla fuliginosa
AGGGTTTGGTTCTTTTTTTTTTTTTTTCTTCCTTTTTTTTTTTTTTTTTTTCTGAAAATGAACCTCAGTTGCAGAAGGTTTTTTCAGGAGGAGGACAGGTCAATCAGCTTTAGTAACTGGTGCAGACTTTGATTATGAAATAAATCCAGCAATGTACTTTACAACCCACTAAATCTTGATGATAAAAATAATGCAAAGGTAGCATCATGATTCCTTCCTTGACTCTTTGAAGTTTTGATCTAAAGTCCTGAAAACTGCTAAAGTTTATAAACTGTGCAAAGTAAAATATCCTGTATTTCTGAATTGCCTGTTGATGTTAAAAGTTACAGTTTCCTTCTTCTTGTGCTTGCCAGGAAAGAACCTATTTCATGTGGGTAGCTGTAAGAACAGTGCAAAGTAGTGTCTTTACAATATATGGCACAGAAAGACTTTTCTTTATCTGTTTACTTTTAAATTCAGTCATGTGAAACTGGAAAAATAACAGTGGACACTATTTTGAGAACTGAAATAGTGCTTTGATGCCATGCTTGTTGTTTTTCAAAGGGACAAATCCTCACTCACTGTGGATTTGTGTCCCTCAGCCTACGCATTGTTTACTGTTGTCACAACTAGTGGTTCCTGAGCTACTTTGTGAGCATGTGGCTGTCATTTTTTATGTGACCTGTGTCTAGGGAACCGGTTTCACTTATCTCAATCGGTTCAGAGAAAGTCCAACAAGAGAGGAGGGAGGAAGAGGGAATAAATACTAAGCCTAGTTGTGTTTCTTCTCCAAGTGTTGGGCTGCCTTACCTGGGGAGGCTGTCAGCAATGAGGCTGAACCTTTCATAAGGACTTTTTTAAGTTATCAAGAGTCATGGCTTCAGCTTTTTTTTTTCTGTCTTGTGAAGCAGATGAAGTTGCCAATACCCACTTTTCTAGAGCAGACAGTTTACCGATTCTGCAGCCTAAAATCTGTTTGCTGTCATTATTTAAGAATTGTGATTATTATTGTCTCATGTATATTAGATTTGTTGAGAGGATGCCCAAGCACACGTTGCCTCATCAGCTTGATCTGCTGCATCTGTTTTTCTAAAAGCTGTTGAAAATCTGGAGCTAAAACTTCTCCTCTTCTTGAACCTACTGCTTGCTATTATATGTAGTCTATTTATTTCTGAGTGGTTTCTCAAGTCTGTTGAATACATATGGTGATCTACAAAGGAAAATAAATACTCAGTTTAGGATGTTATATATAGCATGCCAAGTAGGAAAAAAAAGAATGAAATGTTTTGCTGTTCTGAAAATTTCAGCAGAGAATCATTGACTGAAGGTGATGTCCCGCTTCCTGGAGATGCGGAAGCTCAAGTTACATAAAGGCCCTTCTGGTTTTAGTTCCTTTGGTTCTGGCCTATCAAATGTGTGATACAGGAAGGTTGGTGCTTTGGAGATTTTCTTAGATGGTGTCAGTGGTTTGGAGTGAACTTTTTAGGTGCTCAGAACTGCTGGAATTGGATGCCTGGTGCCTCAAATGGAGCAGCAGCTCACTTTTTAACTCAGTTTTCCATGGGGACTGTATGGTCTGGCAGAAGGCAGTAAGGAAGACACACCATGCAGAGTTTCTGGGAAACAAAGCAGATTTTTAGCAGAACCAATTATTTTCTCAGTAGCCAGCTTTTTCTTTTTTTCAGCAGTCACTAAGAGAATAGCTGTCCTACTGAACCAATGTGGATTTCAAGAGGGATCTGTTGTAGGGAAATTTACTATTTGTTCCTTTGTGTTGCAAGTGTTACAACTCTTTAATCTGTCATGTTGAAAGCAAATCAAATAATAAAATGGCACTGAAGAATGTCTTCTACGTATTTACCGGCTGCTTTCTAAGGTATTCACCTTCCATTTCCACTGTGCTCACTGTATTTCCACAGAGGGCAAGGAGAGTCAAATTTAAAAGTATACTTCCTTTGAGGTGTAAAACATATGGCTAATGTGTAGGTATTCCTGCTAGTGCTAGCATAAGTTATAAGATCAACTGTGCTCTAAAATTTCTTATAAAATTAAAGATTGATGATGTGACTGTCATTTTTTTTCTCAAGAATGAATAAACATTTCTGGGACACTGATAATCTAGAAATTGTTTGTTCTGATTTTTTTTAAATCCAGTTTCCTAAAAAGTGGCATCCTTGTGACCTGACCCTTGGCATGTACTTTCTTAATAACATTTGAACCTGCTGACTAATTTTAAACAGATTTGGCACAGGGCGAAAGTCTCAGAGATTTGGCACCTCCACCTTTCATGAAAATGAATGTTAGATACGAGAGAGAGAAAACTGTCATTGTATCCTTACTCAGGGAAGACAACAAAATTAATCTTTTATTAGACATCAGAGACTCTGCTTAAACTCACCCTGGAGTCAAGAATCTCAACTATGATATTGGACTTTGATGGTTTTGAGGCTCAGAAAATAATCAGGTGGGGTTTTTTTTCTCTCATTGAAAAAAGTATCCATGTACTTTGAAGTGGAATAACTTCAAATATTAAAAAAATAAAAAATTAAAAATGTAATTAGATCTTTAATGAGAGCACTCAGGTCTAATTTAGAACAACCTGAACTGAGTGTGAAGTGGCTCTAAAAATAGCAGGGCACTTTGAGAGCTGGAAGGGCCACATAGAGAAAATACAGATTTACATAGTTCAAAAGAATGAACGAGTAACGATGGGAATTTGATGCCACTGTTTCTGTTGCCACTTCATCGCCTAGAGAAGAAAGGGATGAGGACTTTACTTATAGTTTGGAGTTTAAGGACTGATATGTCATCCCTGAGTTACCATAGCATCTGGTTTCCCTGGTTACCAGTGACCATGGAGGGGACACTAGGGAAGCTGAAGGCTGGTGATTTTTCCTTTTTTTTTTGGAGAAGGGAAAAGAGAGAGAGAGGGGTCAGAGAAGATTTTTGTGTGTGTGAGAACAGAATGTGAGAATAGTGCTGGAGGATAACAGTTGGGAACAGATTTTGTCTGAAATGGAATTTATAGATTTTTCTTCAGTGCAAGGAGCTAAAGTAGTTGAAATAAAAAGACTGGTGGTGAGAAATGGAAATTCTGATTAAAAAAATGAGGAGAAGAGCTGTAAAGCTGTTTTCCTGAGCTACTGGATATTTCAGTTGTGTTGATACAGCTGACACAAGGTGTGATTTGAGCAGAGTTTCTCTCACTTCACTGCAGCAGCACTTTGGGCCTGTGGTCCAGAACTGGTCCTTGCTGTGCTGAACAGAGCCAGAGAACCAAACTACTCCTGTCACAGACAGTGTTTCTTGCTAATTCGGAAGATTGCTTTAGTAATTCTTGTGGCTGACACTGCCGAGTGGGTCCCAGAATGGAAATTCGAGGAGATCCTTTCAGTGCTGCAGAACTGTCAACAGCAAAATAAATATGGCAGAACATAACAAGGAGGGCTCTCAGTGAGTGTTTGTTTGTTAGTTTCAACAATAAGAACATTGTTGATTTTCGTGTGGCTTTCAAATGTATCTATTTCATGTCCAGGAAGCCTTTTGAAATATGTCACACTGTAATAGACACCGAGTGCAACAAACATTCCTGTGCAGCTTTGGTTTTGATATTTAGTGGAAAGCAAAGGAAGGCAGTAATTGCTTTCATCCTTTAGACTTGTTGACACTTAATCAGAGCTCAGATTTCCAGGGAGGAATTATTCAGGCTTGGGGAATTTTTGACAGCTCTACATTAGTAAAATATTTTTTTAGACATTTTAATATTCTTATTCCACAAAGACCTGCTCATGTCAGAGAATTCTCTTACAACAAATTCCCACAAATGCAAGACCGGCTGTGCTGCGCTGGTTCCAGTGTCAGAGGCAGCTTAAATGGAAGCATATTTCTGTTTTCTCCTTGTGCTTTATCCATGATACACATTTGTTTGGTTTCTTCATTTCTAGGGCAAATTACAGGTACTTGACTGAACCAGCTTCTACCTATCCTTAAATCAAACCTATACAAAGGCTTAAATATAAGAATGCTAAACTTTATTATGTGTAAACTCTTATGACTGAAATTGTAAATTACAGTTTTTAATATGCTCTTTTATTTCTTTTCATGCAGGCCAGATGGTAGGAAGCAGACGATTTTATTAGTCGGATAATTTTAAGCATGTGATTACAATGTTGTGAGTAAATGCCTCATTTTGCTATTTTTCTTTACTGAGCTTGTTGATATCCCATTCAGTCAAAATTTAGTAAATAACTTTGGTTTTTTCACGGGTTTACTTAATAATTTTATTTTCAAGATTATTTAAAATGCCAAAATCCCACTTCATTCACAGGGCAGAGAGTTTTAGGAAAAAACAGCGAAAGATAACACACTGTACATGAGCCCTTAAATTCACAGAGTTCAAGGGTTCTGGATTTCATCCTTAAGTTCCAGATGATCAGTAACTGTGGTGTGATGGTTTAAATACCCTGAGCATTTCACTGGCCTACAGAATACCTTCATTCACGAGACGGCTTCTGGAGTACTGTAATACTGCTGTGAGCTTATTCATAACTAATAAACTACCAATTATTATTAATTTAGATTAGTTATTTTGGTGACTTAAGTAGATTTAGAGTATGTGAAGGTAGAAGGAGGATTTGCATTTTGATTGTTCAGATTTATTGTGCTCACATTCCCTTTTATTTGCCAGTATAACTCAAAATATTTAATTTGCTTCCAAATATGAGTTCAGATTCCCAAATTCTCACAATTTTTCTAATTGATTGGATTTTTCTCTCTGTGCCTTCCAAAGGGTATGTCTGTTTTGATCCTGATTTGCATGAGTACAATGTCAAATGTACACATGCAAATTGGCTGGCTACATCTGCATATGATCATGCATGCAGGCACTCTCTGCATTTGCAGGTAGGCCATAGCAAAAATGCAAATACAAGTTAGTCTCAGTATTGTCACGATTCTCATTCATGTGACAGCAAAGGAGAATTTTATAAATGGATTGGAGGAAGGTGGTTAAAGGGAGCTTTCCCAGCCTAATAGGCTTGAACCAGCTTCATGGGCTGATCAAATGAAAGAATCCATTGGTCACATGCACTGTCTTTTTATTCCCAAATGCATTTTTGTGTGTGTGCAGGAATAACCTGGCTCCCTTATAGAAATTTCTATCTCAGTAATATTTGTGCTTCTGACATGAGACAGGTCATCTCTCTGCAAATTCTACACTTTGGTGCCTGTAAGAGGAGCTCAGTCCAGCCTTGCCCACTTAGGGAGATCCAAGATACACCTGCAAGTGGCAAATGCTGCAGAAAAATATTCTATTCAAAATTTGGCTTGTTTAACAGCTAATATATCCAGATTATATCTTCCTTCATAGGAAGTTTTTGCCCTTTATTTTTCTTTCAAAGCTCAGACACAAGTGAAAAAAGCGCGCAAACATACCCCCCTAAAATTACCCAACTCTAAGGCACAGTACAGAGTTTTGAGGAAAATTTGCCATGAAAAAAAATAAAGATTATGTATTGGGAAGGACAGAATTCAGTTAAAAGGTTGCCAGTGTACACATTTTGCTACTTGTTCATAAATAGTAATTTAATTTTCTGTCCTGTTTTGCTGACATATTCCAAAAACCTCTGTTGGAAGAATGTGCTATATTGACCTTACTCTAACTTACTAAATTTTACAAGTACCCTGGTAGCCACTTCCCTGGAAGAAGAGAAAAAGGTGTTGCCAGTAATCATTGCTAGGTGTAACCCCATCTATCCCATATGTGACAATAAAGTTTACCTCTTCAAAGATAACTAACTAACAAACAAAACAAAAAAAAAAATCAGAATCTCACAATTTAGTAAAGAGGAACATTCATGACAGCCCTGCCCCCCCTTCCCCCCTCCAAATCCCACCTGCAGCTTGTTAAGTAAAAGCCTGATGAACTCCCGACCCCCAGGGGGATCCAGGTGATGTGCATTTGTGATTTGAAGGGAAGCCCATCAAGGGGATGACTCAGCAGATGAAAACAGGTATTTGAAGAAGCTTGGGAGGCAGCTTCCCAGTAATCTTCTCCTAGAGCATGCTCACCCAGAAGGTTGCTAATTGCTGTGTAAAATTTTTCCAGAGATTTAAAAAGTGTTAGTAATTAGTAGAAAGGCATTAATTTATTTTCTGGTGTGAGGTGTCTTCTGGGGTAAGAAATAAGTTTTATTTAACAGAAGCGAAAATTAAGTAAGAGCTGGAAGGACAAGGAGGAGAAGATTCCAGGTAAGTGTGATGTAATAACATGTTTATACAGTTTTCCCTACAAATGGGCAGAAAGTTGTTCTAATGATTTGCTGGAAATACTTTAATGTCCTTTACTGTTCATGGGCACCTCGTGCAGTTCAGTTCTTGTCTCCCAGGAGGCTGCAGAAGGGCTGTAAGCCTGGGCCATCTCACATCAGTCCCTAGTCCTGGACAGAAAGTTAAATGGTTTTAAAACTTTTTTCAGAGATGCCCTGATTGCTTTCATTGCAGAGTGTAAAAATTCGAATGATTCCTGGAAAGAAGATATAGTGCAGAGAGTGTACTTGCACAACATTCCCAAAAAGTCCAGAAAAGATTTTTGTTGTTGTTGTTTTTTTTTAATGCTTAAGATTTTCTGAATTTAATTTAGGCAAATTTTGAAGGATGGTAAAGGTCTGTAAAAACAAAAAAGGACTTATTGATATTGAGTGTATTAACTTTCTGTTTGTAGCAAATATGCTTTACATTTTTATTCAGTGGTTGGAGGGAAGAGGTTTTCATATTAGCTGTGCAGTATTTAATGTAAAGACATTTATTTTTTAATGGCCAGTGGTCTGAAAAGGCTACTTATTAAAACCTAATAATAATAATGGCTATTTGGTTAAAGACCTCTTTTGGATGGACATTTCTCTACTTCTAAAAGATGAACTTTTTCTGAAGTAAAGATATCATGAAATGAAGGTGACAAGTCAGCATAACTCTGTGGTGTTAGTATCTTCAGAGCTGCTTTGTTTTATGCTTTCTTTCCTGAGGAGATCAATAATGGATGGCTGACATAATTCTTTCACCACTCAGAAATGAGAAAGCCTAAATGCATTTCTTTAGGGCAGGTATGTTTTTCATCCTGAGCTGAAAAGCCTGTAATTGAGTGAGGTTTATAAGTGTGATTGCTATTGGTGTGTGTTCCAGTCTGACGTGCCCCTGAAAGGTTCCACTGGCATTTACCTGACTCCTAGGAATGTTGACCTCATCTCCCAGGCTGGCCAGGATGTGAATGTCTGTGCTGGGAGACACGTATACAGAATGAATCTTAGACCCAGGAGCATTGAGGTTTAGCTTATGATTGTGCTGATAACTTTCTCAAAGTTTACTAGTTCTGTGTAATTTGTGTATACTGTAACTTTAGTTTGAAAAGAAAGCAGAGCAGAGAACAGATGTGCACCCCCTTGCAATGTTGACTTATGCTTGTGTCTCCCTGGTGAAGAGACTGGAAAGACTTTATCCCTCTTTTCGTTGGTGAGAACATGGGAAAACTGTATTTTGACACTGCTGTAGGTTTTGTCCTATGTGCTTATTTTACCCATCTTTTTTAATCTGACTATTAGTCTGCCTTTTGTCATGTGCATCCCAGAAGTTTCTTGAAAAAAAACCACAGCAAAATTCTGTAACTTAGTGTGCTACTGTTTTCATCTGTTATTTTGGAAGGCTGTAGGTAAGACAAATTGGTTTACAGTGCATGTGAAATGTTGCTGAAATACAGAACGCAGGTGCACCAGGGTACAACAGTTCCTCCCTTCCTCCCACAATTAATTAATGTTGCTGAAAGAAAGGAAAAGGCAACTTTGCTTTGCCTTTTTGGTGGGGTGGTTTGGCTTTTCTGTTGTTTGTGAAAGGAAGGAGTGATTCTGTGGGGTGTCTTGGCTGATGTCACAGTGAGGGCAGATCTCACTGAGAGGTGAGTGCCTGATACAAACTGGTGTTGAGGGTCCATCCAGTCCTGGCTGTCCTGCCCAGGTGTTGGCTGTGGGGTCTCTGAGGAGCATCCAGGGCTGTGCCGTGTGGAACAGGGACAACTCTGAGTGATTCTGCTGCTGCTGCAGCACAGGGCACAGCTGAGCCCCTCAGGGATGCTGTCAGCACCTGTGGGAAGGTGTTTAGAAGAGCAAAAAGTGCTGGACAAGTGGAGGAGGGAGGAAGGAGTGAGGAAAAAGCAGAAGGAACACTATTGGGGTTCACACTTCTTTGATAGAGGTGATGTGTTGCTGTTAGCTGCGTATATAAAACTTTGGCTCCAGAAGTAAAATGAAGCCCTAAATCCTGTGAGTCAGCACCACTTTGGAAATCCAGAGTGTCTTCCTTGTGGTGTGAACTCAGTTCTATTGGAAGAAGCATTGCCATGTTTGTTTTGATACACAGTGGAAAATAGGTACTGGTTCTCTTACCCACAAATATGCTGTGTGTTTGTGAACTGAGTTTCAAACTCTTTTATCAACACTGATTGCTGCCTGGGGAGATGATTCCAATATATCAAAGCCTGAGAGAAAAGAAAGACAAGAGTGGCTGGATATTTCAAAGCAGAATAAAAAAATCAGCATTAGAATTCATGACAAGCAAAAGCAATTTGTAGTACAGAGGTAGGCATTGTATTAAATAAATGCTTTTAAAATATTGCATGTAAATGAAGTAGATGTCTGAGTTTAAGAAGGAAGAACAAGTGCAATGAATCAATGCTTAATCAGGTATTTGTAAGTAGTAATAGACTTAATTTGAAAATAAGATTGCTTGTAGTTCACTCTGAATCCTTAAAAATGAATTTTTTATTTATGAGAATAAGTCACATTTACTCCTATTGAGCAATATTCTATTCTTAAAGTAGGTTTCTTCATTTGCTCTACCTATAACCTAAAATAATATTCAGTGTTTGAAACAGTAGGAAAAAATTCCAAGCAAGATATTTACAGACAGAAAAAGGGATGTTGTTCACTTTCGTCACTATGGTGTGACAAGGACAGCCTATTGGAAAAGATGAAAATTATTTTGACTTCCAAATTGAATGAGACTATTTAGTTTTCCCCCTCAAGCATTTATTTTCAGCTCATGGGTAAATCTATTGTGTATTTTCCTGTTTTCCAGTGGAGATATGGCAATGTCATGAGAGCCGTTTCTGACAAACCTTAGTTCTCAATGTCAGTTAGATAATTTTGGAACCATGTGTTTGTCTTATATAATGGTCTAACAGCTACGAATGAAGCAAAATATGGAAAAGTAATCCTTTATGAAAATAAATGAAATGACTGCATTGCTTGCACAAACTTAGGGAGTGAGTAGGTTACATTGCTGTTTTGTTTTATATATTTTGGACCTTTGGAGGAAAGGACAGGAGCTAATCTATGCAAATGGCCCACACTAGAGAAAACACTAATTAAAAAGTGATATCAGAATTTCTGTTTTTGTAAACTCTCTTCAGATTCCTCAAAAAGCATGCCAGCCAAACCTAGGCTTTTTGGTAGCAAAAAATTTGGAAGGAATGAATCTTTTGTGGTTTGGATGATTCCAACACAACATGAACCACACCAGCATTAGAATAGCTCATGAGTTGATTTGTCACTCTCAATGATAGCTTGTACAGTCCATATTTGGGTTTTTTAAAACCCCAAACTTAAAAAAATTAGATTTTTTAAGTTCAACCTGAGCTGTGCTGAAAGCTTTTATTTTAGCAGTCTGAAAGGGCACAGGGCTTAACTGCCTTGAAAGTAAGACCAGAGTAAGACAGGCTCAGGTCCTAATTCAGTCAATATGGCAGTGATCCTGTGGACCTCAATGTTACTGTTTAATGCATAAAAATACAAATAAAATTATTATTAGGGACACATTATTTTAAAAATAATGATTAGTAACTTAAATATGAAGCAGCACTGCTAGAGCGTATAGATGTAGCTGTGTGATGCTGTGATTTCAGTGGCTGTGCAGTGTCTCAGGAATTTGTTATGCTTGTCCTGTTGCTTTAATGCTTGAGTTGTAAAGCTGACAACATCCAGTAACTTATTTCAATCATCATTTGATACTCAATCACTCTTAGAAACACATCTAGCCAGCTCATCTGTTACCTGGGCTTTATAATTTTCACTTGTCTCAATGTATTGCACATTTATATGACATGTGCCGTTCACCTGTGAATATTCTTTTTTGGCTGAACAGCAAGTTGACACCAAGTATGTGATGAAAGTTACAATACTTTAAAGGACATATAATCTGCTGTGCTTTTCAAAACCCCCAAATAGGCAAGATAGAATCAAATTTGATCCTAGATTGTGTTTTGCCAGTCAGGTACCATTATAATTTGACAGACATGATGTGATACAATGAAATCTGAATGACATAACCTGCTGTGACATAACTGATAGGCCAATGTAGAAATCTAATAAAAATTTCCAATAAGTTTGCTGTACTTGGCCTGTGGTGTGCCCAGCCATGCCCCAGTGTTATGTTGGTCTTTAGGTCGGGTATTTGGTCTGAAACACTACGAAATGTAACTCTTTGCTTATTCATGAGAAGAGCAATAGATGTTTCCATGTATCCTTTCTGGATGTTCTGGATCTAAATAATGCTGCTGGTATGTAATTATTCCAGTGTAGGCACCTGGAAATCATTGTACATGGTCAGTAGAGAAGCTGCTGAATGTATGGAATCACTTAACCTACTTACATATAAATTGCCCAACACTGATATACTGTGTTGTGGTAAGCTATGACCTAGTTGGCTTCTTTCTGAAGTTCTTAGGTGTTAAAAAAAAGACACAGCTCCAGGGTTTTTTTCCTATAATTTATCACGACAGCAGCTTACTCAAAGAATTAAAAGCAGAGTATCTCCTCATCTACTGCTTTCGATTTACATTCCTGCTGCTGTGAGAGGATTCTCTTCTAATTCAAAGAAAACCAGTTGGTACAGCTAAACTCCCAAATCTCCTGAAGTGGCATTTAATGCAGAAAATTAAGAGGACATAAAATACTATTTTAAAAAGTTCTTCACACTATCCCTTTAGCCAGATATCAGTTATGCCCTGGCCCCTTTTCTAACTAGTTAAAATTAATGATTTAGAATCCAGCATTTTTAAGTTTATGTAGTCATCTACTTCTTGTGATTTCAGTGGGAATTGTCAGGCTCACAAATGTAGCTCATAATTAGAATGTATTTGTTATCATACCTGCATTACCTGCTTATTAGATAGAAAATCCTATTAATATTGCATAGCATAAAGAAAGTATTTGCAAATATAATTCCTAAGAACTCTTCCTTATAAGCAATTTGTGTTTTTTTAAACAGTGTAATTAAGAGTGCTTATGAAACAATTGCTTTTACAACCTGAGACAAAGCTGCTATATGGTTTATTCCAAATTAGCCCATGTAAATATTTGCTAAAAATGGACTGGGCTATGGAAAACAGAAAACAGTTGTCATGCATTGCCTTTACATTTGAACTATGGAGTGGGGAATCTGTATAAATTAATGTCATACATGTATATCTCCTTCCCCAAAATACCCTGTGTGTAAACCAGTGTCAGAAATTTCATAGCAGTTTGCTTCATTTTATCAGAAGGTAATATGAATAGATTAATTATTATTGAACTTATTGTGGCATGAAAGGGAAAAGTGTTTCTTTAGATTTCCAGGAACAAAAAAGAATACCACGTCTTTTTCTCATTGGAACTTTAAGACCTGTCTATAGGGCTTTGCTGTGAAGGTACATGGATACTCCACTGAAGCAAAGTCTTCTCATGTGAAGGATTTAAGTTACATATAAGCACACTGGTGATTTTTGTCACTAGTGCAATGTTGTGGGTTTTTTTTGTGTGGACAAGAGTGATAATACTTGCAGGCTCAATTCTTTAGTTTGTTTGATGCTGAAAAATGGTATCACAGAACTTAATTTCAAAAGAATTTTTCCACAGCTCATCCAAATGAGCAATTTTTTTCACATATTTTTGAGGGATTTTCTGGTAGTTTAAGTACATTCAAGGTACAGCACGAATACGGGAGGTTATTCTGTAAAAGTAAGAAACTCTTATCTCCACGTGGCTCCAACTTTGAAAGTGACTTATGCTTTCAAAATAAGCCTCTACAGAGTCACTCTGAATTCACCTTTCATTTGAAATTCTTGCCCTTTATTATATAATAACTTCATTTATGAAGGGCATTCAAGTAACTAGAGATCTGAAATGTACTGGTTAAAGATGGGAATAAACTGTCCTCTGCTCATGGATAGTAAGAAGGCTACAACTGTTCAGCTTTGCAAGTCTGACATATCTGGAATATCAAACTTCCCCGCTTGTCTCTGTGCAGACCAGGGGCAGCAGAGGTGATGACTGTAACCTTTACTGCAACTAGCCAGATGGTCCTGTTATTTCAGTCACCTGAATAGATAATAGGTAGCTCAGGGAAGAAGTTCTTACTGTCAGCTGAGATGTAATTGTTTCTGCATGCAGAATATAACTGTTTGAGTGCGTTCTTATTGTCTTAGTTCATATCTAAAATAACTTTCTTAGGCACACTAGATTATACAAGCTAAGTGTAAATAAAAATATTGCATGGTATTGAATCATGGGAACACTAATAGTCTGGGGTTTTTAGGAAATAAGCCTCAGGGACAAGTGTTGTGATCTGGTATTATATTTAATGTAGCTATTTGTCATCATAAAGCATTTCTGGGCTATTTTTCTTGACAAGCAAGCTGTACAATAAATTTAAGTAAATTTGACACATAAATTTATAGGGAAGGAGAGGTAAAAGATAGAATGCAGGTAACAATAGGCTCTAAAAGAGATTTGGGGATGATATGTTGCTAATGACTACAAATCTTTGTAAGTTATATTGAATGGTTATATCCAGCAAGTCCAAGAGTGTTTTATTCTGAAATCTGTAGCTGTATTCATCTGTTTCAAGAGTCTCCAGCTGTGTTTTTGTCCATTTTCTACCTGTCTCTGTTGTACTTGTGTTTTTATGGCTCAGCCCTGTGAGGATATCCGAGGTAGTTCTGTGGCAGACCTTGCTGAAACCGGTACCAGCTCACTGGTGCACACTTGTTTTAATTTCTTTTCACTCTTCTTCCTTGCCCTCACCTTTCAAGGGCCATATGGTTCAACAAACAATCCAAAGGTGCTTTGTTTTGTGTTAGATAAGCTTGCTGAATGTCATCAAAATGAGGAAAAAAAGGAGTTACAGACACAGATCACACAGATCAGTATTTACCTGGCCAAGAATGGGCCAGATTCATAGAATCATGGAATGACTTGGCTTGGAAGAGACCTTAAAGATCATCTAGTTCCACCCTACCACCATGGACATCCATCCCTAAAGTAACTGCTCTAAAGCTACCCACATCTTAAACTGCCTAGTTCACAACTCTTAGTCATAGGAACAGACAGTTTCAAAACTCAGTGTTTTAACTGGTGGCAAACCTCTTGGCAACAAAATCAAGGTGGAATAAAGCATTTAATTTTATGCATATAGTAATGCAATTCTAAAGGAGTTAATTATGTTTTGAAAGGAGACATGAGAGCTGCTTACTGACTGGGATGATGGGAAAATTGCACAATGCAGGAGGATTTGCTATCGTTCAATAACAACTTCATTGTTATTGCCACTGGTAAGAGGCTTGGGAAACTTGAGAGAGAAATGTAGTTTCATGCCATTTGTGCTCAAAGAGTTGAACTGCATTCTTGTTATGTTCCTTTTCCTTTTTTCCCCCCAGAAGGAAAATTCATGTAATGCTATTTCATGCATTGCATGTGTTTTGCTGAGTGAAGTCTCTTGCTTCTTGTTTTCCCTCCATTCTGTGGAAACTTCAGTCAATTAGCAATAGACTGAACCCTTCTTGCTAACCAATGAATCACTCATATGTTTTCTTCCTGATTTGCTAAGGGTTTGTAAATGCTCTGCTCTGATTCTACTTGTATGTTCTGGAGGAAATGGTATTATTTTTTTAAAGGTGCTTTACACCTCCAGAAAATTCATCTTTCCTTGGAAGCACAAACCTTGGTTACTCACAGGTTCATGGCATTGTTGCAAACCTCAAGTGCCTGCACTTGCACTGTGCTGTCCACACTAACTCTGGTGTAGCTGGACCATGGAGCTACCTCTTTTCCCCCATCCAGCTTCAATATAAACAAGGTCTAAGTTATGGATGTGATAATTAACTATACATTACAATTCATTAAATATTCTTAATTCTGATGTGGGAATAAATAAAATTCATCATTAGCAATTGAGTTGTAGAGTGAATGTGTGTGGGTGCATGGGAATATGTATGCTAGAAGAAATTTATGCAGATTAAATCCATTAGCAATTTTCTGCACACCTCATTAGGCAAAATATCAAATCCCACTTAGCTCTTGTGCTGCTCTCATTAGACAATTTATACTATTCCATACCATGGAAAGAGAAAAAAAATCCCTGTTGTAATGTCCCACAAGTGAATTCTTAAATTTTACAGCTGTCATACTAGCACCTTGGGCTAATCATGCTGCCTCACTGTACTGGATCATTGCTCAGTCTGCTGAGAGACAGCCTGGCAACCATAGAGGGGCTCTCTGGAAAACAAGTGTTTTTTACTTCTTGTCACAGCACAGTCCAGGCTCTCTGGCACTGTAAGTGGCTTAAAGAATGTGTGCAGGTGTGCTTCATGTGTTGAAAATACTTGTCAGTGATGAGTGTTGAAAAAGTTTTCCTGTCACTCCCTGCATCAGGAAATACAAAATTATCAAAAAAAATTGAAGTTTCCTGTGTGAGGATGTTGCCCTTGTCAGAATTTATATTGGAATAAGTTATTGGGTTGATGTTGGAGTATCTGGTGTGGCTACAACTGTGTCAGAGGTCATGGGTTAGCCATCACTTTGAGATAGTTTAAGCCAACTCCTCTTCTTCAGTAAGTGTGCCCAACCTGCCTGACCCCAGCACCTCATTCCTGTCCTGCTTCTCATACTTATACTGGCAGAATGGACAGCAAGGGGGGGGGCAAGTTGGCTTAAAATTATCCAGATAAAATAGAACTGAATTAGTTTTAATACACTTAATTTTGCTGATCTGATTCATCATCTAACCTTGTAAATACTCTCTCAGGAAAGAAGGCACAAGTTGAGGCCAGAGAGAGGGAGGGACACAAGGTGCTTCTTTCCATGGTAATAGTCTTATGCCAGTTTAAGGTCAGTACTGTAGCAATAATGGGATCAGTAGTTCAAAGGAAGCTCCTTTAAAAGGAGTTTGATTGCCAGAATTTGTCATTATTTTTGCAGGGAAAGAGGAAGAAATAGGGTTTCCTTTTGTCTGTCCATTTGTACACAACAAGAAAGTGTCAAAGAAAGTACAAGCTAATATTATTATAAGTCTATTCTGAGTGAAAGTCTAAAAGGTCTGGAAAAATTGTAATCCTTCCTCTTGCTATTATTGAGACTGAATAGTGCTAAATATCTTTCATTCCATGCCCATGCCTTTTTGTGCAATGCCACCTCACACAGTCTAGAAGCAATGGGATCTCTTAACCAGAAGATGTTGGGGTAGAGGACAATTCTCATCTGAGTTCTCAGGGTTGAGGTTCAGTTAACTTTTCTTTCTTATTGATCAGTGGAAATGCAGTAGAGTCAGAAAACACTAACAAAGGCACTTAGTTCCTCTCCATGTACGGTCTTAGGGCAGTATTTTACTTTCAAACCAGGTTAACAGTATTTTTAGCTTCTGTCCTCTCCTTACTTCTTGCAGCTGCCAGAGCAGGTAGAATTTCTGTTTTTACCTTGCACT
This sequence comes from Dendrocincla fuliginosa, assembly GCA_035047845.1. Taxonomy (NCBI): domain Eukaryota; kingdom Metazoa; phylum Chordata; class Aves; order Passeriformes; family Dendrocolaptidae; genus Dendrocincla; species Dendrocincla fuliginosa. Next base: position 7,418,838 of record JAWWMO010000022.1, read on the forward strand.
GGAAGCAGCAGTGTATGAGAGAACAGATGAATTCCTGCAGTACCACATGTAGTGTCCTTTGCTGCCTTTGATCATTTGTCATTTTGATTGCTACACTTTGAACAAAGTACCTAATCAATCCCTTCTCGCTGTATCCTTCCCATCAGCTTTGTTCAATTCCTTCATATTCAAAACTGTACAGTAAATAGTACTGTAGGTCTGCTCAGCACGAGTGGGTGGGCCTGTCCCTCTGTTGTGAGGGAAGGGGTGTTCCTGGCACCAGCTGGCACCTTCTCATAGATTAGGAACCCTTTGGAGCCTCACCAGAGTATAGTTTGTACCTCATTATGCTTTTGATAGCCAGCATGTGCATCCCATGTGCTGGGAAGCAGGGCCATAAGAAGGAATTGGCAGGCAGGAAGATTTCTGGAGGACTGACAAAGGCTCCGGGACCTCCTCTGTTCAGCCCCGCATAAGCAGACCCAATGTGGCATGTATGAAATGGGCCAAGCAGAAGCTTTGTGCTGTTACTGTCTTTGAGAAGACCTATGAGGGTTATGGTTCCCAGATATCCTATGAAACTGGGACAGTCAGAACTTTGGACAAAGTGGAAGAAATTCCAGTACTTTCTGTATGACTGATGTCAGTTTGACCACAGACTCTACTGAGCCCCACCCTGCATGAAGGAAAGGGCTGCTGCTTCTTCTGACAGTGCAGATCATGGGCACACAGGCTGGAGATCTCGAACTCATGGGCCCTCTGAAATGATCCAAACAATGAAGATTAGTCTTCTAAACAGAAAATCTAATTTTCTTGTTCTTCTATGTCATCTGGCAATCCGGATCCTTCCTTAGCTGTTGTATGCTCTCTTAGTTTCCCTGGCCTTGCCAAAGGAAGGGAATTCTGTCAGATGATAGCTTATAAGCAAATGCTCATAGCCATGGATGAGCTCATGACATAGAACTGAGCCCCCAATTGCATTTGAATCTGAGGAGGATGAAAAGGGAGAGAGGAGGAAGTAATCTCACTTTTTGTGTCAGGATTGCCTTTTCTCCTGCACCATAACCCTTTCCAAATGCCTTTGTTAAACCCTGAAAACGTTGTATGCTAACCAAATAATTTCCCCTATTATACTTTACATGCAATTCTTCAAATTCAAAGGTCACCAGCCAGACATGTAAAATGACTTCATGAACCACTTCAGCTCATTAATCATGCCTCAGTGTAGCAGTGGCTCTCCTCTGTTCATTAGAATAACATTTCTTTGCACTTTATGGCAAACCATCATTATAATAAAGAACAAGGACAACAGAGTGTGAAAGACGTTTTTTAATGAGACTTCATAGCTGCTCATGGTGGGACTCCTCATTCTGCTTGCTCTTGAAAGAGCTGCCTGACAAAGGTTCAGGATTTTACCTGATGAAGAGAGCCAGGAAGAGAGTTTCTCAGGGAAAACTGTCAATGAGCTTACAGAAAGCTGCATAAACTTGGCTGGCCTGTTGGCTGAGCTGTCAGTCTTCAAATAAATACAGAGAGAAAAATCTTTAATTGTACTCATCACACATATGACATTTTATGCTGTGTCATTGTCATTTGCAGCTGTTCTCGCAGGGAAAAAGCAGCAAATCAGGATCTTGAGTGGGCTTTGCACTTAATAAGGAGGAATTCTGTACTTTATTTTCCTCAATAATTGTAATTATTAAACACCTAACCTCTAAAACATAGTTGCATCATCAATGCTCTTGCTGTTATTCTAATATTATTTTAGACCTTACCATGGATATTCCAAAGAAATGGAATCATTACAATAGTGCTGGACTGAGACAGCTAATTTAAATCTCCCTTAATAAATATTTTAAGGGATGTTAATAATATTTTAGAGTCTTCTTTAGCTGGAATAATGAAATTGCAAAAATGGCTTATAAAGTTTTGTGGATGTTCATTTTTAATTAAAATGTTCTCTTCTGTTTTCCCTCAGGAGTGCAGCAACTTTCAGCACTAGAAAAGGTACCAAGGTTCCCCACAAAAAGAAGTACCAGTCTGATTATTGACCTCATTCATTTCCTGTCTGTGAGGTCAGTCCAGGTTATCCCAACAGAAAATAAATACTTACAAATCCAGGCTCTAATCTTGTCCTCCTGCCCAATTTTCAACTCCCTTTGAAGGCAAAGGCAGTTTTAATTCACATGGGGGATGTCATCAGAACAGTTCTGCAATATGCAGATAGAGGAGTGATAATGATGAGATATATTATTTTCAGCCTCAAGAAGTAAAATTGAACTTGATAATCAATGGAATCATAAGGAATTTGAAGTGATTATGTTGGTTTTTTTCCCCTGCTATCTGTTCTTTACTGCTCATCTCCAGTGTCTTTGACAGGCTACCATAGATGTTATTTTTGCAATATACCTTTCATCTCCCATTTATTAATGAATTTCTACATCAAATTTCCTAGTATTTTTTTCTTCCTCTGCATCAGCTCCATACCTGTTTTCTCAGTCTGTGTCCCTACTCACTAGGTCCTGAAGCAGACACTTCACCCTGGGCTTCATCAGCTTTCTCCCCAGCTTTGCTGCCATTGGTCCCTGCAGCTCCTTTGAAGTTCTGTGCATCCATCTTTTTCTTTCTCACTGGTCAAGGGCTCTTTCCCCACAGCTATTGTGTGGGCCAAGGGCAACAAATTGTTGTCTTTCAAGCCTGGAGGTAGGAAGAGGCACTATTCTTTGCTTCCCCAAGTACTTCTGTCAATGCTGGGTGAAGCAACAGAGGTATTGAAGTAAAAGATGTTCCAACTATAAAGCACAGTTACTCAAATGTTCATGAGCTCCTTTCTTCAGCTGGTCTCTTCTCCAAATCATCAGAATACTTTTTGCAGCAACTGTCTATTTTCCATCTTCCTCTCTGATAGGCCAGAAAAGGCTTTTTTTTTTTGTTGTATTATCTAGTCCTCTTTCCCTTGTGTTACTCTGATCTGCTTTGTCAAGTGATCAAAGTCCCTGTACAGGTGAGCTGTTGCTTAGTTACCACCTGCTTGGAATTCGCTCTTGAAAAATTGCTTTGTCTTGAGAAGTAGCCGTATCTTTGTTCCTTGGTGCTCCATTTAAATGGATGATCAAAGTTTATCAGCCTGCTCTATTAGCACTGTGTTCTGTGCAAAACTTTTTCTTGTCACCTTCTATGGATTTTAGGTCAATCTGGAGAAAAGAGATGGGACAGAAGGCAAGAATACTCTGCAGTTTAGAGAGAATGCTTTCTGACAAACAATCTCACAGGGAAACAAAATGCATAGTCTTCGGCACCAAATGGTCTGAACATAGCCAAAGAGTTCTAAAAGTCGATCAAAATACTTTAGTTTTGAAAGAGTTTTTTTTTAGATTATTGCCTCTAGAATTGTTTCCTTCAATAGAATTTAAGGAAAAGTTAAGTCAGTTTAGATACACAAAAATACATTCTAATGACAGGTATAAAATCACACATAAAATGTGCAGCAATCTAGAATGTAGACCTTCTTGCTCCAAATAGGCAGTCTTACCTAGGGAGAAATATCTGTACTACTGGTGGTTGTTGTTGTTGTTCTTCTCCTTATCTCCAGAAATCACCTCCTGGAGTCAGAACAAAAATTGCATGAGCAAGAGGCCCATTAATGTGTAGAGCAGTGCAGAGATCAGCAGCAAACACCTGTAACAGCAGCATCAAAAGCAAAGGCAGATTTTAGATAAGAAAGATGGTTGTAAAACATAAACATGGTCACAAAAAGTATTTAGCAGTATCAGCAGAGACACAGGATTGATCATTACCAGGATCCCACGCTGTACCCAGGTTATTGTTGAGGCATATGGACTCCATGCTATATGTGCAGGTAGAAGATTAAAGTGTATTAGTTGTAGCCCAAGGGATTCTATCAGAGTTGGCAATGACAGAAACATCTGCTAGCTTTGTTCCCAGTCAGGAACTCATCCCAGAGTTGTAAGTGAATGACGAATGTTTTAATGAAATTTCTTTGATATTCAGTGGACTTGAATAGAAAGGAAATCTAGATCATCCAACCTGTGTACTGGCACACTTGGATTGATTGGTTAGTAACAGGCATACTGAAGAGACAGACTGGGTATCTCAGACCATTTGATAGGTAGAATATGAGGTATTTGAGTAAAATTTTAAAATAGGTAATATTGAAGGCTTGGGTAAAGTCCATAACAAGTGTTCCCAGGTCTTAGTGGAATTACCTGTGTGCCAGTTTGTGTCTGTTGCCTCTGATCTTTGACAGTGCACTGTTTCACTCTTCTTCCCATCAGTAATTTACATACCCTGCTAAAATGTGAATAAATGCAAACATATGCAAATCAAGGTAATGATTCTAAGGACAGCAAAATGTGCTGTGGGTATAGTAATATCCAGTCTCTACATGAAAGAGCTTCAAGTATGGGAAATGAAAGGAGAGGGACTATAGAAAAAAGCCCAGTTACATACTATATTGGACAATCTCTGTGCATTTGCTCCTGGTACAGCTGAGCTAGATTCTTTCTTTGCTGTCTAGATAAATTTTATTGGGAAAAGGAAACTGGAGAAGTATCACTACATTAATATTATGGCTTCTGTTGTTCGTTATCTGTTACTGTTCACTTTTTTACAATGTTAAATTTTGCTAACAATGAGATAGTATTAAGTGTTTTTGTTGTCAATGCTTTTGTACAGGTACAATGTCAGCATAAAAGGAGCTGCTGGGGAGATCAAAGGTGGGAAGGATCAAACACTGGGAACAGTTTATTTCTGACAATTTGTCAAAAATTACTAGGGTTTGCGTCATACAGAGGCATTACAGATTTGTGAAGAACAAACAGATGTGAAGAACATATCAAAAGGGATTTAAGTTAGAAGCAAGATTATTGATTTGAGATGCAAGATTGCTTAGATATACAGAGTGGAAAGTAGGTGGAAAAAATAAATAAAACTACGAGCAGTCTATGAAACCCAATATATAGAAGTTCAGATAGAGGATCTGGCCCCCGTCCTGTGTCTAGGGCCAAATAGTGTCAATACTACTGATTTAGAAAGCACACTGAGGAATCAGGTCCTATTCTGTTTAAAATAGCATGTAAAGTTCTATTTTCCTCTGTAGTGCTGCTTCTTTTTCTGTCTCAATGCCAAGCTCATACAGGCACACTCAGAACAAGTGTTGAAGCAGGCTTTCACATTGAGACTTTCTATATTAGATGTAGTTTTCATGAAGCAGCTAAATTCTATTTATATTCCACATCTCATAATATTGAATAGTTTTTAATTGCTAGGCTGTAAATCCTCTGACTAACAAACCCAAATACTTTCATTTTTAACTTAAAACAGTAATAGAAAGATACTTTTTGGCTCCTGTTGTTTTTGTTGCTAATAGCTCAGAGCCTTGCAGAGTTTAAAAATACCAAACCTTGAAGAGCTTTTCTCTGAAGATGCTCTAAGGCATACAATTTGTTTGTCAGCTGATGTTTTCTAGATTTAAGAACAACAATAACAAAACTTCCAACCCTGAAGTTAATTATGAATTTGGTAAACATTTTTATAATCTGCTGTTACCATGATACTTTGCAAGATATCTCAATGCCTACACCAAAGCTGTGAATTTATCACAGGAAAAACTATTCTACTTCTAACAGAAAATGTAACCCCTCTTTTTCTGAATCTTCAATGTGCCAAAGGATGAGAGCTTAACAGTTTATGCAGGCAGAGTATGACTGCTTGGGCCTGCTGTACCTGGATATCAAATCCATCTCTTGTGAAGTGTGTGACTGAACAGCTTCCTGAGTGGGTTTCCCTGTTGGTCAGGGGAAGGTGCCCTTGCATTGCCACCGTGCCTTAAGTTGTTTGCCAGCCTGTGGTATGGTACGGTGAGCACCCAGGGTTAGCTTGTGTCCCTTTCTACCCATTCCTGTTGGCTGTGCATCTACACAGCTACAGAGTTTTCAGTTTCCCTGGTTAGATGGTTTTAACTGAAGAAAAGTCAAAGTGGTGCAGTGCCCAAAAAGCTAGAGAATGGGGAAAGCAGATGGAAAAAATAAATAAAACCATGAGCAGTCTATGAAACCAAATATATAGGGCAGTGTGAGCTCTTCCATTTGTACACCAACAAAAAGCTTCCCTACTCCCAGGCAGTGGAGGAAGTCCATAAGGCTTCTGTCGTGGAGCTTCACACTGCTGAAAGGCACAATTTCAAATACAAAAGAATGCTGCTTACTTTTATTAGGACTAGTAAAAGAACATCTGGATTGTGATTTGTTTTTAATCCACATAGTGTTGAAATTTTGACATAGGACAAAAAAAAGGTTTCTAGTATTTTTCAATTCTGACCCTCTCTGCGTTATACTGGGGCAGCTAAAACAAATGTACAGGTTTGTAATCTTATTTCTAGAAAACCTATTAATAGGGACAATTGAAGTGTTGATATCACCTGATAAAGAATTTCAAAGTATTGACTTGGATGTACCTCTGGGTTTTTTTGTTGGGTTTTTTTTTGAAGAAGTCTCATAAGGATGATCTCTCAGTGCCTTTACTCTGTACACAAAAAGGCAGTTACTGAGCACAGAATAATTATCTGAGGCCTGTTACTATGCTGACCTCCAATTTTGAGACTAAACATACTTTTACATAATTGACCGAGGACTCTTTCTCTGTAGAAACAGGGCAAGTCATGAAAGTAACAAGAAAAACCCAACCCAAACCAACCAAACAAAACCCAACCTAACTTTTTGTTCCCTTTTTGCGTTTTCCATTCTTAGTGCAAAGGAGATTGCAGAGACAGGACAGTTCAGTTTCCAGACCTGAAAGGGGGTCCATCTCAGGGTCCATCACATGGATCCAAATTAATGTCAGTTCTAAGTGTGACTTTTAAGATGTGGATTCTTTTCCACCCAAAGCTGAATATAATATTATATACCTTCATATAGGTCATCTAAACAGCTGTTGAATTGTAGAAGCTTCCAGCCACTGCTGATCTGAGTCAGGTTTGAACTGATGACCTGCTGATGAAGAGCTTGAGTCAGATTTCAGTCCCCTGAGTCATTTAGGCTGCCTGCAAATGCATAATTAACATTTAAGATTCAAGTCTATTTTTAGTAGCAGGAGACAAGGGAAGAAGGTAGTCAGTGATTAATAATCTAAATTGTTCTGATAGAACATTGTAAAGAAAATGTCTATACAGCTGGGAAGTGCTAACTTTGATGTTAAAAAGGAAAAAATGGAGCTACAAGTCAATCAGTATTTCATTGAAACAAATTCCAACACTTCATTTTCATTGTTTGTTGAAGAATTGGGAGGGAAAGAGCAGAGGGTTAGTTAGGACACTCATCTGAAGTATTGGAAATATGTGCAATTCACTTAGTCTCCCATATCTTAGGAAAGGCTTTGCAAGCACTGATGTAAGAGAATGGTGTCTCCTACTCTTTCTCCTTATAGATGTCCCCTTTCAGAAGAGTTTGAGTTCATCCTTGTACCTTGTATGGAGTGGTGCTTTTTGGTTCTGTTTTTTTGCAGGAGAACCACTAGCCTCAGTCTGTTTTCATAAACAAATGTACTGGAGTGTTCGCTAATTTCCTTCTACAATAGTGATTATCACTGTATCAAATGAAGTTCAGTTTTGAAATTGCACTGATGGAATTTCTGTAGCATCTCCTGGGAGACTTTCTGATAGAATAACAGATTTCAGTATCAGTGGGTTTTTGCTGGTAAACACAGTACCTATACCTTTTTTAATATTATCTAATGACTCCTAATTATATAACCTCAACCTTTTGCCCTGTTTTCTTCTGATGTCTTCGCAAACTGCCATATCTGCAGACTTTCATTATACACCAGCAACAGTAATGGCCATCACCAGAGACAGAACAGCTGAAGAAAGTTATAATCCAGCTTTACACAGAAATGTGTAGAAACATATTAGGGTAAATGAGGCAGTTTTTCATGAAGTAAATTTGCTTAATAATGTTTATCTGTGGAAGATTTGCTGTCTACACCACTCAAACCCTCCCAAATCCACAAAGAACTTTTGGTTTTGTCAGCTTCTTTTAGACAGAATTTTTCAGGCTGAATTAACCTAGAATGGTCCTTCAGCAGGGCTGTGATGATAAAGGTTTTTGAATGAAAACAAGTCTGTCCAGCTGTTGTTCTCAGCTGGCAAGGTGCTGTGTGAGTATGAAGCCTGTGCAAATAAACTCTGTGTACCTTCCTTGACTTTATAAGAGGCAGATTTGCTGTCTCTCGGCAGCTTTGCTCAACTGAGAGAGCCTGGGTGTGTGTTGAGGAGGAGGCATTTGATGCTCCTGGAGGGAGTCAGATGAGACCATTATACCTGTTGTATGTGGCAACTGGCAATAGGGCTGCTCTCAGTGGGGTGGAAATATCTGCTACCCAGGAAGGAGGACAAGGAGGAAGAGGAGCTCTGGGATGGGGGAGGAACAAAAAGTTTGATCTAGTGAAGGGCTAGCATTGCCTGAAAGTCTTACAATTTGCATTGCAAGAAGGACTAGGAGGAGTTGGTCTGTATAAGATGCTCTTGAGCTCTTTGATTTAGCCTGTATCATTTGTGTAGAGCCTTGCCCAGCTATCAAACTAATTCCTGGTTGTGTGCACCTATGAACAGGGTAGAAAGCATGGAGAAGGCATCATTGGAAGTAGCTTCCTCATTACTTTGGTTATTGAACAGCTCTTTTCTAGTGTTTGGCCTGAATTTATTCATGTTCTATTTACTTGCATTTGATCTGATGGCACCATCATTCATTAACTTGCAGAATGCTCTGCCCTCAGTGCTGCTCGTCTCCCCTCTTATATTTAGAGAGAGCCATCAACTTCCTCTCAGCCTTTGTTTTGCTGGAGTGAGACGAGTTCTTATCCTCTTTTAAGCTCTCCATGCACCTTCTCATTCTAATGCCCTTTCTGACACTTTTCCAGCTGGAGTTCAACTTTTTAAACAAAGGTCATGATCTGCTTTATAGATAATTCCAGATAAGATTTTATTTTCCTTCCTCTCACAAAAAGATTATTCACTTTCTAGTCTGACAAGAATCTCACTGAGAATGTCAGTGAATCAGGAACTTATTAGAGAAATATTTTAAGGTAATTTCAGCATTTTAAACACTTGTTGCAAGTGTTCAGTTCATTACTCTTTGCATGGACAAATGTGAAGTTTTAATAATCTGTTTTTGATAAAACAGCTGCAGCAATAAAACTAGTTTTAAGACATACCTGGCTTATGTATGTGGAATTAAGAAGAATATGGCTTTTAAGGGCATGGTATATTACTTTGAAAATGTCACATTTTGCTATGAAAGACAGAGATGCAGCTCCCCACTTTGTTTCATTATATGTCACACTGGTGGGGTTAAATCAGGGAAGTGAGTCCAACAAGAATAACTGCAGAAATGTATAGAACTGCTTGTGATAGAAGATACAGCTCTCTGAGCAATGTCCTACCTTTGTTGAAATCTATGGGGTTTTCCCAGACATGACTAGGTAGATTTCCAACTTAAATGTGTCATAATCAAGGTTTATGACTGCGTGCTGTCAAAAGCCAAGTCACCACATGCTTAATATTTTTTCCTTATATTAAAAACAAATGACCTCTCCTCATTTAAATGCCTAAGCAAGAACAGTGAAGGTTTACTTGAAGGAGGGACAAATACAAGATGAACACTGTTGGAAAGAGAACAGGTGTACCTGCATGTAGAAAAAAGCTGAGTTGGAAAATAGAAGTGCAATTCTATGAATAACTAACTTAATTTTTAGTTACACAGCAAGAAAGTCTGCAATAATAATAATTTAAAAAACCTTCAGATGGGTTGTTAATGAGTTACTAACTATTCACAACAGCAGTGGCATCTTTTAATGTCTGCTCCTGAGAAGTCAGGCCCAGGTCAGACCAGCACTGCAGCTCTGCATCTCTTGCATCCTAAAAGAAAGGGCTTTGGCAAAACTTACCCTGGGCTTACCCTGGGTTTCCTGAGAGAAGAGCATTTCAAACAAGGAGAAATTTCAGTCAGAGCCCCTAAAAATCAGTGCTGTTGGAGATCTTGCTATCAACACCAAGCATGCTCAATTAACACTGATGTCAGCAGGAGCTTGAGAGTGGTAGCTAATTTATGGAAGAGAAATCATGAGATTTACCTGAGTAGTTTTAAAAATGGTATTTACTCAAACATTAATTATCCTGCTGTTAACAAATGATTACTAGAATATTTGCAGTGTCACAAAATCCCTGCAAAAGTTGATATTTAGCTGCTGGTTGTGTTTTTATGCCATAAAACTTCACATTGTTTTAAAAGGAAGAATGCAAGAACATATTTTTCCTAAGATCAAGTTTCCACATCTTCATAGTTTCTTCTTTCCTATAGAAAGATAGAGTGAGGTGATTTCACATACATTTGCAAGTGCATCCTTCTTTTTTTGCCAATGAGTTTTATAATCTCTGAAGTGAAACCTGAACCACAGAATACTAGAAGGGTACCCTTGTGTTCTTATCCTTTCTGGAGAAAGACCAGCATCTGAGAATCTTTAATGCTTATTAATAGGAAAAAATATTAAAGGTAGTTTTCACCTTCATGTCCTGACTGCAGTGTAAAAAAGGTCAGAGCAGAGCTGCAGAGCTGACACTGCATATTCCACTATTATGCTGTAAACAACTGTATACAGGTTTACTTGAAAATTGTAGTGTTTAGTTCACTGCTTGAAGGAAAAAATACAGTGCCAGTAAGAAAAAGGAGACATTAGGTAACAATTTCTTCTGTTTGTTCTTTTTTTATTACTGGATGTACTTCCCTCATCCCCATTTTTCAAAAGCAGTAGAAGGAACCATAAGTAGAAAAACATTGGTGTTGTGTGCTTTCCAGGTTACACCTAAATATTTGTGAGCAAGATGAAAGGACCAAAGAGAACTTCATTGATTTTTCCACAATTAAATTTATTTAAAATGAAGGTACCCTCTATAGAGAAAGGCTCACCTGATGTTTGAGAGCCATTTTTCCTAGAAATAAAATGTGTTGGTCTTATTAAAGTACTTTTGGTTAATGAGAAACGATACTAAAGAATTTCAGGTGAAGAATTGGACTTGATATGTTCTGTGAAGGTGTGTAGCATAATCCCCTATAATTGCAGGAAATAAATGGGAAAAAATGAAATAAACACTGAATAACCTTGTCACCTCCTAGAGGATGTTTAAAGCAAACCCTCTGCCAAAATTTCTTGAAGAATTTGTGCAGCCATTGCAATAGCACTGCCTTCAGCACTGGTGAAATGCTGGTGTTGTCTGAATCATCTAAATTGCTTTGCAGGAGTGGTAGGAAACATACCGATCAAGTCCTCACTGGCTCTCAGTATTGAAATTGCTCTTATTGTTGGTATTAACAGATACAACTGGTTGTGGAAAGCACATGGTGCAGTTTTTTAGTGTTTAAGAAGTTTTGGACAAGAGAAACTCTGGTTTCTAGGTAAGGAGTTTGTTTAATACATCAATTGTGCCACCTAGTCAAGAGAGAAAGAAGTAATGCTTTTTGGGTCCTCAGTAGAATTTATTTTCAAATTATAGATGACTTCAGATGGGCTTAGAGGGTTGGGTTTTTTCCTCCAATGATTAAGATGGTATCAGGACACACAGGAAAGTCACTTATTTAAATTGATATCACTTGAGCCACAAGTTAACAGACAAGTAAGGAGTGGAATGAGTAATGGTAATCTAACTGCTGGTTCACCAAATGGTTGCTAAACTAGAATCACCTCACTTGATACTGAAAGAAAGCACTTGCATTTATGTAAAAGTATTATTAATATGACATGTTTTTGTTTAAACATTACCCTGCCTTCTGAGGAAGGGCAGCAGGCATTGAGAAAAAAGATTACAGTTAAAATTGTGCCAAAGAGTAGATTGTTTCTCAAGCTCTGTCACTATAGGAGTTAGACATGTGAATGGTATAGCACCAGAATTGAAACCCCTGTGTTATGGAAGCTCTGCAGGATGTCATGTCAATGGATAAAGAGCAGGGTCTAAGCAAAATCTTGACCTTTTTTGATTTCCAGGAGAGCAAAGGATGTGCTTATGGCATCAGTGACCTGAGTATGGTCAGCAAAAGGACTTTAAAAACAATTTTGGCACAGAATAACTGTAGCCTTGGAAATACCAGCAATAGTTTGTGCTTTGATTGTTGCCTTGTGTACAGAGCAGCTAAAAGATTTAGATAACTATCCTGTTAATGACATAGGAAACAATTGTATAGCCCACTTATGGAAGGTGAGGAATAGCTGTGGAGGACTCTGAAAAGTTAGCCTGGCCCCATCTAGTTCATGCTGAGAGTGACTTCAGTGCCCAGGTAGTACTAGAATAAACAACACAAAATAGTGTCTAACTTGGCTCCTACTGGCAAGTTTCAAGATTGCTATCCAAGTTTAATAGCAGAGTTCCACTTTGATTCCAGAGCTGACCTGCCAGTTGAATATTCTACATTAGATTTCATAACTGGATTGATAAAAGTAAAATTTTATTTGGCAAGTTCATTGTGATCTTAACTTTAAGTGGTATTGTCACTGCCATTTATTTACTTTGCTGGTCTCCTGTGAGATTTGGGTTAATTATTTTACATTTCACATTTGCTGTCAAGGTCTCTTTGATGAAAAAGTTGTTTAAAAGGTGCAAATTTGAAATACTTCTACATATTCTTATAAAAAAACCCTTTATAAAATGTGATCAAAATATGGTGCAACCTTATATTGCACGTCTTCTCTGCCTTTATTTTTCACCATTAAATTTTCTGATTTTTCTGCTACAACAATCCATATTAGATTAGACTATTAGATGATTCCTTTTATGAAATACCAGCAATAGTAGGGGATGTTTTGCATTTTAAAATACATATTAGCTCTTTGTGATAGAAATGAGATACTGTAGAGATGCTACACTCCCCATTGCCTCACTTTTCATGGTGATGCTTTCCTTAGTGCCAGTTTAATCCCTGCACTTACCTACATGAATAGTACCTGCAGGCATCTGTACATCCTTGAATCATCTTTACCTTTCTATTGGTGTCTGCTGTTTGCCAAGTACTGGTAGAGTGAGAACCTGCTGTTCTAGAAGACAGAAATCATTTTATATCTACTTCCCCCTGCCTTTTTTGTCTCTCAGTTAATTGTCATGAACAGAGCTAAATGTGAAGTTGTACAGAGCAGAAGGTAATTAATATCACCTTAAGATACTGTAACATACTTGACTCTGGAGATCTTTCACTCTTTTTCCCCTGTTCCCCTCTCTGTGAACTTTTGAGGTAAATACAAAGCTAGCTTAGACCAAGTTTCTAAATATCAGGAAGATGAAATTAGGCAACATGTAGCTTTAGAGAACTTACTATTTGATATGTATATCATCCATCATTTCTTGAGTTATAGTGTCCTGGGATCAACTGAATAGAAACCTTTATTTTCCTGAAGTTACATCAGATTTTTGCTATAACTTTTAAGTATTCTGTACTCCCTTGAGATTTTCTTTTTATTTAAGATTGCCCACCATGCTGCTAATTGGACTATATTTCATTTGATTAGCTCACTCTTGTATGGACATATTGACATCAACAGCATTTACTCCACTATTCAAATTTGCATAATGATGCATGCATGAGATTTGTAAGGCTTTTATGCAGTAATAAGCTATGTATTTCCATAATTATGTCATAAGCAGTTCTGCCATGAGTAGTGTCAGTAAAGTCAAATAGGAATGTCATTACAGTCATAAAACATAAGAAAAACACTTGTCTACAGTAATATTAGTAATGACCTTACAGCTTCTGGTGCCCCAAGTGAAACTAAGTTATTGCAAACTGCATAGTTTTTTGTGTGGGTATAAGTGGGTTTATTAAAGAGAAAATTGGATTGCAACTTTTCCATAGATACAGTTTCAAAAAGGGTTGTCCTTTAGCTGGTGTTGTAGAAACATTTGTACCAAACTGGAGGAAGCTGGATGTGTCTGTGATAAATGTCAGTCAGCCTGATCATATATCCTGAACAGCTGGGTGGAAGAAGGGATCAGAAGTTAAATTTGAAAGTGACCTTTTTTTTATTCCAACTGAATCTTCTCTCAATCTGATAGATGAAACATTCCCTGTCTCCCTTTCTCCTCCCTTTTTGCACCCTTGGCTGCTTTGCTGGAGGCTGGTTAGAGAAGGGTGTTTGAATCCTTTGGTGCAGCACCTTGTGTAATTTAGGGAGTTACACAGGCCTTACTGCCGGGCTTGTATGTGGTCTTTTCTTTCCTTGGATTACTGGAGTGCTCTCTCCTTTGGCTCAAAGGTTGGCTTAAATGAGACAAAGCAGAATGCCAATTTTCCTTTATTTTTTAAATGGCTTTCTTTTTTAGCCTTTGTTATAAACATCAGTAAGAGATTATTGAGTGAAGTATGAAAAGTATGTACACATTTTTAAAAATAGAAATGTGGAAGCTCTACCAGCAGTCGACAATTTTTAGGGAGGGAAGCTGAGGGGACCAGCAAGCTTTTAACAAAGGTTAAATGAATAATCAGATGACCTGCACATCTGAGTGCTCTTTTCACATGGGTAATGAAGTTTAATTTAAATATTGTTACCATATCACATCACTGCCTGCACAAGGATATTTTGTGGTTTAGTTTTTCTATAGCATTTTTAATTATGTTTCTGTTCTTTATTTTGATGTTTACCGAAATAATTATTTGTGGTCATGAATCAGTATTTGAAAGCCATTTTAAGATACTAAAGCATTAGGTAATGCAATAAAATAGAAAATTTTATCTTAATTGTATGTCTTCGTTTACTAGGCTGTAAATCACTACCCTGGTGTTGAATCTTGTACTGTGTTTTTGTGTTTAATATACCATTTCCATTATCAAATGATCATTTGAATATTATAACAATGACATTGCCAGAATTGTTATAATGAAAAACAAGTGTGTTAGAACACACACTGCTCTGACATTATTGAAAAAGTCAGTTATGTTGATGCTGCTTGTGTAAGAAATGTTCCTGTTCAAAGAATTAAAGTCCCAGAGAAATCTGCTGAGCTTTATTATGAACCATTTTAATTTATTCTAAACAAAAATATAATAAACATACATACAAAAAATGTATTAAAAGGAACAGCATAGTCCTTTTAAGACTTTAAACAAACATGGTTAGAGATGTCTATGTTGGACAATCAAGAGAATTAACAAATCTGAGTCTGTTCAAATGGGCATTTAATCTGAACAGGAACCAAATTGTTCATACCACTCATCATGTGGATTTTTGTCATGCCATGATCACTTATTTCTACATATGAAATTTGTGAGACTCACTGGAAAAAGCTGTTCAGCAACAATCTTGTCTCTGATTTTACTTGTAACAAACAAACGATGTATATGAAGAAATTACAAATTGAAACTAAGTGCACATTTCTCTCAATCTTTCTATAAGAGCTTTCTGAACCAAGGGCACAGACTGCCTGACCAGTGAGCCGTGTGATAAAGCACAAACAGTGCAGGAAATGAAAACCCTAGGAGTAGCAGATGATGTGGGCAGGAGGCACAGGTATTTCACTCAACTCTATCTGGTTCACTCCCCAGGCTCTCAAAGAAAACTTAAACATTATTTACTCAACCATGTGCTAGTTAAAACCAATATCTCAAGACCATCTGTTCAGGAAGATGACCTCATGCAACTTTCTGCCCCAACATTACGTCAGTGCAACTCTGACTAATCAATCTCTGCTTGATCATATTGTCTTACCTATGGAGAAGAAAAAGGTAGGCTTAGATTTAGCTGGGTATTTCAGTATTGTTTTGTGAAACAGGGTAACACCCTTAGGGGTTCCAAAGTAGCCTGGCTCTCTTGGGTGATGGGAGCTTCTCTCATAAATGCCAGATGAAGGAAGGGCTTGGGCATGTATATTTAATACATCAAATCTAATATTTTACAGTCTTTCACTATGAAATGTGTTCCTTTCCAGGACACTTTTCAGGGGTGTCAGCATTGTTTGGATCTACAGGCTTTTCTCATATCTAACTATTTAATCACATCCAATTATGTGTTCATATTAAAATGGGGTTACTTTTGCAATAAAATGTTATGGTGTAGTAAAATGGCTGAAATGCTTCTCAACAGTATAACTTTCACTGTGAAGGGCACTTGTGTGTCATGGACCCTATATGTTAAAGTGGCTGTTGGTTATAACCAAAGAATATTGCAAATAAATCACAAAGTGGGAAAACAGTATAGGAGTTTCTGAATGGAAAAAATACAGAGCATGAACAATGGTGTTTCAAATTCAGTGTGTGAGTGCTTGGGATTCGAGGAATTTAGCACCAAAATGGATGCCTGATGAGCACCTAGAACTGAGCTGGGGATTTTGATGAATTCTACTTCACCTATTCAAGTTAGGGGTGGGTATTTACTCTAGGTGTGTACTCAGGATCCAAAGGATATGATGAGAATATGTTTGTTAATTTGCCTTTTCTCCATATTTTATTTTCTGCTTGTTTAGTCAGATCCAGTTTCCACATACATACCTTAATCTTGCTGTAATGGTGGGCAGGATTGGATTCAATGTTCCCCTTGAAATGTTGTGAAAGCCTGGTTAAACGTTCTAGCACTGAACATGGTTTTACTGAGGATTTTCACATGTCGCTGTCACTTCTGTTTATTCATTCGCACCTTTGCTCCTTTGTGATCGAGTTCCTGTTTGTTGCCAGGCAACTCTGGCTGTATTCTGCAGGTTCTGCAGTACACCCAGAACTAAATTGCAGGGCCCTGTAAAGCAATAACTGATGGTAGGCTGTACCTCTTTTTAATCATGCCGTGCCTTTATCTGACTGTTTTTAATTAAGTGGTGTTCATCTCAAGGTTGAACACTTTCCAGATATGTAGTCAACAGAAAAATAAGATTGATCAGGAATACAACAAAATGTGGAAAAAATTTGTAAGGCCTTTATTTTTTTCCCCTGAATCATCTAAAATACCTTTGGGGTGTGCCATGGTTCTTTCGAGGCATTGCTGTTATGGTGGGTGTTCGCCTTCTCAGCTTAAGTTCAGCTTAAGTAGGTGATATCAGACTGGTAGTGAGCATCAGCACTACCTAGAAACAGGCAGAGATACTGGGGAATTGCATAATCTCTTTTTATTTACTTTGTTGAAAAACTGCCAGGCACAAAGAGATTGTGTATGTGTTTTTATAGCACAGTGATATGTGGAGCTGGTGGCTAATGCTGTTCTATCCATTAGAGCTATAAACTTCTTTAATGAATCTGGACAGGGGATTGCAGGAAAAATATTTTGTATGAGATCCTGGAAAGTCTTTCTAAAAAGACAAATAAGGAAGGAAATTTACAGTTGCTGTCAATGAATACATATCTAATGCTGAGGAGGATAAATCTCACACAAGGGAATTCATTTACATACTATTAAAGTTGACATGTTAATATCAAAGCATTAAAATATGTAAATAGCATAAGCATGCACAAAATCCTAATTACTGCTTTACATTATCAACTCATTTACTCTTGATGATAGTTTATGATTATTCAGCTGTATCAGCAAGCAATTATAAAAATCTACTACAACTGGATGGTAATGCATTTCTGTGTATTTCCTTTTCTTTCCAAAAAACATTCTTCCAGTCCTGAAAGAGAACAACGTGGGAAAGACTCCCATTGCTGAGTGTCCTTTTTGCATGAAGAACATATGCTTTGAGTTTCTAGCAGTTCAGTGGTCTCCCTTTTACCCTGCTTACCAAAAAAGCAGATTTATATGCAGGCTAATGAGAACTGACATTTCTTATGCTATCTGCTACAGTTACAGTGTGAATTTAATCCATTGCAGGTGTTATATCACTACAAAATAAGCTAGAGGCATATGAGCATTGAGGAAAAACAGTTATTGTCATAGAAAAAGATGCTTCATTTTATAAAGCATTGTACCTTTTCAGTCATAAAGTCTTTACATCAAGGAAGAAATTTGTCATAAAATCTCTACTGCCAACCTGTAATAAGACAGTCTCTTTTTTTCCCCTCCCAGTAACTTCAAACAGTTATCGAAATCAGACAGCAGTGGTGTGATGTTTCTTGATTTCACTAAAAATGTCTGTATTTTGGGCATGTTTTATTAATCTAAAACAGTTGCATCAAATGGAAATTTCTTTGGGGATGTAACACTGCTATTGTGATGAGCCTCTTAATTTATGAGAAGAAACATTTCATGTCACAGCAACTTGAGATATACCAGATTCTGTTATGTCTTTAGTGGTCTCAAAGAGCTGTTGCACAGAAAAAACTAAATCATAGAATTACAGCATGGCTTGTGTTGGAAGGGACCTGAAAGATCTTCTTCCAACCCCCCACCACAGGCAGGGAGCCTTCCACTAGACCAAGTTGCTCAAAGTCCCGTCCAGCCTGGCCTGGAACACTTCCAGGGATGGGGCTTCCACAACTTCTGTGGGCAATGTATTCTAGTGCCTCACTCCTCTCGCAGGATAGTTTCCTCCTAACATACAATCCAAGCGTACTCTCTGTCTGTTTGAAGCTCTTCCACCTTGTCCTGACTCTCCAGGCTCTTGTGAAAAGTTCCTTTCCATATTTTTTGTGGGGTCCCTTCAGGGACTGGAAGGTCAGTTTTTCTTCTACAGGCTGAACAATCCCAATTCTCTCAGCCTTTCCCCATAGCAGGAATGCTCCATCCTTATCATCTTGAGGGCCTCCTCTGCACTTGCTCCAAGAGGCTGAAGCCCTTTCTGCAGTTTCTAGACTATCTGTATAAAAAACATTACAGGGTTCTATATGTATTAGAAAACTGAGTTGAACCCTTAGTTTGAAAAATTTACTTCAAATTTAATTGGGAAAAAGGTTGTTCTGAAATTATTTTAACTATTTTCCATAGAGGGTTTCTCTTAAGTTGGTCCATTCTTTTTGCTCTCCTGTGAGGAAATGTGAAGGGAGTCAAGTTGTGGAGGATTAGAGCTGTAATCTGGGCCTATGCTGTTACTGTGGAACTGTTGTGCTAGAGAGAATAAGGGGAGCTAAGACACTGACAAAAACAACCCCTGTTAAAGAGGAAGTTACAGAGAAAAGGCTCTCTCAAAACCATTTTAAGCCAAGGGCAGATGACACAAGATTCAGAATTCAATGAGCCTTAAATGCCATAGAAAGTGCCAGATATACAGTTGTAGCATAAAGTTTGTACAGTTGCATATATATATTTTTTTAAAAACCCTCAAAGTTCACATACATAATTTAGTCATAAGATTCTCAGAAATGAAGCCCAAACCTTTTCAGTTTGTAGCCATCACCTCTTCTTGGTTAGATGTCAATTTAACTGTGGCAGTTTGCTCAGTTTTCCTGACACCAGAGATCTCTTCCAAGGAAGTATCATTGTGCAGCCTCTCAGTGGCAGGATGCAGGTGGCGGTGACTCCTAAGTGGCCCCCAGCAGTGGTTGAGTCCCTGTGCTCTGTGCAAATATCCATCTCCCTGCTGTGCCTTGGCAATTGACTTTCCAGCCTGCAATTTCTCCTTGCCTGTGCTCACTCCCTTGCTCTGCCAACTTGCTGGCTTCTTGTGCAGAGATTTTGATCAACCACAGTTTGCACTGATGTGTTATTTTGGTTTCTATGTGTGTTTGTGTTAGGGCTGCATTCAGGTCTCCAAGTAACAGTTATATGCCATTTTTGTGCTGAAGTGCCAGAGTTGGGACTGATTTAGACTGTTTGCTCTCAGTTTTGGTAGACCCTGCCTGCTGGTACAGAGGATGGAGGGAGTTAGGTGCTTATATTGAGATCCTTGGAATACAAACATACCCTATGATCTCAGGTAACTGTCTCAATGGCTCTTCTAAATTTATCTTGTATTGGAGACACCAATATCCATCCTGTTTCTGACAGTGATATTCCAAACCATGCTTATTCCTATTTTACATCATCTGAAAATACTCCCTTTGAAGTAGGTCATGTATTAGTGTAATAAAGTATTTTTATCAACAATAATTTTTAAAGAATGCTATTTCAATGGGATGAAATTCTCTGCTTGTCACTACTGGCTGAATTTGACAAGCCATTTCAGCTGCAATGAGAAAGAAAATGAAATTCAGAAACATTGGAAGTTGCTTGCGCTGCTTCTAAAACCTTTTGGTTTTAAATTTCAGAATTCCTTTTTCAATTCAAAATTGGTCCAATCTATAGAACAGGTATAGTAAAATAATGATGATAAAGCTATTTTACTTCAGGACAGAAAGAAGCTTTCTGGTAATCAGAATTTCTTTTCCCTTTTGTGATTCACTAAGCCAAAATATACATTATCTGCTCAGCTTCTTTATGCTTCTAATTTTTACATTTTGCCTTGAAGTAATGCCCTGATCTGATCTAGTCTGAACTATAATGTTGTACCCGAGCTACATGATTGCGTGCATTTGTAAGAGAATATAAATAACAGCAACACTTAGGGTTCTGCTTTTCCCTGCTGGCCACTGAGGGGTTCCTAGTGACATCACAGCCCTTTGCAGAGCTCTCCCAAGGGCCAGCCCGGCTGGTGCTGCTGGAGGCAGCCGGGGGTGCTCCCGGGAGCCAGATGGCAGTGTGTGCCTGGCAGGGGCTGCACGAGCACCAGTGCCAGCTGGCCAGGCCCTGCTGGAGCCAAGGACCACTCTGCTCCTCCTGGCTTGGTGTCCTGTGTTTTCCTTTCAAATGCAGCAGGGAGACAGTGCTTGCCATTTGTCTCTTTACTCTGTCACTGTGCTTGCTACAGAGAGAGCCCGGCACGGCCTTGGGATGTAATGGGAATAACGAGAGTCGGTTTTGTTCTCTATTAAGTGATAATTTTTCATATTGCGCTTCAGGAGTGGAGTTGAAGCTCATTAGTAAATTCAGAAGAATGTGTGTTTCAGCAGCCAAATGAGGGGCAGTCATTACAAACATGTAGAAGTCTGTTTTAGGGAAGGATATAGTTTAGTTTCTGTACCTTAAATACTGTATAAATGTAGTGGTCTTCCACACAGGCCTCAGTTCCCATTTCACACCCTAACAAAAAACATGTGCAGGCTTCTCTCCTTCATGGAGATGAAAGGAGATAAAAACTAATGATGAGGTTGAGGGGATGGGTCATTTTATGCTCTAAATGCATGTGCCAGCTCCACATACATCAAAACCAGAGAAACATCAAGAATGTAACTTAAATACCTGGGAAGAACAAAGTTGAAGCGTACTGGTCAGATTTGAGGAAAAGAAGAGGAATGAGGAGTCCTTTATTTGCTTACTTTAAAATGGGAAGCACAAAGTTTTCTCTACTACTTGGATTTTTATTTTTTCCCCTCCCATCTTCTATTCAATAGACATACAGGAATAATGTGGGGTTTTTTTACACAGACCTTTCTTTTCTCCCTTTCAAAATGCACCCATATTCTTAAAGAGAAAGCTAGTTTTGCCTGTGCCACCTTTGCAATGGGATCTTGCTCTGTAGTTAGTAGCCAGATGGAAAATGTGACTTCTGTTTTAAACTAATACAGGTGCGATTCTATCAAATGAAAAAAAAAACCCTGGTAATTGGGGAAAAATTGAAATTAAGGGGGGGTTATTATTCATCTGCAATAGACACAGGCCGTAGAGAAATAGAGCACTGACTAAAGTTAGGCAATGATTCTGTGATACAACAAAGACTAAATTTGCAAGGCCTTGGTCTCTAGTTCTGTGAGAGACTTGTGCACATTCTAAACTCAAGTATTTACTGGTGTCCTTGCCTGTTCAGCAGGCCATGAAATCTCATGCCTGTGAGCAGTGTGTATCTTATCATACCCACTGTCTGCTATTAAAAAAAAAAAAAATTAAAAAATCACTTCTGCAAGGAAGCCAAGGTAAAACCTTCAGAATTGTTGTACTAGATGTGCTAGGAACAAATCCCTTCTGACAGTGCTTCAGTTTTTGACCTTGCTGAAATTTTTGCCTAAAACTCAGAAATAGGTGCACTGTGAACAGCATTTTTGTCTCTATCTCAGAGAATTTCTCTATGGACTTACCTGAATTCAGCTCAAAGTGTTGATCTGAGTGGATTGTAACACAGATAGATGCAATTCAATGAAAAAGAAGTTGATCTCTAACAATAAATTAGCATCTTGTCTCGTTATTAGTGGCTGAAGTAACTTAGTACACAATATTTACTAGAAAAAAAATAACTTCTTTACCACATATCTAAATGATTTCTAGCTATGTATATCTCCCCATGGCTGGCTTGTTGCTTTTTGTTTGGTTGGTTGGTTTTTTGGGGCAAAGTAAAGACCAGTTTATGAAATTAATTGAAACTGAATAAAGAAACAAAATATTTATAATCTCTAAATTAGCAGAAGTATGATTGTTGTTACTAAGGGTGTTTGTGTTGCTCCAAGAAGGGAATTGCAATTGTAATGCCTAGTTCTGCCGCCATACACCCTGAGATTCTGAAGGCAATTCTCCATTGGCTTCCTGCTATTTGTTTAGTGATATTACCATGTGCTTGAGAAGAGGGACAAACATTTTAATATTTGTGTGACTTAAGCCTGCTATGTGGTGGTTATCTTTTTAACTTAAGCTCAAGATACTGAAAAATACCTTTCTTGCTGCTGTGAAAGGAAGTCCTGCCAGGGCTCAGGTATTGAGATATTATGTTTGCTACTCTCAAATGGCTGTTGACATTAATCTGTTGTCAAATACACATGAAATCCTCTGTATGTATAAAACCAGATTAGGTGATATGAGCAAGGATGAAGGTAAGATATCACCGGGGGAAAATACTACTAAGGTAGCTGGTCTGAGTTAATGTCCTCACCTGAATTACTTATTCTGTTTGTCCTGCAGACAATTTGCCTTTTTTTAACACAGTAGAAAAGGGAGGAGTTGCCCAAAGTGTGCATGGGGTGGGACTATTGAGATGTACTTTGTACCTAACTGAGTGAAATGTGTTTAATAACATTTTACTGGGCAGATTCTCAGCTCAATATAAATCAGTATGGCTTCATAATGTTCAATAGTCCAAGTGACCAATCAAGTATATTAGCTATTGTTGTTCTTCAGTATGTGATAAATTCTCTAACAGAACTTCTTATTTTGATACATAGGGTTTTTTCCTGGCAAAACTCACAAAGTATTTCATAAGTATAGCCTTAAAAGTTCTCTTTGTCTAACAGTCATCTCTGTGTAGTTACAATTTGATGTAGAAATAACTGGGAAGAGCTAGTTCAAATCCTTTTATGAATTTTTCTTTTTTAAACTATGATCTAATTTTTTTTTTGAGAGGTCTATGCATACTTAGTGGCTGGTCACAGAGCTCCAAAGGGCTTCTGTAGTTTTGGTCATTCAGTTGTATTATGTTTTCACTTATAACTTGTGTGAGAAGACTAGGATAGTTCTGTCTGAAATCTATGTAATAAACCTGGGGGGCAAAAAAAAAATCAATGTAAAATATTGCATCACACTGTTTGATGTCTGTTTTCAGAGGTAGGACTCTTACCTTGATATATGAAATCCTTTTTAGTTAAAATGTCAGAAGACTTTTAGGTCTGCCTGTGAAGCCAGCATGTGGAAGGACAAGCTGTATTCAGCTCCTAAAGCTAACTGAAGTTCTTCAAAGTGATGAAATAAACACGGAATTTTAGAATTCTTTTAAAAAACTCACATATAATTTGGATGTATTTCTTCACTTTGCTATGAGTGTAAAGCTCTGTGAATATTTATGATCATAAAATCATCATCAGTGTTCATGAGAATGCACGTGGATGTACTGTGTGATGATTTTGTCCAGTTCTAAATTACTTTCTACTTCAACTCATCATTTATTTCAGTTCAAAGAGAAATAAATATCAATGAATTTTCTCTGTCTGCCCTAAACTGTAGAATTTTTGTGCCCCCAAGCAAAAGACTCCTGGATGTTGAATGCCACTGGTGCTTGGCAGTAGGATTTCTGATTTACTGATGGCATATCAATAGTACCAATTGTTTAATATGAGATACAGAAACCTATTAAACTTAGCTTGTATCTCTTTAGCAGTGTGCTAAGCTTTTATTATGTACAGACTATAAATATTAATCTTTTTCTTAGTTAATGCAGTAAAAATGCCTAAATACCATTTTTTCCCCCCCAAAACCCTTGGGGTTTGATTGCTCACAGCCTGTCCCTACTTGGGTTGTTTGATGCATAAGCATCAAACTGAATGGCCTTAGGAGCAAAGTCACCTGCTCCCTTCCTTCCCTGTGTGCTTCCATCCCCAGGCCATCTAGTGCAGGCTGGAGTTTTAACCCACCATGGCGAAGGGCTTTCTCTTTCTGGGAACCTGGAGGTGCTTTCACTGGTTTAGAAATAGTCAGAAACATCTACTTTTGATTGCCTATGACTTTAACTGGATCTGAAGGTGGTCAGATCTTTTTATAGACAAACTTTGGGGTTTGTACACGCCATTTAGTTGAACACTGGGGCCGTTGGTTGCTGTGCTGCTGGAAAAACACTGATGCAGCAGCAGCATTTCACTAAATGCAGCCAGACGTGATCATTGTGTTGCCGTTGGTCTTAGAACAGCATTCTGTATGAGAACTCACTCTCTGCTACTGGCACATGAATTTTTTATGGTGAAAAGCCAGTATCTCTATAAAAGAATTTCATATTAATCAAACTGTGATGAATCCTGACAAAATCTGCTATATGGTCTTTGAAGTCTGCATTTGAATATTCATGTTAAACATTGTTAGTGCTTGCTACATGATAGTAGACCAAATTAAGTTCATGAGTATGGACTGGTTTTATTACCTAAGGGTGCAAGTAATCCTTTTGTGACAGAAACTATTACTTAAGATCACACAAGGAAAAAAAAATCGAATTGTTTCTACTCACACTTTTATCGTTGATAAGTTGATATATCTCTGCTAGGTATTGTTTGTTCCACAGTTCCAACAAGTCTTTTTTTATTTGCAGATTTAGTAAGAATAGGCTCTCTGATCATAGATCCATATACCACTGGACAAGTTGTAAATGACCTAAGTAAGTAACCATGAAGTAGGGAAGCCTAGAAGTACAGGAGGAGTTGTGTTTTAATACTCTGTTGGCATACTGCCTATTGACTTGTGCTACAAACAGCTTGCCGGGAGCTGAAGGTGCTGAGCTTTGACTAATTTGTAGAAAATTTTTCATACAACTCATCTCAAATTATTAGTAAAACAAGAAAAATTGTTAAGAATTAAATGTTAAGAGAAATTGTGTGACATAAACAAAGTAAAAAAAACCATGAAAATTGTTCGAAGAGAAGAAAAACATTTTCTGTTGATTTACTACAGAAGCATGAACAGATGTGGTATTCCTAATGGCCTTCTGTAGAACATAAAAACTAAAATGCTTTTTGTTCTGACAATTTTTAAAGTGTTGTGACCTGTGGTTAGGGATACCAAGAAGCAGATGAAAGAGCTTCAGCTTGAGGTGGTTTAGAGAACAATTCCAATACAACTGTGTGTACTGCCTTTCAGTATTTACTGTAAGAGTTTACTGACTTGATTTTTTGATAATTATATCTCACTGTATTTGTTTTTATTCTCCTCAAAGAAAGAATCATGTTCCCTTGCATCAATGAATGTTTAAACATACACTATGATAAGGTCCAAGGAGTACCTGATCTCAAGTGTATTAGAGTAACACTGAGCAGGCACAGGCATTGTGTCAGATGGGGCACGGAGGATGTTTCGAGTCTCCAAAAATGTCCCAAGTCTCTCTTGGTTTGTCTGTCTGTGTGACTCGAGTTGTAGGACTTACCTGAGGAACAACAGTATGTGCAGTGGAAAGACCAGAGGAAAGGCCTTCTTTAAAGAGTATTCAACTGAGAAATCCCAGTGTCTACAGTAATAACAGTAAGGTAGAGGTGCAGAATCTGTAGCTTGGTGCTCTCAATATTCTGGACTTTGGTGACAAGCCCTCCTGAGAGATCTGTTTCTGGCAGACAGTTTGTGCCCAAAGCGTGGAAGCAGCATCTCCCAGCTATGACTCCTCCCTGGTCTTGCTTTGACCTTGAGTTGTATCTTCCTCTCCCTTCTCCCTGCTTGTCATCTCATTCCCCACCGATGTTTGCCATTGGCAACAGGCCCTGACTGATAAGTCACAGACCTACACAGTCTCTTTTGCTCTATAAGTCACCATCAAGATGGTCTGAAGTTGTCAGTTTCCTGAACTAAAACCATTTTTTACTTCCTGAGCCCTGGAGTGCCTAAAGACAGCAACTCAACCAGCTCTGGTACTTTCATTGCCTTATAAAGGAAACTAGAAGTTGTGGGTGTGGTAATAATTTTGTTGTACGCCCTGCCTTATGAATTTCACTAGACTTACTGTGTTGTGAACCTGCCAGTTCCTTTATTCTAGTTTTTGGTTTGGAATGAAGAGCTGATTTTGCAGGGTTGACTTTCAGTCCAGGGACTGTTCTAATCAGGAAGCAGCCACGCTTTCAGACATCAATTTATGCTTTTGTGAGCATTTGTTAACTTTGATTTGAAAGTTATACCAGAGTGATCCTTAGTTCAGACACAGTTTAGTCGAAGTTTTATTAAGGGGCTGGTGGGGGGGGCGAGGGAAGGAAGGAAGGAAAATAGAGAAGAAAGGCCTGGCTGGTGTCCTTACAAGCACACAGTGTGGATAGCAGGGAGCAGCAGCTCCGTGGTTTGGCAGCTGAGCTGCAGAGCCTTGGTGAGGTGAGGCTGCCTCTGCTCAGCTACAAAAGGCCAGTCTTAAAGTTTATTTGTTCATGTTCCAAAGCAGATTCTTTGTATTCAGAGGTGTCCCAGGAATGTGTGCATTTGTTCACAAAGTATAGCCCTGACACATTTACCTAGTTAGGTGGTGGCTTTGAATGGAGTCATACGAAACTGAAACAGAATAATTTTCAGTTTTATTTATTTGACACTGTATGGTATCACTGTAGTTGTTCTTTCTGTTCCTCTGCTACAATAAAACTGTAGACAATGCTCTACAGGATCCTTTTATATATAGCGAAAGAGCTTTTATTTTTTGAAGACTATAGTTCTCCTCTTGGTGGTCTGCCTGTTTAAAAGCAAACAGTTTAGAAAAGAGTTCAAATCAAACATTGAATACTGCCTTAATGCCATTTTGATTCTGGGACAACTAGTTTCTGCAGTCTAATTTTCTACATTGCACTGGGAAAATATTCTGGCAAATTTTATATCTATAATACAATATTTTAGTTATTCTGCTGAAAATAATGGTAAATAAAACATTTCCAGAAATTGAACAATAGGTGTGTAGCTGGGTCTGAGCATAAAGCAAGTCTGCATGCCTTTTGCAGGCTGTTAACTTATTCTTCTATTGTTCTTGCCTGCCTGGATGCTCTGGAGGGAGATGGCATAGCAGCAAATCCAGAATAGACACTTGTCCGGAGGTGCAGGGCACAGTTTCATCCCAGTGCTAATGTGGTTAATGTGATCATCTCAACTTGGCTCAGATGACCTGGGAGAGGAGAGTACTCTGTGTGTGTATGAAATACTCAACTGAGAGCTTTGGAAATGAAGTGATGAGAGTAAAGGGTGAGTGCCTTGAAACCTAAAACGGGGGCAGAGACAGTAGGAGAGATAAGGCAGAGTGATAATAATGATAGCATACCTCCTGCAAACACAACATTGCAGCTGTTTTAACCACACGTAGAGAAAATGGTAGTTTGGGTCTGGGACTTAAAATATTTCATCAATTTGAAACCATTTTTAAGTCATCTGTCATGTGCTTTGGCAGAGTGTGTATTTCTTCCTACTGGATGGCCAACTTGCAGTACTGTTTTATGTGCCTGGTACTTTGGGGAATCATCTGTCCCCTTGAATAAATATGGAATAAATATGGACTGCTCTGACCACTGAAATTCCAATTTTACTCTATCTTATTGCAGACTACATCATTTCTTGTGCTCTCTTAATCCAGTATGATACCATCTATACCATGATAAGACAGTTTCTGTTCCGATAAGATATGTAGATGCTTAAGGTGGATGCAAGAACTCAAAATGGCCACATTTCCTTAACTTAAATAGATCATTATAGTATTTTTACCAAGGAAACACAATTACAAATTCTTAGGTCTATAATTCTTAAGTTCTTTCTGGAAGTTTTTCATTTACTACATATGTCTATACACACATACATTTTATATGGAAAAGCTGCTTAATAAAATATTATTTCTCTTATTGTCTTTAATTGCCAAATTTTTGTGTTATTCTATTATGATTGTAAACTGTAGATTAACTGCAAATGTGGTATAGTATTTTTAAACTCTGTAAACGGTACATTTTGGTCAAACATGAAAATATTATATACAATTATTAGATACTTATACATGAAATTTTCTTTTATTTTCTTTTTTAGTATATATATACAAATTTCTAAATTCCTGTATAATGATGCTTTAAACTATTCCAAAAATTCAGGATTTTGTAGACCTAGTGATCCTGTACTAAGACAACAATGTCTGTTTGCTTGTTGCAAAATGCAAATCAAAATCCAGAATTCCTAATCTCATTTCCATGTTCAGGTGTCTGGTCAGCGAGGGGCAGTATGTTATGGATTCAGGATGAGCTTTTTGGTAGTATGAAGTTATGGATTTAAGCAATGTCTTCCTCTATAAAAGGATGATATCCCTTGATACTGGGACATAATCCAGTGCTTTAAATGAGCAGTTAATAAAATGTGCTTCTGCTGTTCAGAAGGAGCTAGTGCATGGTATGTTTACAGCAGGTCAGTAATTTAGGTGAAGTCAAAACAAAATACATGGGTATATTTTAAACTGCTTTTTTTTGTGTGTCTCCTGTGTATTTTCTGTCTTGTATCATATTGTAACACAGGATTCCACTGTTTCTTCTGTAACACCCACAACATCCAGGCTCATCTTCCCTTGTGTGGTGTGCAAAGCAGCACAGTTCACTAGAATTCTTTTTAAAGGTTTGCTTAGACCAGTGGTAGAGGGTCATATGTAGATCTAGCTCTGGAAAGAAATGGCAGTCTGGTTTTTGGAATCAATTGTGGGGAAAGGAGAAGCTGAGCTTGAAAACACCTTGGATCTAGAATGGTTCGTTGCAGGGCACATGCCTCTCGCTGGAAGGCTGGACTCCTGGGTATTGCCATTTGGAGGTACAAAATAATGCATAAACACCAACTAACTACAAGAGGAAAAAGGGAATTTGCTGAGAATTTTTTTCCTCTTTGGTGGCATTTTACTCTGTCAGAATATCCATACTTCAAGTTATAGTAGTAAATGTTAAAAGTATTTATGTTGGAACTATTCTGGTGGAGGCCTCGACTGTCCTGAATTTTGCTAGATCAAATACATGAATATTTAATATTCCTAAATGTTTCTACAAAGCCCATAGCCACTTTCAGGGTAAAATTCAATTGCCTCTGGCTCACACCAAAGAGCAGCTTCTTTTTGAACCAGCTATTCTTAGAAAACAGTGCTATAGAGCACAGAGCAGTGGAATTGCTATGCACAACGTTAGGGCAATTTCTTTTTGCCTGTAGGTGATATGACCAGCTGACATTTCAGCACGAGAATCCTTCAGAGCAATACAGAGAATTTGATGTGACAGTGTCTCTGAATCAACCACTGAACTTAAAAAAATATTCATTATATCTAAAACATATGTACTAGGCTCCCATGTAATCAAAGCTTTCTCTGGCTTGTTTCCACATGTAGTTGTCTCATTTTTTGTCCTCATTTTTATTTTGACTGCTGCATACTTAAACACTCACACTTCCCATACACACACCACCCCCTGTGCCTGCACTTTGCAGGAGATGCCTCATGCATTGCCATTTCTGGTTCCCCACCTCTCGTGTTTCAGTGAGATTGATTCTCTTGCCAGGAGTGTCAGCTGGGGGAATATTGGAAGTGCAGGAGAGCTAACAGTTCCTTGCTTGTGAGAGGGCCATAGCAGGAAATGTCAAAGGCTGTCCTCATCAGTTTGGATTCAAGTTGGATGGAATATCTGGCAAACGCAATAAAGACAGAGCAGAGCATGTTGGAAACCTGCAGTTTGAACAGTTACATCAGCAAAGGAACTGGCAAATATGACTTTGTGGAGAAAAGAATTAGATAACTTGAGTTACATGGCTTTGTTGACTCATAAAATAAAATTAAGGGGTATTTTTGTTTGTTTGTTTGCTGAAAATGCACTTCACCTAATATTCCTGAAAACTGTTAATGAGAGGAAGTAATCTGTAGGGTGCTGAATGCCAAAATTTCAATGAATGGAATTGAGATAAGTAATTTCTCCGCAACAGAAACTTGTCCTATTTCTAGTTTGAGTGTGCAGTTTGTTATTTTCCAGTTCCTCTTTGGTTTATTCAGGAAACTTGATGGCTTCATCTGCTTTCCCAGAGCAAATCACATCATTGCTGACTGGTGCAGGGTAGAAAAGATGCAAACCCAGAGAAGTTACTGAAAAACAGAGATTTTTTTTTTTTTCCCTTTTTCCTGTGGTTAGATAACCTATATTCTGGTCAACACTGCAGTGTCTGGGTGAGAAAAGGCCCTTCAGTGAGTGTGGATGGTTTCCCTTTCCTATGAAAAACAGGGATTGTGCAAGGTACACACACCAGAATAGCAGCCCGTGACTTCAAGTGACAATCTCTGTAGGAGAACTTACAACTGCTGTGGCCTCTGAGTGGGCTCCAAATGGGTCACCAATCCACTTTGATTAGTGTTATCCATTTCACGTGTTAAATAATTGATGGGTTATTTGTGTCATAACAAATAACCTTGTAACAAAGCCACAGCTTTTTGATCTCTAAGGTGGATGTTGCTGCTTTTCAAAGAAGCAGAAAGTCTGAAAGTCATAAATGATCACTGGCCCTGACAATCCTTTACTGTACAGATGTTTTACAATAAAGCAAGGGGACAGGGCATTCTGTAAATCTAATGGCATGTCACTTAAAACATCATGTAATTACAAGGTGTAAATTGGAATAAAAATTATACCTTTGCAGGTTAAGTAAAGAATTGCTAATAAAATTGTAACAGACATACATTATAGAGCATGGGGTTCATAATGAATAATTGCTAGGTTATTAGTGCTTAACAGATTAAGGGTACTTCCATTTATTACTGTGCTCCACGAAGGATGAGCGTTAATTTTTTTTCAAAGCAAATTCACTGGAAACAGACAGTTGAAAATTTATGCTTGTAATGATTGCTACATGGTCCATTAAGACCACCTCTAAGTGAGCTTAATTTGTAGCAGATAAATGTACATGTCTACATATTTTTCAACGTAGTTTATGGTGCATCCTGCACAGCTGTGCCCAACTGATTAAATCCTCACAAAATTTAAATAGGAAACCCATTACATAGACAGTATTATATCCATTTATCATACACACATTTTCAATTTAACTCTCGAAGCCTTTGTGCAGGATATTTTCACTGTTTCATTAAATATGTATAGCAAGGCCATTTTCTCTTCTGGTTTGTTTTGTGCTTTTGTTTTCTGGGGTTGTTTGGATCTACTTTTCTGATCTATCATTGGATAATTAAGAATTCCAGCCAAGTGAAAGTCATCTACAACAATTATCTCAGTAATGATCCTAGATATGACAGTCACTTAAAATCCTAGATCTGGAGAGCTCTTACCTAGGGAAAACAAGCAGGGCTATAACCACTATGTAGGGAAAGGTGATTGGTACCAGTACCCTCATTTGCCTTTCTGAATGGATGCTAGACTGGATTTTCTGGACAGAGGGACATGATAATGCTGGGAAAGATTGGGATTACAGATACTTCCTTTCCTCAGCATTCCCATCAGTTATCTCTAGGCATCTCCTAGAATCCCATTCTGAACTGTTCAGATTTATCTTTGCTTCAAGTGCTTTGAGTCTCATATAAACCATAGTTCTGGCTTCTGGAAATAGGATTGGAAAAATTTGTCTGATTTTAGAGATCAAATTTAGCTGCTCTGAATTGTCTGAAATCCCTCTAATTGTCATTAACGATAGGGTAAATTAAAGCTGTTAACTTCACTCACCTATGTAAAGCAGATGGTGTGAATTCCCTGTCAGCCAAATACTGCTCCACTTGATCCAGCACCACAGATTTGTATCTGAATCTGGAAAAAGCCTGGATCATCATATTCTGTGGTCTGCTGGGGCAAGCTCTGCAACAGTGCCTCGGTAACTAAGCTCAGTGGAGCCTGTGCTAACAGGGCACTGCAAAAGAAGGGCCAACTTCTGTTTAAGCTGCAGGAATAACATTGTTTATCTTAGAGTAAATTGTTACAAGAACAAGATATAAAAGGAATAGGGATAAATAATTCTTGTTCACTTGTTACTGCATTCCCTCAATCACATCTGCCAAAGACAGATTCTGTACTCTCCTACAAACTGAACAAACAAACAGAGCTCTAGGGAAGTGTTGATCTCCAAAATCTTCAAGAATTGAAGATTTATTATGAAAAAAATGGCTGTCTAAATATGGCTTCTCTGATAGCCTGCTTTCTTTTCTTGATTGTCTATAAAATTGAATCATATGGCCATTTTTGCAGAAAAACATGAGTTATTTTAGAGAGAAATTAAAAACTTGGTAATTTTGCTTTCTATTTGCAAATATTGACAATGATTTATTACCATCTTTTTATCTACCTTCAAAGCTATTGTGTCCTTCACTGATTTCCCCCTATAGTTCACAGAAACACCAAAACTACCTGTAGGATAAACTAGTTTAAAAACCTTCCAGATGCCAATTACAAATTAGTGTATATCCCTATGTTCTGAAATTTGTTATGGTATAGTTAGGATTTTGATTATATACTAACTATAGGAAATGATTGATAAAACACTTGGAGAACAGAATGCCTGTTGTAAAATAGAGAAGTGTATCTTCAAATAAGCCCTATAAATGTGATGGTGACTTACTATAGTAAATATTAGATGAGTGTTTAGGAAGAGAGACAGTCAACCCATGTTAAAAGTGTCCTAGATATGAATTTCTGTTAAAGCATCACCCAGAAGGGGCTGGCTGAGCTGGACAGCTCTTGAAGAAGCCATAGGCGAGGTCAGGGTTCGGACAGACCTCTGAGGGGCTGAACTTTGGGGCCTGTGCCCCAGTTCATGCCGAGATGTCTGTTCCAGTGCTCAGTTTTTAAGAGGAGTGGCTGGCAAAGTGCTCTCCCTGTGGTCTGGAGACTAGGTGGGTTCTTCAAAATGTGACAAGTTTCTGTCATTGCAGGTGTGAAAATAATGTTACAAGTGCATAAGATATTATTTCTTGATTTCACAGAGAGAATGTTTCAGTGGATAAAGAGTTATGGGTAATGAGTTTCTTGTTCTTTGATCTTATAAGCATGCTTATTGTTTTGTTTTCTTTCAAAAGTGGTAAACCATTCACTAGCAATATTAGTAGCTATCCAGTATTGTTGATTGGTTGGGGTTTTTTTCCCATGGAAACTCAAAATTATCTCTTTCAGCTGTGCATGAGTTTTCTGGAGCCTTGTTTGTGGTGTCAGGGAATTGTCTGTGAGATCTTGGTGTATACACACTCATTCACTTGATCTATCTAAAAAAGCTATTTGTGCCTGTGATGAAACTGTTCTTTGTATGGTTAATGGATAAACATTTCAACAGAAGTATTTATTTAAAAAGGCATAACAGTGCAAACGTATGAACCTGGGGAGGTTTGTGTCACAATCTGTTATCTTGAAACCTTACCAAGACAAACTTACTTCAGGGGAGTCTGTTTTATTTTGCTGCTGGCAGCAAAATGATTAGTTGCACAATAATCTTATAGAGAGCTGATTGCTGATTAGGAAAAACAGGCTGCTCCCCATGTCATAATTGAAAAGAATCTTCCTCACATGTTTTCATTTTTAAGGGATAGCTAATGCATTAATACATATTGTTAAATAATCATTGCACTTGAAATTAGTCGTTTAGCTAATTATAGGTATCTAAGAATGCGCCAGCTCTTAGGTCTGAGGTTAACTCTTCTTGCAATAAACAGATGTATGAAAGAGACAAACCAGCTACTTATCAGAAAATAGAGGACTATATAATAAATTCTAAAATATTTTCAGAGCAATAGAAGAATAATTGGTAACTAGTTTACTAGCAGGAAATGACCTTTACTGAAAGCAATAACATTTTAGATCCAAATTATATCAAGTACTTAAACATTTCAATTCTTGGGTGCTTGACTAAAATGTAGCCCCATCTTAACTCAACCTTTATAGTTTAAATAAAGATATCAAAGTATAGCCAATTCAGAATGCAGTTTAAGGTGAGACCAAAGTCCCAGCAGAGTCAGAATTTTGTCTTAAAGCTGAGTTAAATTCTACAAGAAAACTCAGTAACAAACCAAAATTTATGTATTAATTAAGATATAGAAAATATTTTCTGTGTGACAAAGGGACAAATGCAGTTGACAGTAGTTCTTAAGAGGTTTTTTTCAGCTGAGATATTTTTCATCTTCCAAATGATAGCCAATTAAAACATGCTCATGACAGAAGCTGACCTTTGTGAAAATGTATTTTGTCCTCAGAAGAAGGTTTGATTATCATATAGTTACCACAGCACTGGCTTGGACAACAGAATGAATCATGTTTAATTAAACTTAGTTTCAATTGACAAAATAAATCTTCAAACTACAGAAATAGGTAAATATTTCATCACTGCTGTAGAGAAGCTGTGATTAGGACTGAAGGGGTTTTGGTGTCTTTGCTGTGCTTTGAGGTGAATGGTAATGTTTGTATTTTGCACCTACTGCATTAGCTGTTGTGTACTAAGCTGTGTTCTTTGTGCTCCCCTGTGTGTCACATGACTTCTAAATCTCTTACAGTTCTTCTTTTCCTTTCAAAGTGTATTGTGGTTTTTTTAAACTGTAACGTAACAGCCAAAACATTTCAAGTACTGCTCACATATGGAGGAAATAAGAAATGTTTTCACATAACTCTGCAATGTGATGTTAAGCAGATCTAACACAGATTTAATATAAATATAATAAAAACAAGTTTCTCTAACTTTCAGTCTCTTTAGAACATGTATTATTCTTATTTAGCTTGAAAACTGAACAGAACCACCATTTTTTCTGTATTGCTAAACTGTTATTTTCCATTTGTTTCTAAATTCTTCTTTAAAAGCCCCCTGCCCTTTTTTGGTTTTGTGGGGGTTTTTGTGTGTGTATGGGTGGGTTTTTTTGTTTGTTTGGTGGGGGTTTGGAGGTTTTATTTTTTATGAAACCTTAGTGAGTGTCTCTCTTTGGATTTATTTCTTTCTGCATCATTGTCTCAAACTGTAGTGCCTGCAGGTGTTAGTGAACTGCTTGGAGGGGACACCCCAGTCTACCTTGTTTAGGTGCTCTAAACCATCATGTGCCAACTCTTTTGCCCTCCGTTTTGGCTGTACATAAGAAGCACAATGCAGAAAGTGCTTTAGATATGCAGAGTGCATAAACACAGTGCATAAACAGGGCTAGGAAAGTGATCCATAATCTCCTCCTTGGGTCACGAGCTAGTGATGTACAGAGCTAGTGATTATCTGTGCAGGAGAAAGCAGGAGGGAGAAGAATGAAATAATGGCTGGGTGGTAGTAGAGGAAAAATGCTTACAGGTACTAATCTTGTAAATAAGTTACATTTGGACAAAAAAAAATGTATTTGTGTTAAAGGTCTGGAGTGCCCTTTGAATGTATCAGCTTCCATTTGGTGATTTTCAGTGACTGTGTGCAGTTCCACAGTGGCACTTCCATCCCCGGCAGGTTGTGGCCCATTGCCAGCTGCTGGGTATCCTCGGTACCCCAGCAATGCAGAGGGGCTGCTGCTGTTCCACTGGTGCAGCACATCCCATACGTCCTCCCAGTCAAAAAGTGTTCACTGCTCAAGTCCCTTGTGGCCAGTGTCATCTCCTGACAGGCTTCTCAAGAGAAGCATATTCTTACCAAGGTCCCTTTGGCGACATGAGCAATTTTTTCTGCTGGATTTTGTGGCTCATCATTTGAATCATCCTTTAAGGATATGCTCTGGGCAGAAATCCTATTTGCACTATTAACTTTTATTCTGTAATAACTTATTTAAAAACATCAGATAGTCCCTAAATAGGTTTTTTTATTAATGTTTTGTTAAAAATAATAAATTCTACTCCTGTTAAATCAGAATTCTGCAGCCTCCTATGTAACCTTGACATTTCAAAACTCTATTAAAGACCTTGCAGAGCCTTCCTCACAGATTGAAGAGTGTATTGTTTTATCAAAGGATACACTCAGAGGAACAGCTGGTTTTTTAATTCAAGTGTTGATATCTTAACCCTACATGCACCTCAGATTTCTGTAAAAATGTGTAATAAATATATAGTGTACATTACTATATATACTTCAGAAACACAGACTCTGAATATTTTTTTTCTTTGAATTCTGTCTGGTCAGTCTCAGTTATTTTGTTCTAAATCCATTGTTTTCTCTGATTAATTTTACAGTATGGGTACTGAAGTCTGGTTTAGTTGTGTAAATAAGCATTGTGTTTGGAAATGGGAGGTCAGTGATACTTCTTGGGCTATTTTCTGTGTCCAGCTCAAATGGCACCCAAGGGTGTGAAAAGTTAATGAAAGCACCTAAAATCTCATGAGAAAAGTTTGAATGAAATTGTGCTGGCATATGTGAAGTTGAGTGTTAGCCCATGGACAGCATCAGTCCTTCAGCTCTGCAATTATTTAATCGAGACAGGACTCATGCGGCCCGTGGAGCTGTGTGAGGAGGAGGCATTTTTCTCAATTCCAGGTATCTGGCATTTCTATCTTTGCTACCAAACACAAATTTAGCTTGTTATAACACCTTCCTTGAGCAGTGAGAGTCCCACTGAAATATATCATCTGACTCAAAGTTTAACACTGTTTCTACTGCTGTAGCCAATATCTTGCTATGAAAACTGTTGGTAAGTACTTATCTGGAATTATTGAAGGACTTGACCTTCTTCTGTGATGTATTAGCAACATTATTTGGTTCTTTTTTAATAGTGTTTTTGTTATCTCTGCCCTTGCAAGTCTGTTCTTCCAAATGTTATAGCTTATTAGGTTATATGCTATTTCCATTGCAATTACGGCTAGTACAGGAATGCTTTGTTACCTTTTTAACACATTGTCATCATGCATCATTTTAAGGATCCTCATTGCTCCTTATTAGAGGTTATTTAAGCTCTCAGCTCTAACTGGATGTTGAAACATACCTATGATATAAACTAGCAAAAGATATAGAAGGATTTTGTTGCATTGGTGACAGGCTGTGGTGTTTTATTGATGTTTGTGTGTGATGTGTTAGGTTAGTGAAATAGAATATAAGTGTGCACAAATATCAGACAGCTGGTACAGCCCCTGTTGGAATAACTCCATGAGATCTCTGCATGCTCCCCTAACCTCCAGTATGGTGCCACCTTCTCCTGGGCTGTTTGTTCTCTTCCACTGGCACGGATCAAATAGGATATGATGTGATGTGGAAGATGAATAGCCTTGGTTGTCTTTCCTCCCTTGGTTTGGAGGAAAACCTCCAAACTATTGGAAGACAAAGTGAAACATGAAAATTACTGGTGTGGCTGAGAAGATTGCTCCAAAGAAAATGGTGTGATTTGCCTCCTTTATTTCGATTTATCATTGTGCTTATGTTCAGTTTGGTGTGGCATCTGTGTGTACTGCCCAAACATGTCATAATGGCAATAGTTGAAATAAGGTCGACTCGCCAGAGGATATACCAGTCTGCAAAATACTGACAAGTAAACTCGTGCATACAGGTAGTTATGTGGCTTCAATGGTCTTTGAACTGATGTGTTCATCAGTTCGTTTAGTCTGAGAGAAGGCTATGTGGATTCAAATTATATACTCAGACATTAGGAGAAGCTGCTCAGAGTAGGTGGTTTCAGAGCCTTCTAGGGCAATCCGTAATAGAAAATCACCTTTGTATACTATTCCATTGTATTTTAGTTTAAAAAATTGCTATAGGAGCAGTTTTATTTACATTTTAGGGCAATTAGAATGGTTTTCAAATATGTTAAAATTTAAATTTTAAAGTAATTCCAGTAAAAGCTGATTACTATCTCTCTGAATCAATTCTGTCTGATTTTTCTGAAACATAGTGACTAGAGGCTAGACTTTGCTTTTTCCATCATTGTCAGAGGTGTCAGTGGGTTTCCTGGTACATAACTAGAAGCAAAATGTGGCCATTAAATTCTGCAAAGAGCAACACAAATACTCTGAAGAGTACGTATTTGGAGTATGAATAGTTGATTTTTCTTTTAAATGGTTTTATAGACTATTGTTAGTAGCATCCTTTCCTTTTTCACTGCATCCTTGACAGTGGATGTTTACAAATGCATTGTTCCTAGAGCTGCTTAATGGGATATCCTTTTTGAATAAAGCCAGGCAACCTGTGCTAATTGCTTTACAGAGACACCCTACAATGTAATATACAGTGTCACTTAAACCCTGTTCATAAAGACCTGAGTTTTCAAATGTTCCGTGCATTACAATAAGTGTTCGGTTGGGCTAAATTGCACTATTGATCTTTAGTAATTAGGTTTTAATGAATTGTATTCACTGAAGTTTATGTTTGTTAAGGGACTTTAAAGATTGAATTGTGATCATTTAATTCACTTTATTTATTTTTATCATGTCTAACAGTAGAGACCTCTTGGAAATCTTTTCTAGATATCAGTAACTTTGAATTTTTGTGATAGGTACTTTTAAGTCCAGCATCTATTTTTCCATAGTGTAGTATTCATAAAATATGTTAAATTGTAGGAATTTGGCTTGCCTAAAAGCTGCTGAAGTATTCCAGCTCTTAGAACTTCCAACTCTTTTACTGTTTGTTCCCCCGCATCATTTGGATTAAACCACTTGACTGAAACTGGTCAATAGGGCATTTGTTGGACTTTTGTTCTTTCATGGTAGCTTGTATTTGTATTAATCTTTATCACTGGGCACTGAAAAGCTGGTTTCCTTGTTAATGCTTAATCAAATAGCACAGCAGCAGATAATCCCCTGTTCTGATATAGTAACACACACCGTGTTCAGGAGTTTTTCTTATGCTGCTTTATTAAATTATGTGCTTTTGGAAGGAAAACGTTATTTAATGAGGTTTAAAGGGCTTAGTTTATTCTTGCAACTTTGTATTTATGACTCCAATGGACAGTCACATCTTTTCCTGAGATAGGTACTTTAAAAAATCCCTAAGTGATTAGGGATTAGAAATTATTAATTCTGTATCTCTGTGTAAGCATTCCCTCTCTCTTCACCTTCGTAATGTACTGGACTTTCCACCATGCTGGACACCAAGCAGGGAAGTTTTTGCTGAGCAGGGTCCTGGGGCAGGATGGTTTTCCTGAGGGCTGGAGGAGGAGAACCATCACCTCTGAGCCTGCTCTGCCCACCCAGATCTCTTTGCAGGGGTGCTGAGCACTTCCCTGCACTTCCCTGGGCCTTATCTTAATGGGATTCCAGCTAATCCCAACAGCAGATTCACTTGTTCTTCCTCCTCCGGCAGCCCTCTGCCTCTCCCTGTCTCCAGTGGCATTTTCCAGTGCATATGTGTATGCTCAGATATGGAGCTATCTGCCATTCCAAAGCTCTTTCCAGACCAGGAGTGACCAAACAGTGTTAGAAAGGTATAAACTAAAGCAGAGAGATGTGACATATTAGCCTGATTTAGCTCTTGGATTGGATTTTTTGGTTTGCAGCCCAGAGAAATAGATGTACAACTGCCTGCACAGGCCCGGGCAGAGGTGCTGTCACGATTTCTTTGATGCTGCCCTACTCTGTGACCTTGAGTAAATAAGTCACTGACGGTTTCTGTGCTTTTGTTCTTCCTACATACCTTTATTCTACCTTTTATATTCAATCTGCAATATTTTACCTTTTATATAAAAATCAAATCTTAAACAAGAAAAAATTCCATGATGTGTTTTATTCTGTATGATTTGCACGTGCTTAGGTAAGAATCAGTCAATTCAGACTCAAACCCATGCACAATAATTCTAGCTTGCCATATTTTGCTGTTTAATTTCAATAAACCTGCTCATGTAGAGGATTTTCTTTCAAACTAAATATTAGACATAAAATTCCAGTTTCTTCTTAGATTTAGGCAGTGTCCTGGTGGATTTATGCTGCTCCCCTTAGCTATGAATTTGTTGTCTCTTCCAGAACTATTTGGGCAGAACAGCCTGTATCAGGCAGTTAAAAACCACACAGAGCTTTTACAACTGTGCCTAAATACCACTCCTAAATTTGTGCACAGCCATTTCCACATGGAAATATGCACGTGTGACTCTGCATTTTAGAGCTGACAGTTTAGGTTTATGATATGAATGCACCTGCATGTAAATCTCTATTTTAAAATTTGGTCATGCAGAACTTTGCTTTATAATTAGGTTTTCTCTTTTTCTTCTTGGACAAAAATTTGCATATGCATAAATTTGCATATTTTGTGTGTATTTTTAGAAGGGGTCACTGTAAATTGAACTTACAGAATAGTGGAATACAGCTTGGATACACCCAAGTATATAACTTATGTAAATATAAACAAGGATATGTATCCCAAAGTAAAAATTCACGTCTGGTTAAAATGTGGAAAATCTCTTTTCTCTGTGGCTAAGGAAGAAACTAAATTTCAAATCATAGGAATGTGTTCTTCGTGCTCATGTTTTCCTCTGGAATACCTCTTAGTTTTTTTTCTTTAAATACCAGCTGATCTTGTTATTATCAGAATATTTAATACTGATATCAATTTTCCCTCTGGCTATGAAATAGTTTGTAGTAGTATTGGTTTCAGTCATAGTGTAAGAGGCATTTGTGCAAAATAGCAACAGGCTTTTTATTTGTTGATATATTAGTAGCTGTTTACAAGGGTTGCTGGCAGCAATGATTTTTTTTCTTTAGAGCATTTTAGTACAATGTTAGTAATGGTTTCTATGAGTCTCTGGCACAGGACACACAGCGAAGTAGTAGTATTTGGAAGCAAAAGCAGCTACTTGCAGATGAGCAGCTTCCTTCTTGTTTCCTCTTAGAAATCTACCTTTCTTGTGTAATTAGTTTAATTTAGAGATTCCTTTCCCTGAGACAGCCTCCTTCAGTTTAAATCTGTATAATCTAGCAGGACAAGTAGCTAAAGGGAATGGACTATTTAGTGAAATAAATATTACACATAAGCAACTCATTCTGCTCAGTTGCTCAGTGAATTTCCAAGCAGACTAACCTTGAGTTTGTATACACACATACTTGTTAACTCTTCCTCCTGAGAGCTCTCTAACTCTGGTGTCTCCCAATGAAGTGCAACATGCCCGAATGGAACTGAAGGGAGGATGGAAGTGGTAGGAAAACAATGCAACAAGTAAATATAGCAGAAACCATCATTTCCCAGAAAATAAAAACTGGAATTAATAGAATTCAAAAAGTTCCAAATAAACAAAGTTTACTTACATCAGTCTTGTCTGTCCCTGTGTCAATAGAGAATAGTTCTTTTCAGCAAATTTCCAAGTGCTTAACCCATTTTAAAATAGATGACACCAAGACCACTAGAAGATTATTCCATGGTCAGATACATTTAATTGTCAGCATTTCCATTCCAAATTCAGCCTTTGCTCTGTTTCATCCTATTATTCTTCTCTCCTGGGCCACACTAAAGAGTTTTCCCCTTCCTTGGGATGTATGTGCCTCAGACACTTAAGGATGCCTGTCATTGATCCCTCAGCCTAGAAACAGTTAATGAGAGAAACAGCTGCTTCAGTAGTACAAGGTGCAGGGCTACAGCATTTTTTAACTGCTGGATATAATTTTCTTACACTGCACTGCAATTCTTTTGCACAATATAAGAGGTATTAAAGTATGCACTATCCCCTCCCCCCCTTAATTCTTGAGTTAAAGTGGAATTATTTGAATTGTGTTACAATTGTTGCATCAGATAGGGGACTCTAAATCATGCAAACTGTAAAACTTGGCCTGCTTGGTAGGTTAAATACCCTCTTAACTGCTTAGTTTTTTCTGCTTAATCAGGTGTCCCCAGGGGACCAGGCCCACCTCATTTCCAGGTAGCAGATGCAGAGATGGTTTCCTGCAAAGAAGCGCTGAAGTTACTTACAGCACACACACTGCTTTGTCAAGGGTGTGATTGTTTCCCACTATCAGTGATTTTTCTTTCTCTCTACCATGTAGTTATCAGTGTTGCTGTTTGTCTTAGGACTGCTGTTTTCCATGAAATAGAGACTGGTTTTGTCAAGGTAAATGAACAAAACCATACATTGCAGGCGTTGTTGTGCTAAGAGGTTGCTTTTATCTTTGGCACTTTCTAATGCTGTTGTCTGCTCACGTGTCTGTGCTGCATGGTGAACACCTATAGCTGAGGAACTGTTAACCTAAAGAGTGAACACGGCAGCAGACAAGGCTTGTTGCCTGTAACACCAGCTTCATAAAGGAAATGTATCAGTTCTCAGTAAGTATTTCTCCAACATCTCACAAACTAAATGGTTTTTGTGCAGCTTTCTGACACAATGATAAATAATATTATAGTTAGCACAAAAGCTGAACACTGGGGGTTTTATGTATAAACTGTTAAAAACATGTCAATCATTTCTCATAGCTCCTTCAGTTCTAATTCTGAGCACTCCTGTTTTATTCCTGAAACATTCTCTTCCATTCTTCTGTATATCACAAAACAGAATGCCATCAAATTTCAGGGAAGACTTGTGTTTCTACATAGAAGAAAATAACTAGTCACTGTTTTGGTAGGACTTTTTGACTCCCCTGTAATAGTGAACAGAGGTTTACTGTACTTGAAGACCTCTCCTGTTTGAGAACAAGTTCTGTCACTGGTGGCAAACAGGTCCTGCATCACACCTGAGGAATTCCACCTCCCTGTCACTGCAAACAAATTGTCAGGTGTGAATCAAGACTTTCACCCTTGAGGGCTGCCTAGAGAGGCTGTGGAATGTCCTTCTCCAGAGATATTCAAAGGCCAAGTGGGCACAATCCTGAGTAAGGTGCTCTAGGGGACCCTGCCTGAGCAGGGAAGTTGGACTGGGTCCAGCGGTCCCTTCCAA
Source organism: Dendrocincla fuliginosa (assembly GCA_035047845.1). Lineage (NCBI taxonomy): Eukaryota > Metazoa > Chordata > Aves > Passeriformes > Dendrocolaptidae > Dendrocincla > Dendrocincla fuliginosa. The sequence continues at coordinate 7,461,868 of JAWWMO010000022.1, forward strand.
CCTCACCACTCTGTGATTATCTCCTTCAGCAAGAAAGACATAATCTCCTTTTTGATATTACTGCTTTCTGATTATATGATAATTCTTGCAATTGCAAGAAAGAGTTAAGGAAACCACTCAAGCTTTGCCTACTTTTAGAGAGAAAAACATAACGGTATAGAATATTTAGAAAAATGTAGTCTGAAGGAGTCATATAAATATTATTGTCATTATATCTGCAAACATAAAGCAATTTAGTAATTACTGCCCCAGCATGACTTGTATTTAATATATTATTTATATTTGCATACATTAGGTATATACATGGAGACCTCAAAGTCATCTCTGTCAGATTTCATGAACCTGTGAGGCAGGTAAACACCTGCAGCCAATACAAAAAGCGTGCTTAGTCAGGTAATTTCTTGGGACCATGTAAAAACTGCTTCTCACAACCCTTTCCTGCTAATTGAGCCAGGCCATAAAACAGCATCTGCAAATGTTTGACTCCTGATCCCAAAGCAGGGAATCATTGCTAGGCTGTTGACAGAGTATACCTCGAATGCAGTATGTCCAAAAAAGTAGTACAATCAAATACAACTCTCTTAAATACTAGAGGTAAGGATGACTGATTAAAGTCTATATTGAATGTTATCACTGCAAATCTAGCTTTATAAAATGTATACTTGGTTGTTGCAGAAAACAACGGTAGCCTGGTAGTGAAAATCAGTGTCTGGCCAAGGTTGTCTGCAAAAAACTTTTCAATGTTGATTTTTTTTTTTTGTCTTGACAATAATGATTGTTAATGATTTTTATAGTCCTTGCCATAAACCAGAGCTAAAATTCTTTGAAGAAGGTGGGGAACACTCTGGTGTCTGCCAGGCTCCTTCCTGGGCAGTGCAACAAAACATTAGGAAACCCCTCCATAGCTACAAGAAGCCATAGAGTTCTGAGCAGGCAAAGCACACAATACAGCATCTTCTTCATTTTGACATTTGGAACTTTAGAAATGGTTTTAAACAACAGCCTGAAGTACTCTAATGCTAAAAACTGATAATTTTTCAGGATGAAAGTTTTGCCTAACCAAAGTGCATTGCTGCTAACAAATATATTCTAAGAATCTGCACATTCAGCTGTAGGAAAGGTTGGCACAGGCAAATAATTTGAACACTGTATTGAGTAAAAATTGCTTGTGTTTTGCTACATCCTTAGGCAAACTAATGTGAACTGCTTGTATGGGCTTGCTGGGGTTTCTCCAGTAAGCACAAGGACAGTAATCTCAACACAGTATATTCAGAGCATAATTAAAACATCCATTTCAGGGATCCCCCAGCAAGTCCCAACAGGCAGTGTCGTTGTCACTTGAACTAAGTTTGCTCTTTAATAAATTTTGTGGGAAGAGCTCATGGTCATGTGTATGTCTAATTGGCTAAGCATCTATAAGTATTTCACATGAAAATGCTCTTGAAGTTACTCATGGAATGTAATTGTGACAAACAGTAAACTTTTGATGATAACTGGTAAGCTAAAGAGAAGAGTTTAAAGACATAATTTTGTAGATACAGAATATAGCTGATGGAGAAAGCATCTATTTTTGCAGATCATATTATATTGATATAAATACAACAGTTGCAGCTATTTTTTTTCTGATGGGATTTCTGAACTATAAAATATATCTGTTTTTACTGTTTCGTGGATCAACAAAGGTGGTCAGCATCCTTCCTCCCATCTCTTCCTCATCTGTCTCTTCTTGTCTGTTATCACATTTTATAGCCTAAAATTCCAGCACTTACTTACTAGTCTGTGAGAGGTCAAAGGAAAGATTTGAATAAGTCTGGAGGTAAGTAGTCAGGTCATCTAGTTTATACTCTTATCTTCTGTACACTGACTTGTGTTCCTCAGTTGAGTTGCTGCTTCATAGACAAGGCAGTCTAATTAGGTACAGAGAACACCATCCAGGAGTAGTGAGGTGCTGTCCTTCAATTTTAATGAAGCATTTTGGGCATCTTAGTTTTAAATACTTCATTTACCACTCTTCTTTAAAAGAAACAAGCAAACTAGGGTAATAAATGGTTCATCTGGATCAGCATTTTAGGAAGTTTTATTTTGACAGAGAAAAATCTTTTTGAATTTCCAAAAGCATCATTTTCAGCAAAATAAAATTCACTTTTTATGGGATAGAAAGATCTCTTGAAAAACGTAGAGATTTCAAGAACACTTCAAAAGTAGCCATCTCTAAACTGTGATTCTTGGGGTCCTGTGAAGGACCAGGAGTTGAACTTTGATCCTTGTGGGTCCCTTCCAACTCAGGATATTCTATGATTTGATAAATAAATAGAGAACACCTTAATTATACAAACTAAAACTTATGCTCATGTTTTGCTTGAGAAATCTATTAAATGAGAATCTGACTCTGTGTGTGTGTCACAGATCTGCACCTTCCTGCTTTTGACTGTGGCGTTGTTTATTTTAAATTGCCACTTGAAAAAAACTCTGCTTTAAATCTCCAAAATTGACTCAAGAAGGGAAGAATGCAGATTCAGAGCTTCATTAAAATTAGTGTTCATGACCTCAGGCTTTAACTGAAGCTCCTGAAGTACTTATGTTTGGGATGCATTGGTTTATCCTATCCCAAATAAAGATGTTTAGGACATGTCAGAGAAACTGTCCTGTAGAAACGCCCATTTCTTTCTATTGCTTGTAAAGCGATGCCAGGCAGCTCCCTACACACAGACGGCCGTGTGGATCCAGGCACTCCCCAGCAGAGTGCAAATCCCCCTCCTCCTTCTCTGCTGCCCTCCCTGTGTCTTTCTTTTGACTCCAAGGACTGAGCTTTCATTTTTTGTCCCGAATTAGTGCAGCAATGAAAGGATGATTTTAGATTGCTTTCCACTTCTATTTTAGGAAAGGAAACAATGGTTTTGAGGGGAATTGGGAGCTGATTTATGTTAGTGTTCAATTACACATTATTTAGACAAGGGTAAATATTAGGATCTCAGACTCCAGCACAAGAATAATAGATTTTTTCTTTCTTTAAGTAAAATAGCCTATTTGCTTTACTGCCAAGCATTGACTCTCTCAGTATGTTCAAGCCTAGAAGGCTGAAAACAACTACACAGATGTGACTCACATAGGGCTCACCAGCATGGTGCTTCAGTGTTCTGGCTTGTTGGAAAGCTTCCAGGGGATTTAGGGAAAGAACATTCTGAAGAAATGCAAACCATTATTTTGCCAATTAGTCGGAAAGATGTGTTTTTTCAGCATGATTCGAATTAGCTTTGTTAATTTTTGTTTGTTCTCATCAAAATTTCCCCACACAGAAGAAAATATTCAGTCACAGACCTGTTATATGTATTTAAAATGGTGTTAAGTGTTAGTTCAAAGAGTTTTTGAATAACCTGTTTATTAAAGGGCTTACATGTCTCCTAGGTGATTGTAGGAACAAAGTGGAAGCATACTGCATAACAACAAGGCAAATCCATTATTGCTTTACTAATGTAGTGTTGGAGCCCAGTTCATGTTTTGTACAGGGAATTTATTTGACTGTTTTAAACTTGTAAATCCTAATTACAAGACTTTATGTAATAGATTCTGCTTTCCTGGATTACCAACGCATTGGGTTTGCAGGGAGGTGAAAGAGACTGTAGGACAATATCCACTGCTGCTGTTCCCCTTGTGTGATGTCCCTAAGAATGGCTGTGGCTGAAAGACCAACCTGGAGGCACTTTAAAAGCATAGTTGAGTCATATGGGTTTATGTCAGATTAAGACACATTAAGCGTTTCTCAATCTTTAGATGAATCTACTGTAGATACAAAAATTTGCTGATCAGTATCAAAAGTGGTTTTATGGAGAGGACCTTCCAGGCTTTCCACATAGGAATAAAATATGATACAAAGCAGCACAGTGTCAATAAATCTACAGGATAAAGGTCAGGTTTACATCAATGGACAGAGCCAGCAAATACGTTTGTTCCTGCAATGTCTGTGTTTTAAATGCCACCCTCTGATGAACCTAGTGCAGAAACACACTTTTAGGTTTGATGAGATGTCAGTTTTGTTCAGTGCTGATCAAATAAGATGAATGAAAGTGAAACAAGAACAAAAATATTACTTCTGTCATTTATTTTTTTATGCATTACAGGAGGTGGGTCAGCCAGTGAGATTTCTCTTAAACAAATAGCAATCACTGCACAATATCACCCATTGATCTATTTCACAGCAGGCAAGAGCCTTTTTGTCAGAACGGACATACAATTCAAATACCACAGAAGACACAGAAATGCCCATGACAGGTTTAAAAAGTATCTTCCCCTCCTTACACTTCCCGAGCCATTCTCCACGAATCAATCCAGGCTGTAGAGTCTGAGCATTGCAAAAACACTTCCAGATCTATGGGGAAGGCAGATATTCAGGGGCTGGGCGGGAAGAGGGGGGAAGAGGTGTAACATAAATATTGTCTAATGTAAAGGAAATTAGCATTTAGCAGAAACTAATTTGTGCTCTATGATACAGACATAAAAAAGCTGGCAAATTGCTATTGCATGAGTCATTTTATGTAACTGTAGCAATTTAAAGATACCTATTTAGGATGAGTGATTTATCCTATCATTAATTCACCTTCTTCAGGAAAAGCTATCAAATGCTAGAGTCTATATATCCCATAGGATTGTAAATGTTTGAAAAAATAATTTCTGGATAGACTGTTCTGAAAATGTGACACTTTGCACTTAATTTGTTTATGAATTTATTTTAAATCATTTAAGTGCAATATCCTGCTTTCAATGATTCTAAGCAACTTTCTTATGTCTGAAATGAGGCAACTAAATTCCAATATCTCCATCTAAATAAATATCTTGCGTTCCTGAGCATTTATAACCTGCGTGGAAGTAAATGTTATTCCCAGTTTATCACCTGTGTGTCAGCACTGCTGAAAGGCAAGACAAGAAATTCTCTAATAGCGTTTTACAATCAGATATGGAATGTCTGCTTTATAGGAGTTATTTATTCAAATAACTGAATTATTTCATTTTGCTTGACAAGTTGCCTTGGTTGACCATAAAATTCACAGATTATATCTTCTTCTGAAGATGTGTACTTTAATGCCCTGCCACCCAAAAGCAGAACTGGTTTGATTTAATTCTAAATAATTTTGTCTATTGCCTTGGTATATTATTTATGGAGGTCAAATAATAAAACCTTTAAAACATAATGAGTATCTAAAATAACATTCCTCTACTAATAAACCAAAATGTGTAAGAAATACTGAGAACCTCTCACATCCGTCTGAAATCTGAGTGTACAGATTTCACTTTATCATTTTTCTTTTTAGAGGCAAAATAAGCCTCACTTTCCTCTCTTCATGAGTGGGGAGGAAGATAAGAGCACTCAAGAAAGGGAAAGCTGGTTACAGGAACAAGTTTAAATGAGGAGAAGGAAACCTGCAGTCATGTGGCTGATTTGTTCCTGCTCTGTCCCCTTGTTGGATTATAGACAAATATTTAACTGGTTACCATTCAATATAAGAAGTCTGCAGATCTTAACCATGGTAACCATTCCATCACTTGCTATCTAATATACCTGTCTTAGCCTTGCAATGCCATTAAAAGAAAAGAATGCATTCAAGTCTTTAAAAGTGTGATTATATTGTACAAAGCTTTCAGGAAAAAAACCCCTGGATATAATACATTTTACCTTCTCAATAGTTCTACATCTTTTCAGAATCTTTTTAAAACGTGAAGTGACTATAACAGGGAAAAATCTGAGAATGACTCTCATAGCCTGTGAGACTTCTTTTTTCTTCTACTCTTTCTCTCCACTGCATTTTAAAAACATAGTATAATTGATACTATAATCAATAAAAATTCAGTGATTTGGGGATTTTTGCCAAGCTTTCTCTTATGACTCTTATGTGACACCACACAGGATTTAGTACCCAGTTACCAGGTAAGTGTACGTTGTAGTGGAGGGAGGAAACTACATTTTCCTGTTTGATGAGATATAAGGCTGTCTGGGAAAACAGGAAGAAGTAAACCATGTATATTGCACATAAAGAAATAACGAGTTTAACTGTACCTAATTTCAGATCGACTTTTCTAGAGCTGCAAACTGGGTAGAGACCTCCCAGATACAAACCAGACATTCTAATGTGATATCCTTCATGGGAAAGAAGGATCAGCTACACTTTCCTCACTAACTCCTGTATTTTTATCACTCAGATCTCTTTTACATTGTTGCTCTGTCTAAAGGACCTTCCTTCCCATCATTACCATAACTAATTTGACCTATTAACAGTGACAGAGAACAGAGGGCGTGTGTTAGGGGAACTTTGCGTACCCACACAGCAAGAGTCTGGGCTGTGTCCTCTTTTACCCTTGCAGAGAAAGTAGCTGGGAGCGTTCCAGTGACAATGAACTTGCTGTCTCCAGGGCATATTAATGTGCTTGAATATTTTGAAGACAGCAAGCATTTGATAAGCATGGAGTGGTGTATCCCGTGGATTTCTTCTTGCAGTGGCAAATGGTTTAGCTCACCTTTGCTGACTAAGCAGTCATTCTTATATATGGTTTCCAGTAGTACTTTATAAATGACTTTAATTTACAGTGCATTAGATGTCTATGCCTCTAAATCCCCATGCAATCGTTTGTATCCTTTCCCTTGATAGTTTAATTGTGTGCAATTTTTTTTAAGGTAACTTCTTGTTAATCCACTCCAACAACTTCTTTCCCTTGCTCTTGAATAATAAATCTTTAGGCACAGTTTATTCAAATTATCATAGGTACTTATTTTATAATTCTTTCTAATCTGGGTAACACAAACAGTATTATTCTTACACTTCCTTGGGGAAAAAGTGCACCACAAAAATGTATTTCTTTACATAAATACAAAACGTCTAATTAGACTTGCCAGTGTAGCTGACCAGTGATCTGCATGTATTATAAATGGGGCACATATATCACAGATCCTTGCACTTTAGTTAGAGCTTTACAGTGCTTTAATACTGTATAAGCGTCTGTGTAAAGAAAGGGTTTAGTTCAAAAGAATAAACTTCATCTTAATCAAATCTTTGCATGAGATTTTAGTATTCAAAACTCTGCAATGTGATCCCATGGATTTTAAATTCATGACAAAATGTTTGTGTAAAGAAAATTTTGTGGAAAACCCCAAAAGGAATACATGTCTAAATAAATCTGCCCTAAAATCCTTCCAGTTCGTTCATGATGGATCACTGAGATTGTGAAACAGTATCAGAACTTCCCTTGCCTGTCAATGGGATGGGAAAGAGAACCTTAGGAGGACAGTTGTGGTGGTTTGCATTTTCATAAAAATATTTCCCACTTGTCAATTGAAAGTGATGCTTTGAACCCAAAGGTTAGAAAAGGATTACAAGCCCTGTGATGGTTGCCTTTTAAGAGGAAAATTTGTCTTCACACTTTGGTCACAGAACTCACGGAAAAGCATATCAAATAGTGGGTGTGGAACTTAAAATATATTTATAATAAAACACATTTGAAGGATAAGTCAATCCTGCCAATTTGTTAATGGATTTTATTTTATGTCTCATTTTCCACACCTGATTCTAATGCCATTTCCAATAAAAGATGAAAAGATACATTTCACAGTCGCTCTGGCCTCACTACCTGATGAAAAGGATTTTTTAAAATTAGAATATTCAATAATACATATTAAATGCTTTCTAGTTGTTAGTGTGATAAGGACTTTTTAAAAATCTGTTCTCTTTGAGAAGAAATATTCACATTCTTAATTTATCAGTATATGTATGTATTCAACTGCAGGCCAATTTGGTATAGTCTTTTTCCCTTTTAAGCCTTATAAAATGAATCTACTATTTTGCATAGTTGCTAAATACCAGATATATAAAGCTTGTGACACATGTTAAATCTTCTATTAAAATCTTCACAAAGCTATAAAATTAAATTAATGAAACAAATTAATGGGTATAATTCAGTCCATCAAATGTGCCCTTTTAACCTGTGTAAATAACAACTCACTGATTTTTATGGCAGTAGTTTATAAAACCTAATTGGTAGGTGTAACATTTTTGTAATGGTTGTCTTTTTATGTATTCAACTGTTTTATCTTTCTTTTATTGCCATAGTGATTTTTTCCCATGTTCAAGCCATCACTGGGACATGAAATTTGTATCTGTACCTTACTATCTTCAGAGCACCTAACCCTGAGTGCAGAAAGGTTCTTTCTTTGTCAGTGCAAGAAGCACAACAAAGTTCAACTCATGTGAACAGACACCCTAATAAACATGGCAGGTCTAAATTAGGGTGGTAGTTTTGGTAGGTTGTTCCTGGTCCTTTAGAGGCGGAATTTGTTCAATTTTTTTCCCCCCAAGAAAAAGCCTGGATCCAGGAGTTCATTTAAGGCCTCTCTGTTCCCTGAATCCTTGGCATTTTTGCATTTCTATATTCAGATTTTAGGATGTGAAAAAGGCAGACCTGTTATGATTAGCAATAAATGACAACTTTTGAGACCCTGACTTTTGTAAATTGTAGATAGTAAAAAATTCAGAAGTAATTATGGGAAAATTGAATTCATCATTTACAGTCCCTCTATGTTCAGACATCCTAGAGAGATAGGCAGAGGAAAGAAAAATATGTGGAAGGTCATATAAAACCTCCCTGTGTCAGACAGAAACAGAAAAATTCAGAAAGAAGTCTTTTAAAAAATAAATTCTTAAAAGTGTTCACTAAGTTTATAGTAAACATTTTTCTGATTCCCACCCCCCCTTTTCCTTTGCTGTCCCTGGTCTTGGATAATATTTCCTTATAGGCATTTTAATTTTTTTGTAAAAAAACCTGTCCTATCTTACTGTACATGGATATAGTTTGTGGGTGATAATTGAAAATTGACAAGAAATTTGATGTTTTACCAGTTATGTGCTCTCACTTTGTTTTTTGCTTTACTCTTTATCCTTCCAAAAGGACATAGGACTGCACTGGCTGCAGTCACAGTTACACAAATATTCACTGAGACAGTTTTTCCCCATTCCTAATGCTTTTTGTAATCATCACATAAATACAGATATACCTAGGCATGCATGCCTGCAGGATTGAGTCTCACTGAGGTGTAATAAATGGGGAAATTTCTGTTCAGGTAGGATTTGTCTTTCCTCTCATGATGTCACATGTCTTTAATCTAGGTTAGTGGCCCTGGGAATAGGAGAGGCAGGTTCAGTGTGTCTGTGTGTGTGCTCTCTCTTCTGAGCCTGCTGAAAGTGCTCTCCTAGCAATGTGGGTATTCTCTCTGGTCAGTTCAGCAGAAGAAGCTGAGTCAGACAGCATAAAATAACTAACCCACATGTGCTTGCTAAAGGCTCAGGCACATTATGCTCATTGTTTAATTACTTTAATAGCTACAGGTTTATTGTAGTAATAAAATATGCTATAGCTGTAGCATGTCAATTCAAAAACACTGTTCCTTCCTCATAAAGAGGCTGTCCAGAGATTATCAAACTACTGCTCCAGAAATTAGATGACTTAGTGTAAAGACAGAGAGTTTTCATCTACAGCTGAAGAATTTCTCCTGGAGAAAATGGTGATTCAGAGTATGTATCTACATTTTAATTAAAAATGGAGACGTTATAGCCCTGGCTCTACTGAAATTTCACTGAATTACTGTTTGAACAAATACAGCTGATGTCAACAGTCACTTTTAGCCACTGCTGAAACTAAAAGAGGGGCAAGAGATTTGTGTGAAGGGAGAAGGTACTAAGGTAACCCTTGGGCATAGCTGAGGATGTTAGAAGTGAAGGATTGGATCAAAGAAGAAAACAGGTCTCAGACCAAGTGTTTATGATCCCTGAGGCCAGAAATGAAGTCCAAAGATAACAGTAAATAATAAAATTTGAAAGTGGTCATACAAAATCAAGTGAGCAAGTCAGAATAGAAGGTGGCACCAGAGAGCATAGTAGCTCAGGAGAGAAGTCTGAGAAAGAATCTTATTGATAGGAGATTTTGCACTGCCAACTAAGGTTATTAAATCAGCAACTGAGAAATCCTGAGAGAAGAAAAGCATGTGATTGATGTGAGTAAAAATATTTTGAGGAAAATAAAACATTGTTGAATAATATTGATTGTGCAGGGGAAATAAATCATATTCATGAAAAACTGGAGTAACATCTCCCACTGGAAGGGTCAAAAATACACCTTTCAGGAGTGGATGATGTGCTAGCAGAACTCAAAATGGATTAGGGTGCAGAGAGCAAAAGTGGACAGTGACCTTCCAGATGGGTGAGACTTGATACAGTGCAAAGGAAAGGGGGCTGGAAAGAGTGTAGGAGTTACCCAATGATGTCTGTAGTGTTGCATGTCAGCTTGTTAAAAGCCCTCCGGAAAGGACTTAAAAGAAAAAGTGAATAGACAGGGTAAGGCATGAAAGGCTCTTAAGCTTTTCATAAAAGGCAAACCATATGACTATGATTAGTAATATTGTGAATTTGAGTGGCTCCCTTGCTGCTCTCAGAGATGCTTATTCTGGTGGGAAAGATTAAGTATGAGTTTATGAAGGAGGTGGTAAAGATGAGACTAATAGCAGAAAAGGAGGTTAAAGAGTAGTTTATTTATTACAATCAAAAGGCATTAATAGATTTGCAGAGTAATGCTTGAGCAAATTGTCTAATAGGTGGGTGGTGGTTTGGAAAATATTTTACAATTAAAATTCTCAAAATAATTTGTCTTTTTTTTAACATTAATAACCCAGCTCTACCCCACCTTTCTATTAGAAGAGGCACAACTCTGTTTTTAATGATTTGAAGATTAATTTCAGTTCCGTACTGGAATAAAACTAAACCTTTGGCACATATTTTTAATGCAGAATCACCCTGAAATGCCTGTTTTTAAACCTAAACCTAAATTGATATTTTCCACTCCCTTTTCACATATAAAAGCCTTGAAAGACCCTCAACAGCTATAAAATAATTGTGTCAATAATAAATTGATATTAACAATAGATATTAAAAATTACTGTAGTTACTTCTCTTTCAATACTTTAGTCATTGCTACTTTAAATCCTTTGTTAGCCCTGCCCAAATGACACTTCCTTCATCTCATTTCTTGTCTTAAGTCTCACTGATATTTTCCCTTTTTCTTCCCACAGCCCCCCAACCCCACACCCCTCTTTTCAATCCACGTATTACCTGCTAATTCCACAACCTTTTATTTTCATCAAGCACTTGACCTTCCCAACCACTGCCATTCCCTGCTTCCTTGGCACTCGCTGTGCAACAGCAAGCAGAAAAGTGAACGGAAGGTAGAGAGTGTCAGTCCTTTGAGTGGTGCAGCTCTGCTCCTCCACTGATGAGTTTCTTTAAGGGCTCTCTTACAGGAAAGTCTAATAGGTTAAAAGTTTAGAAGACTGTTTGTTGTATGCCAGTTCTCCAGTGCTGTGCTGAGATGCTACCACAGAGAAGGCTGCAGCCAGACCAGCTGCCAAGACTTGTGTGTCTGGTACCTTCCCCTAATCTGTTCTTTAAAGTTATGTGCCATGTTTCTGCTCGAGATGCTGAGTTTACATTTGCACAGCATGTTTGGCCTGCAAATGCTTGCTGGTTTAGATTTTCCCAAACCTGCACTTCCAGCTTTGCTGTGAAATGTAGCTGAACCTCTCAGTGGCAGTGCCTGTGTGGGGCTGTGCAAGGGAGAGAGCAGGCAGAGCTCCTGTCACAGCTCCTGCTGCCTGAAGGGAGGGAGTTACTGACTGAGCCCAGGAGCTCTTGTCCAGGTGCCATCTCCTGTGGAGCTGCAGGAGAGCTCTCTGGGCATCTCAGAGCCTTTTCTGCTTGTGTGGGTTCCTGTCTGCGCTGGGTGTGCTCAGCAGGACCCTCTGACGTGACATACAGGTGGCCTTTGCCCTTGGTACATGCTGGAGACTGTAGAGTTGTGCAGAACAGAACAGGGTAAACAGAGCGGAGCTGTGTGACCATCCCCTGGCACTGCAGGCAGGGGTCTGCTAAGGGAACAACACTGCTGACTCTCCAGGCTTTACCAGGATCCTTTTGACTTGAGAAACTTTAGAAATTACTACTGTTTCTTCTCTAATTTCGTCAGGTGCTCATATTGCATGTTTGATGTCCTTCTGAGTTTACTCAATGATTACAATTCCTTCCCATCTGAAATATGATTTATTCCTTTCACAGAATAGTCCTTATTTTACAAAATATGCAAACTACATATGTTTTCTATGTGTTGTTATTTTTTCTAGCTGTATCTGAATTTAACTAATCACACTAATCATTGCCCAAACAGATCTCAAGGAAAATGACAAATAGCATAAAAATGGGAATTTATGCTATGAATGTGTCGGCTGCCATAACCTGGGAGCTACCTTATTACACAAGCACCAGGAAGCTTCAGCCATTTTTAAACCTGGACTATACAAAAACCTTTTTTTGTGCTAAAATTTTGAATTGCTAATGCATATCTGTAGGGGTTTTGTTGCTGTAATATTTTTTGCTGATTTGTTGGATTTTTTTTTTAATTCGGAGTAGAACTGAAATATTTTAAGAAATCTTTCCACGCAAGATTTTAATCTCAGTTGTGAAAAGCCAGTATTTTATCATTTATATTATGCATTTAATGGACCTTGTGGTCCCACCCCCTCTTTTAAAGCATGTTTTCCCTGACCTGAACTAATAACTTACATTTCCTTATACTTCTTTATGAGGATGTTCATAAAAGCCTATCCCAACCAGACTCTGAAGCCCTGGGCCCATAAATACTGAGAACTTTTAGAAGGCTGATTCCTTCATCTCTCCCATGAAATAATTGCTTTGCTCATTAAGAGATTGCTGCATTAGATTTATATTTGTATTTTTTTACATCTTATATTTGAAAACATGAATGTGTAATGTCTCCCTGGAACTCTGCACCATTATGATGAAAGATACAAGTGGAGTCCAAGACAGACATGTTTAATTAGTGAGAAAACTTGACATTTTCAGTGTTTAGACCAGACAGGGGAAAAGCCAAGAGCAAACAAGTATTTGGGAGGGATTTATTTTTTTTTTTTTTAAATTTAAGATTGCTGACAAAAAATAGTTGATTTAACACAAATCAAAATGAAGTTTCCCTACCTCAGAATGAAAGTCCATTAGAGTTGAGTCAGTGATAATCACAAATCTAAATATTTCAATCACATAAGTAGGAGCATATACTGTATAATTTTTGAATGATAACTACTCAAATTCTCTACATGTCAATGGAAGACTTACATCTTCATTGATAAAATATTTTATTCTGAATCGGGCACTATACAAATCAAAAATTGCCTTCTCAAATCCATTTTCTTCTTTTAATCAATAGTAGTTGCAAATATTATTCTTTATTTGCTCTGTGATAGCACAAACTTTAGAACATCATGTAAAGCTGTTAACATGGGGCAGGAATGGAAGTATCAGCTGTTTAACTGATGATTCATTTCACTGAAGTCAACTGGGACTGCCCTTTAGTTACCTTTGAATCTTTTACTCCCAGCTTCACATACATCGACTTGGCTATATCCTTTTAAATACAGGGGCTAAACTTTTTATTTTATATTTCTTTTTTAAATTCATTGCTTTTTATAGAAACGTCAATCCCAATCTCAGTCAACAGAAAGGGAAAATATTCTTTCATTTCACGGTCTAGGAAATTTTTAATTGCCCTTAATACTCAAGCCTGGATTTTTCGTTCAGAGTAGAAAAAGCTGATCTTGGCCATCTTGTCTGTGGCATGTAGCAAAAATAAAAAATTCTCTACCCCACAAGGATGATCAGTGGAGTTAACTGACATATTGGGAAAGATTGTTTTGGTGAGGTCTGAAGTCAGCATAAAGCATTCACTTGACATTTTGCAACCTGATGAAATAGAAAATGTAACATAGAAACCCATCAAATTCATACAGAGCTATATTGCTTATTCAATAAAGTTGGCACAGTGGGTTATGGTACAAGATAAATCAATGACACATTGGTTGAACACTCCATATAGAACTATTTTCAGGCCAATACATTTGTATGGTGACAGTTTGATCCAATTTCAAAGAATGACATGTGTTTGTTAAAACCAAAGAAAACTGGAGAAACCCTCACATTAAAGACAACTGCTATGTCAGTCTCTTGACAATGCCTTTGTTCTTCTCAGGAGCTGCACCATTTCAAATCAGGGCAGTCCTTAAATGGCAGCTCGAATTCAGGAGCTCTGCTTCAGGATGTTGTTGGAGTCTTGGCTGGGAACTCTCATCAGTATGTGGAATTTCCTCAGATGCAGCGTGTTAACCTCATTTGCTGGTTAATGGCACGAGTCAGCAGATCTCAGACGCAGTCAGTGTAATTGTTTCTAACGTGGACATTATTCATTGGCTATCAGTAGAGAAACTGGGAACTAAATGAATAGCAACATTGCAAATTTTTACTAGAGATAGTAAAGGAACATAGAGCTCTTTTATTTTACCAATTTTTCCAAATTTAACATTTTTTAAGTCTAATATTTGTTTCAATGTGTCACAAAGCCTATCAAAAGCAGAGAGTGGATGCTGTTTAGAATGAAAGCAAGTCTTATGTTCTGAAATTCTCCTGATAATTCTGCCATCTCTCTTCCCTTTCTTTCTCAGTTGATGAGGTTCCTAATTCTCATACTATCTTTCTTTACTGCATTAAAGCCTTCTGCCTTGGAATTAGCTTATACCACCACACAGTATTACAGAATCAGGTCCTTGGGATGTTGTACAAATTACTGAGTGACCCTTTGGGCTGGCAGACTGAACCTGTTCATCTGCATCTGTTTACTAGTTCTGTATAATATTACCTGGCAGATCATTAAGGTGCGTGGCCAAGTTTTGGTTTCCACTGGGAGGGTCATCTTTTTCCTCAGCTGGCAATAGAACCTCCATTCTATCGGAAGTCTGTTATTCTTTGATGGGTAATGAGTGATTCAGTAGAAAGAAGCAGGAATAGTTCAATTTCACAGGGCCTTCTAACTCAGGGTTAGAAGATGAAACAGTAGAACCTACAGAATCTGAGAGCTAGGGCCCTTAGGATTTAGCTAAGGCCAACTTTCTCATCTGTGAAGTTCTGTTTTTCATTATATCTGACATTTTTTGAGAGTGAGTTTTGTTACAGATTATTAGCCTATGGCACTGGGCTGGGAAGATGAGACTTCTCTGAGATACAGAACACATAAAAAAAAGAGTGAACAATTGAAATTACAGGGTTATTGGTATCTTGTTGTCAAGGTAGCTTGAGGTTGGTTTTGCACTGAGAGGAATTCAGCTTGCTTTTATGTGTGATACTATGAAATGAATTCAGTGCCCAGTATGCCCCAACACTAATTATAAAACTTTCTAAAAACAAAGAATAAAACCAAACCAATTCTTTCTGCCTTTCTTTTACTGTTTAACTCTTCTCATGCATCTCTGAAACCACTGTATTGACTTACACAATTGAGGGCTTTAAATGCAATTGATTGCCACATGTACCCCGTTCTGTCCTGCTTCTGTATATTCATGGAAGGAACAGAAAAGACAATTTTGCATCAGATAATTATATCTGGGATGATATTTAGGATGTTTAGGAGTAAAGTTCCAGAATTCACTGCCTTTAACTTAGGAAGGAGTAAGACCATGTCAGCAAGGAGCTAATAACTTCCTGGGTAGGTGCTATGCAACTAATCACGTAACAAACATATCACAGTCATCAAATATTGCCAGCTTATTAAATAAAGGGGAATTAGAGACAGGAAGTTTCTGGGAAAATTTAGGGAGAACCTTCAGAGAAGCCTTGAGACATATTTGTTCAGCCTTCCTTGATACATGCAGGGGATTCAGCCAGTGAGCAGGTGCCTGGTCTCTGGAGAAGATCTACAGTCAACACAGAAAAGATTTCAAAATTATCTTGACAAATAATGTTTGAAAAAAACCAAAATGCAGCCCAACATATATATATATATTTTCAAGGTATTGTGTTTAATCAGGACTATAAAATGGGAGTAAATGGTGAGTAATAGTTTGCATCTGAAGGCTGTAAGTTTAATGTGAGTTATCCGGAGTCACGAGTGCAGCAGGGGTTCTGTGGCATGTATTAGCAGGACTCAGAAACCGCTACTCTACTGTGCTTGTGGTTATTAAGACTTCACCTGCAGTACCATGTCTGCTGTTAGTTCTGACAGGTTAAATAAATAATTGTGGGCTGCTAGATGATTTTTTACATATGTAAAGATCTATCTCAAACCTCTTTAGTTTTCTGTGAAGTTGAATGACTCAATTCTCTCAGCCCACTCACAGTTGTGTTCACTGGATCTCGAATCTGCTTTTAGACTCTGAACTAACTCTTTAAATATGTATTTTTAAAAGATCTATAAGAGAAAGAATCAGTTTTAATTACCAATGACAACTGAATAAGCAGTTTTGGATTTAACCTGCAATGTGGAAAATTCAGATTGGTTACTAGAAAATAAAACCTTGTAGAGGTAATGATAGCAATGCATTGGGATAGATTGCCTGGAGAGGTTTTGGAACCCTTGTAATTGGAAGTTTTTAAGAAGACAGTCTAGACAAATATCTGTCAAGATTAATATGTTTGATCTTGCCTTGGAACAGAGGATGGATGAAATGACCTCTTGAGGTCCCTTCCAGCCCTGTTATGAATCTATAAAATAATGTTTTAGCTCCCAGGGGAGAAAAGAACTATCCAAGCACAGAGAATCTGCTACAAATGACCTTTGATATTTTTATTGACAAAAAATCAGAAGTGATCTCAGTATACAGCCAGTAATAATGAGATAGAATTATGCAAACCAGCATTAATCTCTAGTTTCTTCAGTCAGAGTCCTGTATGAACACATTTCTAGGTTAAATATGTATGCCCTGTGACTATAAACTTCTTGTAGGATATAAAACTGGGCTTCTGTGTTTGCAAAATGAAGGCCTTAATTTGAAAAGTTAGATAACAGAATTGCTCCTGTTGTCCCCAAGGCAAGCTTATCAAGAAAGTATACTGATAAACTTGACTCAGGCTGGAAATGGCCTTCTATAGAACACCATAAGACTTATTTGTGGAAAGGTCAGTGTCCTCACCTCATGTCTTCAGACACAGCTGAAATTTGAATTTAAAATGAGCTTGCTTATAAGTGTCTGCTCACTGAAGAAACTCATTTCTTTCTGGAGTTCTCTAGAGCAATAGTTTTCAACCTTTTGAAGTTTTAAAAATTCCTTGGAAGACATTGACTGCAGAATAGTGATTGCAAGGTTGTAAATCAAAAGTTCTAAGAGAACTCCAACAATAATGCGGGGAAAAAAGCAGCCTGAGCTCACAGGTATCTGCATCATAGACCAAGCCCACCTACTGTGGAGCTGCACTGGACGTGGAGATGAAAGTGTCTGTAACCAGGTGTAGGAGAAGGACAAGATCTTCTGACAACAGCCCTAAAGACACCATTTCATCTACTTGTAGATGAGTCTTCAATGGGAAATATTAATGAACTATAAGAGCAAATAATAAAAGTGAAGAATTTCTCCAGAATCATGAGGTATTTCAGATTGGAGGAGAGCATGGACAACCTCCAGTCCAGCCTTCTCAAGGCAGTGTTAACTGTGACAGACCAGCTTTGTCAGGGCTTTGTGCAGACAGGTCTTCAAAATTTCCAAGGGCAGAAGACTGCACAGCCCCTCTGGGCCAGCTCTCCCACAACCTGACATTCCCCTGGTGTCGTGGGGTTTTACCATCTTTAGACCCCCTCATCCTCACAAGGGTGAAGGGAGATTTTGTTCTTAGCAGTGATGGTGTCTCTGCAACAGCAGCAACTTCTCAGTAGACTTTGGAAACATTAATTGCTGTTAACAAATGGTTGTGACTTCGGTCTTTCAACTGCCTTACCCTCACCTGCAGAAAGAGAGTAGAATGCTTACTTGCCTTGGAGTATTTGAGAACCTTCAGTGAAAACCGTATTTGTGTTTATTTAGGTGTTTTTTACACAAATAAGGTTATTTTACTCTTGCATAAACAAAAGTCCCAACCCTATTTTACATTAGAAATATCCAAAACTTAAAAAAAAATTAGCACAAGGGCTAATTTAATAAGAAAATGCAAGTACCCTTATCTTTTACTGAATTAAAGAACATTGAGACTATCAAAAAGATTAATCTACTGTGCTGAAAAAAGCCTTATACATTCATCCAATTGAAAAGAGTTGAGCTATTGATTTCATTGCTTTCAAATCATTTGGTTTTGGAAATACAATTAGGTATCAGGATGCAGAAAAACATAGCTTATTTTGTGTCATCAGAATGAGAAAAACAAGAAAGAATTGAGTATACTCCCCATACATGTGAAAAGCTTTTTCTAAATAACTAAATTAATTCATCTCTACCAGAAAGATAACAGAGATAAATAGTTCCTCTATCTTCAGAGAAAACAACTTTGCAGTAACTAATATTCTTGAAAGAAAATTGATTACAATTCTTTTTTCAAAGAGTATAATATAATTTTGGAGAATATTCCTTTTCCTGAGTAATTTGCATAAAAAATTAAGTTCAAGCAAATTAATAGAAAAAACCTCAAACTCTGTTTCATTGTTCTTATCAGTCAATAGTTTAAAGGAAGATGCTATGAATAAATACATGCAAATCATACATATGATGCAAAGCAGCCAAGCCTTCTGGAATGGTGTGGTGAGGGAACTGTGGTATAACACAGTAACTGCAGTACGATGTACAGGTGTAGGATGATGCCCAGCGCTTGTCTGCCCGTGTGGTGCC
>JAWWMO010000022.1:7480700-7544160 GCA_035047845.1 Dendrocincla fuliginosa
ATTGCAGCTGTGTGGTGCCATTGCAGCTGTGTGGTGCCATTGCAGCTGTGTGGTGCCATTGCAGCTGTGTGGTGCCATTGCAGCTGTGTGGTGCCACAGACACACACGGAACACATCATTTAATAGGCATCCACCTGCTGAGCTTTGTCCACATACCCACCATTCTTAACAGAAGGAGCTTTGCTGGTTAAGAATCAGCATGAAATTACAGCTCACCTGGCAGGTAAGAGGACAAGCTACTCTAAGGAGATCTTCGTTTTTTCCAAAAATTGAAATCTCTCACTGGAGATGATTAAGGCTTTTAGCTACACATGCACAGGGCCTGATAAGTGTCTTCTCTCAACTGTGCACATTGTTTGATAAGTATTTTCAGGTTTGGAAGAATTCCTCTAGTTTTTCGTAAATCACTTCACCGAACTTTTGTCTTCCTGTAACAGCGGGAGAAATGTCCTGTTTGCTGCCAGTTCGGTGCTGACAGTGTGCTCGCTGCTGAACAAATGCTAAAGGACTTTTGTCCTTATTTATTCATTGGCAAGACTTTGAAGCAAAACTGTACCCCCCTTGGGATACTTGACAGGGTTTTTCCATCACATAAAGCATGTTCTGAAAGCAGCAAAATGTTTTCTTGCCAGCTGAAACAGATGTAATATGCTGGTCTCAATTTGTCGTGCCCTGATTCTTCTGCTTAAGCCATGTAAAATTTGATGCCTTTGATAGCAGTCTCACCTAGATCTTTAAAAATAGCTTAGAATATGACTTAACATGTTCATCTTCTCTGTCCTACTACTGCAGCTTATATCCTTCCCTGTAATATATATGAGCTTTTAAATTATTTATGATAGGCAACATTACTGAGAAGAATATGAGTCAAAATGGCACAGTTTGACAAATAGATTTCTTTTCTGTCTCTTAAGAATCGCATGAATGTATGTTGATTTGCTAATTTTGCCAGAGACATCAAATGGCTTTCCTGTGGAGAACTGTCAGAGTTGACAGTGTATAGCATCAGCTAGACTGTGGCTTTAGGTACTTAGGTATGTGATTAACTTTCTCACAACAAAACAAGGCATTTTCAGGAATATTCAGTGTCCTTTGAAATTAAATCTTCTTTGATTGGGGCTCTAGTAATAACTTGAATAGCAATAACAAGTAGAAGAGGAGACCCTGCAAGAATCCTCTCAACTCACACGTATATTTTCCTCTCTGTTATTTCTGTCTATGTCCTCAGGCTGGGTGTCAGAAAATGGCCAGGCTTCAGAAGCTCTGAGGGCTTCTTCCATCCTAGAAACAGGCAAATCAATGTGGCAACACTCTTACACCCGGCAGTTCTTTAGCTTTGTGCAGTAACAGTTTTTAATTTCTCTCCATATAAGCTTTGAGATAAACAAATGTGTGTGTGTGCATGCTATTTTTTTTTCTCTCTTCTTCTTTTAAAATCTGGAACCAGGGAGGCTTATTTGTTGAATGTAATAGGAAAAATAATGGTATCAATGAGTATCCAGGAGTATTAGGAGACTGCAGCTGATGGAGAGTGCGGATTGGGATAGCAAAGTCAGCAGCTGATTTCATAATTGAGAGAAAAAGAAGTTTAAGGAGACAAGGAGCCTTTTTTTTCTGTCCTTTGCCTTTTAGTGGACTGTTGCCCCAGTTATTCTTGATAGACAAAAGAATGCCAAAACAACCCTCATTCAGGACCTCTGTTCGTCTGACAAAGGCTGACATATGTAGGGGTAGGATTTCCTCTGCTGTGACATTTCTGGGCGTGTAGGACACAAGAGATAAGCTCCATGAGCTACGACAGCTTTTGCAATCAAACCCTGTAGCTTGATGAATGCATGGCATTTGGGTCTATTGATCAGTGACACAATAACAAGGAGAAAAGGCATTAAGACACTTTGTTGTCAAAGCTGTACAGGGGTTTCTTTTTTCCTTCTGATAGTGATATTTAAGCAGAAAACTTATACAACATAATGAAGAAAACGCATGTAAAGGCATAGCTTATTAAAAAAATAAAATGAAAAATTGTGCTCCTGGGTTGCTCAAGAAAAAGAGTTTTAAAAACTTCTAAAATGCCAGCAGCCTAAAATGTCAATACGGAGCCAGGCTGAGGAAAAAGCCTGACAGCACTTCATGTTTGTGCTCCCTGCGTTTAGGAGCACAGGAATACTTGTCAGCTAGGGTAGATATTGTGGTCGCTTGCCATAAACTCTGGAATATTGTTTGCCAAGTTAACCTATAGCTGCTGAGGCCCCAAGTATCAATTAGTGTACACTGAGGTGGACATCTGGAGCAGTTATTCTTCGTCACCTATTGTGGTACAGGTGGTGGGTGGTTTTCCTCTGTAATGTGTGGAGAGTAAAATCTCTAGATATACTGCTAAGCATTTCTGTTTCCTGGCAGAAACATCATTCAGGTTTTAAGTTCTATGATAATTGTTCTCTTATTGTTCCCAGGTAAAACCTGGAAAATGGGAGAGGAACAAAGTGACGGACATTTTATGTGCTTTTTTCTATACTTCACTGCTTTTCTGCTGACATAGACAAAATCAACCAAACTAAATAACACTTCTTTCTCTCACCAGCATAGAAAACTGATATTTTTCTCCTCTTTTTATGAAACTTGAAACCTTTTATTCACTTGTGTGTGCAATAAGGATTTTTTATTATACCACTATTATGTATTGTAGTAGCACTTCATATTAATGGCTGGTTTACCTGCTGTACCTTAATGCTGCAGAGCTATGGCAACATATTTATAACTGCTCAAAAGTTCACAGTTGGGGATTTTCTTCTCTCTCCGAGTAATTTCTGAAATTAACTAAAAGGAGAAGTTAAGTTCTTCTTATGACTACAGGTGTATTAGAAAAAAAAGGTTTCCACATTCTAAGGTTTGCAGCAAACATAGTAATGAAACTTGATATTGAAATATTCCTTGGAGAGAACTAGTTTTTTCTTAGTTTGAAAAAAAGAAATATTGAATGAATGTTTTTGTGTTTTGTAGTAACTGCAAAAAACCCAGCTCCTAAAATAAGCATTCACACCTTTCCCATACTCTGGAATTTTGGCTTTTTTTTTTTTTTTAATATGTATTTATTTCTTTATCTTTAAAAAGAAAATTCAATGTCGTGGTAAAAGTAGGTGCCTTGGCAGAAAACAGATTTGAAAGCACCACAGGTATAAAAAAATCAGTGTCATTTCTCTTCTAGGCCCTCCCTAAGTCTGTCCCACCCTTTGTGTTACTATTCTGTAGAGAAAACTGCATATATATATATATATATGTTTCATTTATTGGTTTTTATACGTGGTTTATCCTTCTGCTAGGTGCCTATTGACACCCATAGTAGTGTTGCTACTTCTGACTCCTGGAATTTGAAATGAACTCACTCCAGCCTTCTACACGTGTAGCTTCCCTGTCTCATCCTTCCTTAAGGGCCTAAGAACATGGAATTTGGCAAAAAGCAATCTGTCCTAGTAGGAGTCCACGGGCCTGGCACAGTGACCAGGTGCCTACAATGGGACAGGCTGGCAAACCTGCACCGCTGCTGGTTCAGTGGATCCCTCTCAGGCTTCCCTGGCAAACCAGCTGTGCCTGTTCCTCCCTCTTGGACACAGCCTGGCCAAGGATAGGGGCTGCACAAGAGTTCTGTTGCTTGAGAAACAGTCTCTTAGAGCAACAAGCCCTTTCATTTTGGCTGTACTTTCGTTGTGTTTCTAAACCAGAGTCTGGCAGTGGAAGGATGATGGTTATCTGTTTCCTTCCAGGTGTGTTCAGCATAATTCTTGTGCTGTAATAGTGTTTATTGATTCAGCAAGGAAAGCAAACACAAACAACTCGGTAGATAGGTTAATTGGCAGTTTACATTAACATATGGACACAATATTTAATGGATTTGACTGATGAGGAATAGAATTCCCTGTTCTGTCTTTGTACCCTGCAGTTACAGCTAGTAGAGAAATCATTAGTAGTTTACTAAGCATAAATTAAGATTACATAACTCAACAGCTCAAGACATGAGCGAAACAGATGTAAATTTTTCTCATCCTTAATCATAGCTCATTATTTGATTTATGACATATAAGAAATTAGTGACTTAGAGAGTAAGTGTATAAACACCTAAGAGGTTTATACACTTACTGGATTTAGGATGAAGTCTCTTGAATTGGTTTATTTGCCATCACAAAAATGTGAAGTAATAGAAATGTTTTGCTTTTTACACCAGAACTTTAAATATAACTGCTGCAGGTTTGAAATACTATACCTACATGAATATATACACATATGAAACCACGGCAATGATGAATGCACAGCCTGGCACTGCCTTGAAGCCCAGAAAAGGAAAAATGTACTTATTGAATCAAAAGATTACAGTGTCAGTATGAGCTACACATGGGAATCAACTCCTGAAAAGGAATGTTTTACTGTCACATTGTTCTGTTTTCCTTTGTCACCTAAAGGAGTGAACTTTGGTTCATTGTAATTACATTTTCAGTTGAAAACGTACCAAATAGTTTAAAGCTCTGTGCAGCTTCCATTTGAAGTAAATCTTGTGATGTGATAAAAATGTTTCAATTATACACTAAACAAAAAATGAGACTAAGTTCTAATACTTACTGTAATCCATAAATGATACTGTGTAATTATTTCACCACATAACTGAGGATAAATTTAGTCATCCTTGTGCATACTGAGTATATACATCCAACATGACATTAATCTTTAATGCTCTACATTAAGTATGCATTTTAATTATTGAGGCAAATACTGTAACCTTACTCCTTTGGCACAAAACCTTAACTCTTCACCGTAGCTTTCTGTCTTTCTGTTAGCTTGTCTGACCATTTTATTGTTGGTACGCTGTGTTTGCCGAAAACAAGGGCATGCCTGTTTATGGCTCGAGGCAGGACCCGACTCACATTGTTCTGGAACTTCAACCTTTGGCCTAACTTATTTAGAGTATTTGCAGAAAAGATTCAGGTGGGAAATTAATGTACTGCTCACAGAGTGTAGATCTGCTAGTCCTGGTGGATAACTTGTGTCCTGTTTATGGAAGGAATCTTAATGCAAATAGAAAGGACGTTTTTAATTTTAAAATGTATCATAGATTTCAAAGTATTATTTATCTTGTTCATTGTTCATGTAACAAAAAAATACAGACTTAAGCAATTTTTTCAGGTGTTTATTCACCATGCACAATATCTTTTCTGTGTGTTCTATGCATATCATAGTTGGATTGGAAGGGATCTTAAGGACCATCTAGTTCCAACTTCCCTGCCTCTTCCCCTTCAGCTTTGTGTTCCTTGGACACTTCCAGGGGTGAGGCATCCACAACTTCTCTGGGCAACCCATTCCAGTGCCTCCCCACCCTCCCAGGGGATATCTGTGGGTATTCCCTATGAAGCCAATTCAAAAGATTCAGCACCTTATTTCTACACATTCCGTGTTTCCTGCTGCGCTCCCTTTGGAGCATGTGGCTCCTGAACAATAACGATTGTGTGTCTACAAATCACAACAAAGGCAGAACTGTGAAGAACTGCAGATAATGAAAAACTAGAATTCCCATTTTGCAATTCAGCCTGTGACCCATTTTCTCTTTTTATGTGACCCTGCTTGAATAATTAATGTGGGACTGGCAAGGAGATATCTAAGGAAACATATTCAACATAATGTAATTATGGAAAAATCGTTATTCAAACATCATATATTTTCTATACAAAATATAGATTAGTTGGCAATGTTGTACTAACCTCAACTCATTGATCATGATGATGAGTTTAGGGGGCCTTATCTTCTTCTGCTTTGGGGGTTATTTTTTGTTGGGGGGGATTTTTAATTTTTAAATCAAATTATATGAAATTTCTGCAGTTGCTTAGGAAATTATTGTTGCTTCTTTCTGAAGTTCCAAAGTAAAACAGAGATTAATAAATTTGGGGCTGGATATTATTTTTTCTTTTTCTACTGGCTTAAAAAGTCTCGCTGGCTTGAGGACAAGCAGCCATATTCTCGTGTGCAAGGAGGATTGCTGACAGCAGTGCAGATACAGAGCCCACAGCACACCAAGATACCTTCTGGAGGAAAGCAAATAAATGGTTGTTACGAGAGCTAAGCTATAAAAAGGCTGAGTGAAATACGGCATCACTAAAATGCATAGCAAAACCCAGTGTGATTTCCATGCTGCCAGAATTTCATTCAAATTCAGCAGAAGTTTCTAGAGTGAGAGAAAAGGTCAGACCCACAAACCTGCATAAAGCATGAATATAATAAATTTTAATCAAAGCTTGCTTTTATTGACCTGCTATTTCCTAAATTTTAACATGGACATAACTCTTAAACTCAGAAAATCTTGTTTGAAATAAGATTTAGACAGTGTTGATGCCTTTCTATAACTAATCAAAATAATTTCTGAATCTGTGGGAAGTTAAACTGAAAACTGTATGGCAAGTTTGAAACATTTCTAAATGAATGCCTGAAGTTGAAGGCAAAATTGTTACTCTAAGAGCAGCAGTTCTGATCTTCTGACACCAAAACCAAAACAACCTTTAAGTATACCTTGCTGCAAGTCATTGTTGGTCCTTCTTACACACAGTGTGAGAGTGAATACTCAAGGAACAGGTAACTGCTGGATTCATTACATCTAACATTGACTTTTCCATAAATGAACCTCTGTGCTAATGTCTGTTTTAAGAGTTCACTAATACGAGCCTGATGTTATTCAGAAGGTCACACTTGGCTTAATATCATTGTTCCCTTTTCAATCAAAGGGATTAAAACAGAAAATAAGTTTGTCTTTTGCTGAAGTGTTTCTTAAATGCCAACTTCTTATTTTTTCATATCTAGAAATATCTAACAAAACCAAAATTCATCCTGAAAAGCAATTGTTTGGGCTTAGAAAAAAATACCTTCACAATCTGAGGCACTGAAAAATTCCTAAGGGCTTACCAGAAAGTTATGGGGCCGTTCAGAATCTTTACATCTTTAGTGGACTAACTCAGGTGTATCTGCACACAAGGCTGTGTTGGCTCCATTGGGATTTGTCCCCTTATTCGGCAGCATTGCTGCAACAAGCTCCCAGCTACAGAACAATCTTCAAGCTACAGAATGAGCTCTTCAAAGAAGATGAGACTTTCGTTGTTGGTGTTGTTCTTGCCTTTTATTTGCCGTGAATACTTCTGATGATAAACCCAAGTGTTCCCATCAGGCATACAGTTATAAGTGAGTCTAAAATGATTCTTGCAAATGATTGCAAGAGCATGTCAGTGACTGACTTGCCCACAGGAAAGTCAAATTGTTCCTTAGAAGGAATCCAACAGAGCTGAAGGAATTGAAATGTTCACAGTGAGATCTAAAAATCCCCACTTCATTTTCATGAGTGTTATGAAGATTTGTTTGACCCTTCCTGCAGGATTTCCTGAGAATGCTTTGTACTGCAGAGCACTTCGGGGGTCTCACCTGTTCTGATGTACAGAGCAGGCTGAAAAGAGCCCGTCTTCATAAAACTGGTGTTCTGTAGGTGGATCTTACTGAGAACTTGCCCTGCTGCCAGAAGGGACACCACCATGCCATATGAGTTATCCTTTCCCATAGGTGTTCATCATATCACCCCCTGTTCCTAATTTTAGTCTATGTAAAGGTAAGGAGAAAACTTGAACAACTATTTCTAAAAATAATTGAATTCTTAAAATTATTGAATTCTGAAAAATGATCCCAACCTTTCATTCAAGAGGTGACTTTCAAACCTAATTGTGCCTTCAGTGGTCTCTTCCTTTTGCTTACTGAAACCCTGAGTTGAACTGTGATCTTCCTGTAGGAGGCATTCTATTCCAGATGTGAAAGAGGGACTTCTGAGTACTTTTCTTTCTTATTTCATGATAATTACCACTAGCACAGGAAAAAAAAGAGTGAAATTATGGATTTGTAAATGTTCATCTTTCTGTAAAGTAGACATAGTAGTGATGACTGTGAGAACAGAGATGGGAACAAACACTCACCAGGTTCAAAAGGAAGAAAACACCCAAATGAGTCACTTCATTCTAAACTTGCGTCAAGGAACACGGGAGGTACTGAATTTCTCTCTGCCTCTTTCTCTTCATTTTATTTTTTTTCCCCTAAAGTCATTATAAAACATAACTGATGACTGCCAGCAATTTTTATTCCACATGCTGTTTTCTCTATAATGCTCAGATTGAGCTTCTGAATGTTATTTTTTTTTTTTATGGCATAAAATATTGCTGTTTTCCACTCAGAAAATTTACAGACTTTTAAAGCATTTAGTCAGTTGGAACAGAGTAATAATAGGTTCTGTTTGCTGAAATCTTTGTAGAAGCAACACTAGTGATACAAATAAAGTCACTTCTAACCTCTTCTGTATAATCTAATCATCCCTGTTAACTGATCATCATTGCTGTGGTAACTGAGAAACAACAACAAAAAAGAAATAAGAGCACACCAGCATCTACCCCTCTTCTGACCTTTCCAGTGTTTATGTTGCTACATTAAATATCTCAAGAGTTTTCTGGGATGAGTGACAAGAGCCACATGGTATAGAGGAAATCTTGTGCTCAGTTCTGAGCTTAAGTGTTCTCACCTCCAAAGCTTGATTTTTCCAACAAGGAAGAGGTGTGTCCCTTAGATCCTCACTTTTGAAGGAGCAACATTTCATTGCTACAGTTGTGCTCTGGTTTATTCATCTGGAGTGTGTATGTCCCTGCCCTGCTGTCATTACCTGAATATTCAGTACAGAGCTGCCTGTATGTATATCCTCCTGACTACATCTATGAATTCCTAAATTGTGCTGTTCTTCCATTATTAACATTTACCTACACTCATTTACAGCTTCAAATTATATTTATTATGAAAGACTGCAAACAGCAAGGGCTCTCTACAGAAGATTATTAAATCTTTGCTCTTCACATAAGCTGATATATAAACACTGCTGCAAAAATCTCTTCAGGCTCCATGACATTGTAGTACTTCACATGTCACTTGAACATGGATTGGAAGTAGGTCAGTCTTTTATAGTCTCGTTTCTTTAGATTTGCTTGGATCACAGTAGAATTTCAAAAGAAGAGGGTCTCCACAGGGGCAAGTCAAGCTTTAATGAAGAGTCATATAACAGAGAGAACTTGGGCTTTGCCAGTTGGTTTTACCTGAAATCTTTGTGCACAGGGACTTCCGGACTGCTGTGCTGCTGCGAAAGTCAAACTCACTTGTTTTTGCTGAGGTTGTCACGTGTTGGCAATATTTGTAAGATATTTGGATAAATTATTGAAAGAGGGCATTGTTTAGGGCTTCTTAACTACCTATGAAGTGCTGATAGTTCTGTTCGTGTTCTTGGGCTTCAACACTCGTATTACACTTTTCCTCTCAAAATGCCTCAGTTTTGGTTACATTCGCCATGTCAAGTTACCATCACAGGTCTCATTTCATGGATAAGAAAACCAATGCAAGAAAACATATTCAGTCTGATACCACAAAATCTGTAATAAGGCAGCTCTACTGCAAAGTAATCAATGATAGTTTGTAAACCTACATGATGGCACTTCTGAGAAGACAGAAGAAACTTGCTTTCTGTTAGGATTCACAAGAATCCAGTAGCAGGGCTGAATAAACCTGTGGTGAATTGCAGCCTCTGCTGAGATACAGAGGATTTACTGGGTGATGCACTGAAGTGACTTGCCCTTCTTTCTGTTACCAGTGTTACCATAATGACCCACGGATGCTACATTTGGATATGTAGAGCAAATTCCTGTACTACCCTGCAGCATCTCAAAAGACAGAAAACCTTCCAGCTGCCTTCCACAAGGCTGACACAATCGTGCCACTGTTACCACAGAAGAAAAGCAGAAGGTGAAATTAAAAAGGAGGGGTTTGAGTTGGTTTCTTTTCTTTGCTAATCAGAGATGACATCAGCATCAGGACCTTAAAGCAGTTTGTTCAGTTGGTGCTGCTGATACTACACTGAGTGGAAGGTTTTTGTGTCATGCTCCTCCATACTCACAGCATTAGGAGACTCTAATCCGTTCAGGCTAAACTCTGTTCTATTGCTTTCCTTTCACAATCAGATGATTTTATGTAGTAATTAAGGTCCTTTGCGAAAATCATAAATGTTAGCATATTGCTAGTTTACAGAGCAGCTACTAAATAAATCTCTCATGCAGTGCACAAGTTCCACTGTGCACCCTGCTTATGTTGATACTGCTGTTTCCATTTTTATTTCAGCTGAGTAAGAGAAGTCCACCCAAAAACTTGCTTTCTAATCAGGTAGATGGGAAAAAGGATATTTAGGCACATAAATTGCAAAACTGATTGAGGCTTGCAGGAATCCACTTACAGTCCCCAGTGATTTTACTGTGTGAGTTTCCTGGTCATTGCACATATAAAAACAGAGCTCTCTGTTCACAGACAGGATTGCTCATTTTCACATCCAGCCATTGGTACAGTTCTAGGGAATGTTCTGCATCTGAAGCTTTCAGAAATGTGGGCTTTTCTGGGTTGAGGGTTTATGTTTTTTAAACTAATCAGGGGATTTTGATGTCAAATTCTCATTTAAATCCATTTACTTCTGAAAAACCTTATCTTCAACAACTATTGATTTTAACAGCTGAAATAAGTAATTACAGCAAAAAAACCCTGCTCAATAATTTTCATAAAAGTTATATTTACTAACTTAAGTTTTCTATATAAATAGGACAGTATTGCTGTGGCAAACGCCTGGTATGTGACTTGTTATAATCTTACCTCTCAGAACTCTATATTGTCATATTTTATTGCTTTTTTCCCAGTGTAGGTTAGCACTTTAAGATAGATATTGCTAACATTAAAGCTAATATTATTTCAAAGATCTCTAGTTACATGGTAACAGTCTGTGACCTTGCTGACCTCTGTGATAAATAACATTTCTGATGATCTCTTTTAGTTTCATGCATAAAAAGGTGGAATCTCAAGTTAAATAGGGTAAAATTATTAATAAATTCCTTCAGAAATGTTAAAAAGTAATAAAATCAAAGTAAATTCTAGGACCAGTTGGGCTTTACTGTTGGAATAAAAGCCTGCATAATAATGTGCAAGCTTCGGGAGAACCTGTATGCATGTCCTTTGTTGGACAGACCTCAGGATGGGCCTTGAATTCTCCCCTGTGATTATTTTGATTTCACAAGGAAAAAACGATCCCAATTCTAAAGCAATTTCTTACATTAAGTTCTTTTAATTCCTAAATAAAACAGATAGTTTTGTCAGGGAAGTTATCTGTTACTAACAGATCTTGATGCTTATTGAAGATAGTTCTTTTTAGTTATTCCTTTATGTTTAAAAGCATGCAGGTTTTATTAAATGTAAAATACTGAAAGGAACACAGAATTCATATTACATGGCATGTCCTGCTGTGGCCTTGCTTTGCCAAAGAAATGTAGCAAAAATGTGCTGGTAATATCCTTTGTCTTCATTATAAGAATCTGTGTTACTACATTCTTTCTGATGTAAGGCCATTTACCTTGACTCCCAACTACATTTAATCTCATTACATTCACTGTCATTATAGCAACATCTTTATTCCACTTGAAAGACTTTAAAGCTCTAGAGGATGATATTACAGTAAGGGCAGAATATGCTCTATTGAATAGGGTCCTGTGTAAATTCCAGATATGATCATGCCATCCATTTTTATGAGCCTGCTCACATGATTCTGGATTAGTGCAGCAATTGTGGTTCTTCCAGTTAAATATAGGGATAGAAAATCAGACCATGAATAAGCGTCTGAAATATTTTGATATGGAAAAAACCAAAAAAAGATGTATTAAGAGATCTTAATATAGATCTTGACTTAAAAAACCCCTTCGGTACTGCTCCAGTGAAAACTTCTACAAAATGAAAAAATGTATAAATACAAATGTCAGAAATAAGAGTAAATTAATTCTGAGACAGGAAATGATATTACTGTAACTTATCCTCAGTGTAGAGCTCTGTATTTCAATGATCATGCTGGTTTTTGTAATATGTGTAATAAAATTTAGAGTGCCGAGTTGAGAAGCTTTACTCACTAAAAAAAAAAAAGAAAAAGATCCGATGTAGACTACCTGTCAAGGGACCAGCATTACAGTGGAAATTTTCACAGAGAAAATGCTTCAGAAAACTAAACAGCCAGGGAAGCAGGGTTGGGAATTTCTAGTCTTTTACGGCTCCTGGACAGCCCACAGGGCAGCTAAAGGTGTCCCAATCCAGAGAGGCAGCAGGACTCCCAGTAAGGAGCTGGAACACAAGACACTCTCTGTCACCTCTCTTAGGCCTGTAAAGTGTATTTCTGAAAATAAATCTTTTGTTGGATTACCTCTTTCATCTCCTTTGTTCGTGTAGGTGGATGTACAAAAGTGCATGCAAGATTTCTTTGGGACCAGATAAACTACTTTCTTCATAACTTGTTCTAGATTGTGAAATAAATAGCTCTGTGAAACTAATGGGTCATAAGATCTTTGTGAAAAAGCAGTAAAAATTTCTTAGTGAATGGCTGAATAAAGCATTCTTGAGGTACTCACCATGACCATGCTGATAAATAGACTTAGCAACTAACTGAAGGGCAAATTACTGGTTCTTGCCTTTGGTCAGTGCTAATGTTGTATGATCTGGTCATTTATTATGGCAGATTTTATTAGGTGTGTTATTATGGGCTGCCCGTAAGATTTTAGGTACTGGTAGAAAATAAAATTATAGTTTATCAGATTATTTCTCTGCCTCTAACTATTCTATATGGGTGAAAACAGAGATTTGCAAGGTGTAGAACTTCTTAATGAATACAGATGTAGAGGAGGATGGTGTTAAAGATGATTCTGTCTACTCTTCAGCCTTTGAAGCTGCAGCTTCCAGGGAATGACCCAAGGGAAGGGTAGCTCTAAAAACTGTTAGTTTTATTGTGATGGCTTCTAAAGGTTTGATTTTCCCTTGAGAATGGCTACATAATGTAAATACTGGGTATGTCTTATGCCAGTATATGCAGAATATTTTTTTTTTCAGGGGCAAGCTTTCTGCTATATTAGCTTAAGTGAATATTCATGTTGCTAATTGGTTCAGATAATTTAGGTAAATGGTTGTTTTTGAAGATTACTTACAGTGCAAGATTAGTCATATGAACAGAAATAATTGCCTATCTAGCCATTTCAGTAACCTCTGCTATCCTCTCCTTTTTATCTCACTTTACAGAGCAACTTCATCAGGCCATAATAAGCGTTACTCAAACACAGCCTGTAAGCCTTGCTTTGAAGGGCCACATAAATGATAAAAGGAGAGACAAGACAGGCAGGAAATAGAACTCAGTGAGGTTACAGATTCTTGCAGATTTTTCTTCCAAACTGTTATTCAATAAAAAGGTTTCCCTTTCCCTCATGTCACAGAACCATACTTCTATGCTATCAGGTCCTGGCTAATCCATGGCACAGTATCTTCATCATTTCTATTGAACTTGGGAGACATAAGATCAGGCTGACACAGGGCTTCCTCACAAAAAGATGCATTGGTTTTTCCCCTGAACAGAGTTCTCATTACGGAGAAACACAATCTCATTTCCACTTATACAATGGATGGGTCCCACAGTTCACAAAAAATATATGGAGGGAAAAGGCGTCTTACAAACCTATCACTTCATCTTTGGTTTCTCAGAGTTTATTCCCAAATGAGTTCAACAAAATGCCATTTGTTTTTTCTTTCCATAAGTAATTCCATCCAGGCTTCTGTAGAAGTGACATTTTTACCAGGATGCAGAGTTAAAAGTTTTTACAAGACTGTATTGCTGATGCACTCTTGGGTCCCTCAGGGACCTTCTCAGAGTGATGGCTCCCCATTGCAATGCATTATGATGGTCCTGAGAAAGCTTTTCTCAGTCACTGTTCTCAGCAGTGTTTTTATGTGCTAGGGTTAAATTTCCTGTTTGCTAGTTGTGTCATCAAATAGTTTTGCTCCATAATTAAGGTAATGACTTCATTGCTTTTCTCCGTTCTGATCAACCAGGAAAATAAATTTCTCTTCTGGCATCCCCACTCAGATACGCTCTGCTTTTACCTAAAAATTAAGAGACTTGTTCTTGTGTCTTTCTCTCCTGTGGTAATCAGATCAGTTTAATGTGGGAAGATACCAAGTAAGCCCTGTTTGGAAAGTTTTGTGTTCTAGAAGTGCTGCTTGCATCACTCTGTAGTTATCAAATAGTAATAGGCTGGCTGCTTGTGCCACTAACTCTCCATCATCAGGAACTGTTCCTGCTGCAAAAGAGTCCAGTAAGGTCTGTGGTTTCATAGTTCTAAAACTTTTGTACAGCTGAAAACAAACAGTTGATATAATTTGCTCTTTTGGGAAGAGAAAATCTAAAAATTGCAGGTGAACGAACCTATAGCAGAATCCTAATAACACTTAAATCTACAGAAAAAGCTTCACCTAATCTTATTTTTTTCAGACTTCGTGTGAATTAATTATGTAGAAGATGAAAAAAGGAGTCATGAAAGGCATTCCTTGTAGATATGCCTTGTCCTACCATGGCTGTTTTAAATTATTCCCAAATTCATAATTTTGAAGGAGCACTTTTCTTTAAAAAAGCAAAAATGAGATAGATAAAACATTCTTCAGAGAAAATGTTTGTAGAATTGGAATCCAAATTACCTGATGACAGAGAATTGTTTTCACTCCTCTTCCCAACTGGATTTTAATTCAGCAATCAGAGATTCTGCAAAACTAATCATTTGCTTTGATCCTGTGAATATATTCCCCTTGAATCAAGACAAAATCAATAGGAGAAAGCAATTGATGAGAGAAAGACAAACATTTTCCTCTGGTAATGTAGCTGTCCATTGACAAATGGGAGCATATTCTACCATTAGCTTAGAGCAGATCGCAAGGAGAAAGGTGCAGAAAAAACTTGTGAGGGTCTCTCAGTGGAACAGCTCCCTTTGTGGTGTTGAGGATGACTCAAGTTCACTTTGTCCTTCATCACCTTGCCATCAATTTGTTAACTTTAGGTAGCTGCTGGAACCAGTTTTCTCTTTGCCTTTGATGTGTGCAAGTTACTCAACACCATTAATCCACGTTCCAGGTATCTGGAAGCTCTGTTCCCTACCACTGACACTATTTCTCCCATACACTTGGGGACCTATGGACTGGTGCAGGTGTGATCTTGTCTGTCATTACTGCCTGATTCTCTTGATTAGAACAAAACAACTTCAGCCTTATGTTGTTTATGAAATGTTTGGGCTTTTCATGGAAAAGCATTGTTTAACTCCGCTGACTGCCTTGGTTTAACCTGAGCTCGATGGTTTCCTGGAGTTTCCACAGCCGTACCTGTGCCCGCACAGAACTGTGTTCTAAACAACTTCAAAGCTTTCAGTGAAGTTTCAGCAGACATTGTGAGCTCCACAATTGCAGTGCCAGTACAAATGCTTCTCTAGGCATCACTGCCTCAATGGTGAAACCTCACTATTAAAGACCACATTCTTTTCAGAAATGGCACCTAAAGAGAGAAATTTAGAAAACTGCATCTGGCAGCATCTTTTGTGCACAGTTACCAGAGGAATATTTTTGCAGATAAGATTTATTAAGTATTAAATGGAGCTAAGTACATATAGTCCTTTGTCAATTATGCATTGTCATCCTGCTGTGCTATAGAGAATACTTTTTTTTACTACCCTTCGTATATTTCTTGGGGGAAATATGTCATGGTTCTGGTTGTCAGCACTGATTCAAATAGCTGAATCTTTTACCTACTTTTTTGACTGCTCAGATGTACTGAACAGTAAGCACAGAATTCATCTGTCTTTGAAGTCCATAAAAAGTTTCCATTGGAAATCGAATTTGTGCCCTGAAACACATTAGCAATTAATAAAAGTATTCAGTTTTGAAGAACCATCTAGTATTACTTGATACACTTCCAGATAAGATTTTCTCCAAAACCTATTTTCATTCATTAATTCTTTACTTTATGAGTGTTGTCCCCAAATATAGGACATAGAGGAAAATGAGGACTTTGTAGCCTAAGAGGAAATGACTGTAGTACAAAAAAACAGGGAAGATTTTGTTTCTTTATCCTGCTTCCTCACCTTCTGCTTTTTCTTCTGAAAATAGAATAAAAGGATTAATTTCTCTGATTCTGTAGGAAAAAAATGAATTTACAAGATATTTTAAAAAATGTTTTCCTTTATTTTGTGTTCCTCCCACACTCTTGCTATTTGCAGGAAAACTACAGATGTTTTTGCTTTTGCTGTTATTTCTTGTAGTGGCCACGTGATGCTTTTAATTACAACCTTATTCCCTTTTGAGGCCATTGCACTTATTTCCCAGAGCAACATTTCAGCCACTACATTTATACTGAGACAAAAGCTAATCTTCTCTGTCAGAGGGTTACTGGGCTGGATTTAGCAGCACCTTCACAATCTTCACCAATACTCTAGAATCCTTCAGGTCAGGTTACTCCTAAGTGAAGTCAAGCATGATGAATTTTCAGCCTCCTGTCTAATTCTGGGAACGGGCAAAAAATTCTGGGGTATAACATGAAACGACAGAGAGATGTAACTGCATCAGAAAAAAACAGTAAATACTGACGGGCACAATAATTTTGCATTAATGGTGACCAGTGAGTAGACTCCAAAGAAAGGATCCTGAGGACCAGGAGTTGAGTCAGGAAAAGGACTCTTTGGTGTGTTGTACAGTGAAGGACAAATCTGTGATGTTTTAGTGAAAGTGCTCCAAATTGTTACCTCTTTGTTTCAGAATGTAGCTTGCTTTTATGTTATGTTTCATTAACTCTGTGAAATATGTGTAGAAGTGCCAAGAAATTGATTCCTTCAGCTACATTTGTGTGGTGTCATTGATCTGAGTAGGAACCACATAAAGTGCCATTGATTTAAATGGAGGTCGGGTTGAAACATCCAAGGGAAGGATGTGATATCTGGATTCTACAGGACCAAAACGCCCACTAGATTAATTCTTTCGCAGGCACTTTTCTAAGTGAGTCACAAACTATTCTTGTGTGTTCTGAGACTTGAGACTTGTCTGTTTCAACAGCAGGGAGCAGAGGCATGTGAGTCTTGTATTTGTTGCTGTAGTGAGCATTAAATTAGCAAGAGCCAATATAATATTAACCTCTTTTAATTGCAGTCTCCTTGTCTGTTTGCTCTACTGTATATATTTAGTTGCACAGTCTCTGGGTGCTGTGGTGTTTCCAGGATGATCACATCTAAATGACTGTGCACTTCATTTTCAGGCATCAGTGATGAATTTTCATCAGCCTTTAGAAATGCTTAAAAAAGAATTTGACTGTTTCAAAACGTTAAAGCAAATAATTGGTTCATGCCTTTTGTCTCCATATACACCCTTTCAGGCACTGAGAAGAAGTTAAATTCAGACTACAGATAAGTAACAAAATAGTATATCATATAAGTGTATTCCCAAATCCAGGAATGATGAGAATACAATGGAGGGGGCAGAGATGGAAATGCAAATGGAAATCCAGGAGTCTGATGAATGGAAAAGCAAGTGACTCACCAAGAGGCACTTTTCCAATACTCAGATGAAATTAGAGAGCACTTTAAGACTGAAATTGGTTAATATTAGATGCAATGCAAATTGAAGGTGCTCAAAACTAGCGTAGGTGCTGAATTCCTTGAGTTTTTAACATATTCCAAACAAGGTGCTGTGGGTAGACAACTCATCACAATCATCCTGATCAGATGGATATAATGCCATTCTGTCTGAACCAATTCATCCTGTAGACTTATTTATTTCCACTTTCTATTGTATAGTACTGCTGTCCAAAATTAAGTCATTGCTGTATTGCGTCTAGAACAGGGGATAGTTTATTTGTGACTGAAAGAATACAGTGCCATCACAGTTGGTTTTTAGTGGAGTTTCATGAAGTAAAATCTATATCAGAATCAGGTTTGGCAGAGCCATGGCTTTCTGAAAACATGTTTTGCAAATGTAAGGTGTAGAATTACTGTGGAAAGTGATACACACCTAAAATTAATTGCTGTGTAGCAAAGCGTTTTATACTACTTGGCTGGTCTTTAAACAAAAGTTAGCCCTTCAAAAACACTTACTGAAACCATTAGCTTTCTTGCAGCATATTCCAGTTCAATGACTTTAATGAGGAGAAGTGACATCTTCACATTAAAATTCTAACAAGGAAAATATTTTCTAGTCATCTCTGACTCCATAAGTTTGGTTTTCTGTACTGAGTTGTGTTGCTTTACAGGAAGAAGTGTCTGTCATTCATATGCAATATCCTAAGCTAAAAAGAACCTGATTTTTATCTCTCTAGAGGTCTCCCAGCCTGGGAGCATTAGTGAGAGATGCCTGGAATACAGGTTCTGTTGTCTTATACATCATGGTTTTTTTAAAGCCACAAACCAGCACAAGATTTGGCTTTGCACGTGCATTCCTGGTTGTTATTGCCTGCGTGGGTAATTATTTGTGCAGCGTTCATTTAACTCCAAGTTCCACCGTGCTGGTGCACAGGGCCGTGCTGGCAGAAGGGCGACAGCAGCAAGCACGAGGGGTTAATTGACTTTTATTGGAGCACTCTATGGCTCGCTCTTGTCTTCATCCTTAAGCGCTACTGAGCCACTGTAAACTAAGATCTACTGAGACAATATTTTAAAGACATTTAGTTTTCCACTAAACTATATTTTATTTGTGCTGTTTCATTTTCTCCCCCCAAGATATCTAATGATAAAAAGGATAAGGTCATTGTTACTGAGTCTCTTTTACTTAAGGTGAGCATATTAAATTCTCCTGCACATTAAAGGGCAGATGTTGCTTTTTTTTTTCTCCAGATAAATTTACATACACTTCAGTGGAACAGAAATTGCAGTGATTCAGTAGGTAGCTACATTTGTTTAGCTTGCATAAAGTACTGTAAAGAGATCTAAGGGGAGAATTATTATCCTTTGAAATGATTTTTAAATTATCAGATTTTATTTCAGTTTATTCTAATGGTTTGCTACTAGTAGTGTTTTACTGTTATCACTGTTCAGTGTGTTTGAGCTCTATGAAAGATTTAAATGAAAGTTTTATGTAATACACTTTTTCAGAATTCAGAGGATTTTATGGATTATTATTCATAACATCTGCCACTTAGAGAATAAAAAACAACCTTAAAATGTTCCTTTAATATGCATTTAATGCATGCAATACAGTTTTATATTGAATAAGATTTGTTTCATTTTAGCAGTTGTGTTTGTGCAAAAGATCTGTTTGCTTTATAAACCCTTAGGTCTGAGGTTTATAGCCTGGCTACTAGGACTTTCACTGTAAGGAAACTTGATATTTCTCAGCCTATATTGTATATGTCTTTTGTGAAAGATGTAAGACTGGAAAAAGAATGAAAAATAGGTATTTTGTTATTAGTGAATGCTTGCTGGTAACTAAAATGGATCAAGTAGATGTAGCTCTTTTCTGTTGTCCTGCTGTATAAAAATTATTTTCATAAAATCATTTGTTTAAGAAGCAAAGCTTTGCTGCAATTGGAGAATTTAGCCACAAGAGAGGTCTTGGAAGGTATTCTAAAGGCACGTGATTCAAGCTTTAGTCCTTTTTTTATTTTTGACTGCAGGAAACCCCCATTGTTCGGGTTTGTGCTTGACATTGAACTGGGCAGGTGTGTCCACATAAGGTGCAACAGGGAGGATTTGCATGCTGGCTTGCTGAAGTGACAGAATTGTGCAAAATAACTGCAGTGGTCTGGCAAGCTTCAGGAAGCAGGTGGATCTGAGGTACCTGTCTCCAAAATTCCAAGGCTAAAATTGCCTGCTTGCCTGCTGCCTAACCCAGGAGGCATCCACATATTTTTTCCCCACGTTACTATCCACCAAATTCCCCTCATGAAATGCCTGGAATTTCCCCAGTATTGGGGGATCTGGGTGGTGTAGACTATAACTGGGCACCTTTGGGACCCAGGAGTTCTATATGTGTATGATGAGTAGGAAAATTTGTGTATGCATATTGGGTGGTATAGATTTACACGTAAGAGAAGATGTTGATACTAGTTTTTCCTGAATACAGACAACAAATGAACAGTAGTTCATTTTAGGAGGTGTAAAAAGTCTTGTTTGTGTCAAATGTCTTCATCAGTGATCTGGGTGATGCAGGCAAATACGCAGTGGGCCAAATTGCAGATGATAATTCGAGTGGAGCATGATAAAATATTTCTGCTTCAGTGCAGAAGGGTCTGGAAAAACTTCAGAATCTGACCTGGTAAAGATGAACAAAGTGAAGCCCAAAGTTTTGTACAGGCATGGGAAAACCCTGTGCCTTGGTGCAGGTTGGGTTTGCCCTGGCCCGGAGAGGGACAGCCCTGCTGGGAAGGTCTTGGAGTTGCAGGGGCTGCAGGATGGAACGTGAGCTGCCAGCAGCCCTTAGCACGAGTAGGAAAGTCACCAGCTGGGCTACACTGCATGTGTCTGCTCCTTTCTGGTGACTGCACCTCAGACACTGCACCTGGTTTTGGCCCCTCCAGACCAAGAGGGAAGCTGACAAACTGCAGTGGATCCATCAGAGCGTTGTCCAGATTATCAGGAACCTAAGGCAACAGCCCTGAGCTTGAGGGATATGCACTTGTTTAACCTGGCAAAGGTGCCAATAGCAGTGTCCACACAGTTGAAGAGGAATTTCAAAGGTGATGGGCTCAATTTCTCCCCAGTAGATTACAGGAAATTGCCATGAATTGTGGTGTGGGAGGTTTGAATGAAGACTTCCTATCATTCATATATGTGTTGTGAGGAGTGTGCTTTCTGTACTCTCACATCTCACAATCATTTCTTTTAATGCCTTCAACACCTCAACCAGTTTCAATTGGTTTTTAGCACAGAATGAGTTTAAACCAGGTGAAAATTTCCTGAGTCAGATACTCAGTCCCTCAGCTATCTCCTGTCATATCATTCCATGTAAGCCCCTAGTGGGAGTATTCAGATTTCCTATTTTTTTTTTTTTTTTGCACAGTGTAATGGATTAAAGGTAAAATATCAACTTGGAATTCCCCGGGAAAGGAATTTCATTCAGTTTTCATAAGAGGTTTTAAGCAGATTCAAAGAGGGGTTTAGTTTATGAATTAATAGCACATGCAGAGCATCTGCATTGACCTTGTAGATGGGAACAGCTCTGTCTGAGGCATTTAAGTCAGTTGGGTCAATGATTAACTGATTAAAAATTCTCTGTAGTTTTTTGCATAATAGACTATCATATTCTACCAAGTAAACCATACAAGAATATTTAGCTTTGTAATTCAGAATGGGAAGAACTATTTTCCCTAGAATATAGTAGAGCTATGTGAAAAATAAAGCACTAATAGAATTGCCAGAATAACTTACCATTGCATGACATGAAAGTGGCTTAAATCTCTGCTGGCAGATGAGCACACAGAGTAATGGTTCAAAGTGATCATTACTACTTAATCATGACATGTTCTGCTGCAAGAGCTAGTTATAATTCTTCAAAATGAGACATTTATATTTCCTCAACTCTTTCTCTTCTTCCTCTTTATGGCATATATCAAATGACAAGGTTCATATTGAAATGAAATTTGTTCAAATCGGTTAGTGAATTAGTAGAAAAATGACCATAAAATAGTTATTTAAATTTTACTCAAATAATGAAAAGCATTTCAAACTGTTATCACTGTTATCATAATTGACTCGAAAATCAATAGCAAATAACATAATAATTTTTTTTTTACTCCAATCATGTATATTTTATTTATGTATTTACAGATGCAGTCAGGTAGCAGTCTCCAACACATTGCCAGTTCCGTATCCTATTTGTCTTGTTTGGTTTTGTTACATTACATTTGCACTGTTTTCTTTTTGTGCTGTACTGTGGAAAATAATTTAATTGTTGCTATTTTTAGTTTACCAAATTAACCTTCTTCAGCAAGAACACTTGAAATACCTTGAAAAATGTGCTGTGACTTTAGGTTTGGTAGGATAAGGCTCTCACTGGAATTTTTATATCCAGTACTAGGGCTGTAGGTAGTCAATTAAAGGCAGTAGTAACTGGAGAAATCTAGAGAACCTATCTTAAAAAAAAAAAAAAACCACATTAATTTTGTGTCACAAGAGAATTACAGGGCGAATAAAGTGAGTTGATATTTGATCCAGACTGTGATACAAGATAAAGGACTTATGGAGTTCATGTTCCTGTTTCACATTCCTGGGAAATATTGGGAGTTTAAGAGGATAGATGGTGTTACTTTATAGTCTAAATGTAAGATGGTAACAGTGGATATAATGTTTTGAATTCATATAGATGCTTTTTATAGCTTGGCATATAGTATAGTTAAGTTAGAATTAATTTACTCAATCCAAGGACTTAAATGATATAGAAAAAAAATTATTTTGTTCTTTTATAAAAACTGGAGAGAAAAAGAATTAGAATTGTAGAAGAGAGAAAGACAATTACTCTGGGTGAAATCAATGAGGCACAAGGGAGAGAGGGATACTCAGCATGAGTTAAGGGTTAGTAGAAATAAGCCTTTAGTGTGAAATTCAATCCTGCACTAAGTACCAACACAGACATATCACACGAACCAATTAAGGACCATTTAAGACTGATGTACTTTTTCATTAAGTGTCTCTTAAATGTAAAACTTGACTCGGTTCCATCAGTCAAATATTCACTTAAAGGTGACCAATAAAGATAGTAGAAAAGGTTTTCCTCTAAATTGCCTTTTCACCAGGAAAAATCTTGCTGAGAGGCTTGAGAACAGTCTATAGTAACAGGAGGTTAAAAGGTAGCCTGTGCTTTCACAGCTCCCTGGCTTATTTGTAATTAAAGAGATGCACTGAATTTTGCTGTGCAAGGCTGCAGTTCCTCATAGAACAGCTTGTGAATTAGCAAGAAAGAGTACTAATTGTTTGTGTGATCATTAACTAGCCATCCTGCCTTTCCATATCATCATTTAACTCCATTAAACTTAATGTTTATACATATAATGCATTAATGATCTCTCATACAACTAGCAGTGGAATGCATAGTGATTAGTGAAGGAATAATCACATAAAACATTATGAATTTCATCAGTATTAATGTTAATTTCATCAATTTGCAGGATTACAATAGAAACTGGATCACAATTGGAGATGTATTCTTAGAGATTATAAATTATTACTAGACAAAATTATTTCCAGAGGGACAAAACCCCAAGAAAATAACACTGTTTTTGTTGGATATTCTTTAACAAACAAAGAAACATAAAAAACCTCAAACAAAACAACTCCCCCCAAAAAACAGCACAAACAAACAAAAAATAAACTGAGTTTCTAGTGAGATCAGTGTAATAATTAGAAGTCTGAAACTTCTCATTTATTTTAGTTCTCCTTTCATGACATCATGGTGATAAGACAGATTGTTTTCAGGAGCTGTGTTTCTACTTTCTAAAAGAGTAATTCCAAATTTTGGTCAAGACAGCTGATGTATAGACTGTCTGCGAGTGCTCATGAAAAGGTGACACAGCTAGTGAGATGTACAGTAAGATTTACATGCAAACCACCTCAAAGACCATAAAGATTCAGAAGGTTTAAAGTGACGCTCCTTTGGATCATTTACCACTTCATATCATGGAGATTCTTATCCTACAGTGGTTTTGTTTGGGAGGAGCAGGAAATCGTGGGATCAGAACACAGTCATGGGGGTATTTTCTGCATTTCACAGCTTAGTGCAATCAGTGCATCATGGCATTAAGGACCAGTGCATTTAGAACAAATAAAAGAAAATATTTTATGCAGAAAATAATTAGCCCATGGGTTTTCCCCTGGCAGGTAACATGTCTATATGTAACGGGGCTGGGTAATATGTTTGCCAATGCTACTTGTAGCTGCCATAATACAGATGATCGAATCTCCTGTGCCAGAGAAATAGGACGAAAAGGGAACACTTCTTACTTTTTCTTACTGTCATTTCACAGTCAGTTAGATATTTTATGGGTATATAAAGTAGAGACATAAAGCATGAGAGGAGCTGTAGAACAGAAGATGGACCTATTATGACAAATTCTCTGTTACTTGCTCTGTGGATACCCAATCCAGAATACCCACTGTTGCCAAACTGCAGAAAATATTTTAAGAGTTAGCTTGGACAAGCCAAGCTGATAAATGTTAGACCTAAAATAAAACTGTGGAGCAGAGCTAAGTGACCCAATAACAATATCTTACAACTTTGTTATTCATATGACACCTGATTTATACTCCTGTAGTTCCCCCTGATTTCAATGGTTCCTTGTGATTTACATTACTAAA
The DNA here is from genome assembly GCA_035047845.1 of Dendrocincla fuliginosa. Classification (NCBI taxonomy): domain Eukaryota; kingdom Metazoa; phylum Chordata; class Aves; order Passeriformes; family Dendrocolaptidae; genus Dendrocincla; species Dendrocincla fuliginosa. The sequence goes on from JAWWMO010000022.1 coordinate 7,504,949, forward strand.
AATGACAGTGAGATCAATTCTTGCACAAGAATTCATTTTCAGTGGACATTTTTCTGTCTCAGTGCTTTGTTGCACAGGTTTAAGCGCTATTTTCTCTTTTGTCACTTTTTGGTCAAGACATACTCTCTGTAAAAGGTTCTGGAAGAGTTCTGTCACATTCCTGCTTTCTGACTGAAGGCATCATTTGCCAGAGCCTATATTCAGTGTCACACTCTTTAAAAGAATTGCTCTTGGCAAAACGGCCTGATGGTATTACAGATCCTGTCACAATATCAATAGTGAAGTGGTAAGAGAGTTAGAAACATCAGAATGGTGCTCCATAGTCATATAGCTTGGCAAAGAATGATCTGACTCTTCCCTGGCTCATACCAATGAAATGTTGTCAGTCTCAGTCCTGATTTATAGTCTATTTGGGAGACTACTGGAATCAATCTTCACCCGTCCAAGGAGAGCAAAGAATTTCAATTTAAGTGCTCCATAGTTCTAAATAAGAAACTGAGTGTGTAAACAGACCTGTGGCATCATTGTTGCTTCCAACTTAGCAAGGAAGTAAATCACCTTAGCAAAATATTCTTTTGGATAAATTGTAAAACAAGATCACGTAATCCAGCAGACTCCACATAGAATTCTGTACATCCAGTACAATTTGTCAAAAAGCCACCTGAGAAAATATCAAAGCAGTGTCAACTTTGACCATATCAGACTACTGACTGCAGCCTGTCAGTCACACAGCCACACCAGATAATTGGATAACAGCCTAGAAAATTTACAGAATTTCCTAAAATTAAATGGCTGCATTCAGATGGTGTGTCCGCCATTAGAGAGAACCTCATAATCTTAGTAAAACCAAATGTGTTTAGAAGAAATTTTTATGTATTCAAACCATTCAATTTTTTTTATCAATTTCTTTAATTAGACTGTATTAGGTGTTTACCAAAGTAAAAATTAAAAGCTTTGATGGACTCAACCCTTATAGAACAGTTATATTGTGCAGATGCAGTTAGTTTTCCTTCTGTAAAACCATCAGAAAAGTTAGTGGGTCCCTAAGGTATATATAAATATTTTTTGATGAATTTTCTTGTGTCATGCCTGATTGTGCATGTGTCACACAATTCCAAAGAATGTGTACAGTGGGAGCAATCACTTCTCCTGTACAACCATAATATGGCTTCATATCTAATCACAAATAATTTATATGCATTGTATCTGTGCAGGAACAACCATATTTAGTGCAGTCCTTCAGTGGAAAGATCCTTGTCAGTCATTTCCTCATGGGTGGGCTGTTACCTACAAAGCAGGCATTCAGTCTGAGTGTAAGGCAAAGACAGGGGCCATCAGCTACTCTAATGTGGACAACTTTATTTTTGATCTCTGATCTATATGTATGGAAGTACATGCTACTTGCTTCTTGTTTTTACACGAGTGTTGAGATTCTGGCATCCTTGGGGTTTGTTCTCAGGGCTGGAGTGGCACAGGCCATTTCACCCAAGCTGCTGCTCTTGAGTCCCTCTCTCTGGTCTCTGTGGCCTTTTTCAGTGTCATTTCTACCCCCCCGTTACCTGCTCTGCTTTTCCCTGCCCTCAGTCCAGGCTCACTCTTTTCACTTGGCCAGGATCCACAGGCTTCTCTTGCAGCACCTACTTGACCATCTGCCCTCTGTTTCTCCTGCACTCTACTGCCCATTTGCAGTTTCTCTCAATTCTGCCTTCAGTATCTTTGCAACAACTTCTCCCAGTTTATGTCCCCAGAAACCTTTTATCTGCCTGTAATCACACAGGATGGTTTTACTCTGTTTCTGGAAGTGGCTGAACTTCTCAAAAATGTTTCTACATTTTTTTTTATCCTGAAATTTTCTAAAATCAGCCTTAGAGTCTTGCAAATTTCCTAGAGATTTACAATCTAAATACTTCCTGTTTTGTAAAGCTGTGAGCAGTTGAGAATATGATTTTATGGCTGTAAAAATCACAAACATTAATAGGAAACAACCTTTTAGCCTTACCTTTTCAGCTGTGCCCAATAACATTTTTAACTCATTATTGCACCATTAATTCGCAATATGAGATTTCACTGAAATAGCCTGGGTTTGCTATCATGAAAATTAGGGACAACATCACTGCTAGATATCTTTTGCTGTGCTTTAAAAATATTCAGATAGATCACTGATATCAAAATATAGATGTTGTGCATCCAAGTTTAAGCAAGGTCTTTTAGACAAAGAGAGTGTGTGAATGGAGGACTGAGCACTTTTTATTACTACAAATCCATCTTTTTTCATTAAAAACAGGAGGAGGGAAGTAAGTTCTTTGATGCTAATTTAATTAATTTTTTAGGACCATGAATTAACATAACTAAAAAGTTTGAAGATTGAAGTTTCACTTTGACACTGTACGTTAAGATTTAATGACCTAGACTTATTTACACATAAATGAGTTTTTTAATGGTCTAATTAACAAAATGCATCAGTTTGCCTCTTTAAATTAAGCCACTCTAAGGTAGTACCTTTTAGTAATTTCATATGTTTAATAAAAGATGAAAGCCTTCCATTATTTTAAGTGAATACTTTTCTACAAACTGTTTCATCCTAGGATGTTACTGCTGCCTCAAGAAATTGGACTTTACACTCAGACTAAATTTAAAAATAGAATCAATTAAGTTTAATTTAAATTCGGGATAATCTGATATTTTGTGCAGGAAAAATGTAACTAAATGTTTACATATTGATAAACTCCTGTATGAGTTTACTGCTGGCTCCAGGAACTGCTGCAGAAGGTCTAGTCTGTGAAATGGGAAGTGTGTCTTCTCAGCACTGAGAAAAGTCCTCTCCTCTCGGCTGCTCAGTCAGGCTTGATCCATGGTGTATTAAGCCCAGCTCTAAGGGTTTGGTTTTATTAGGAGATGTAATTATAAAATACTTTTCACTGATTTTTAAGCATTCTTTCCAGCTGTGTTAGCTAGAAATCAATTTACATCAGGAAAATGACAAAGTATTATTTTTCTGCATTTCATTATCTTTTGTCTGGAAGCTTCCAAGTACCTCGTAGAGATAAATTTTACCTCCTTTTTTTAAAGAGGCGGAAGCTGGGATATAGAATGAATCAGAACTTACCCAAGATCACAGAGAAAACTGAGCAACAGATCTCTTCATTCTTAGCTAACTCCTAATATTGTGACACAGGCCAACGTTTCTGACGTGCAATAGTGACTTATATAAGTGACAAACTTCAGGTACAAGAGAACCCCCACAGGTTTCCCTGGGGCCGCTTGTGTGAACGAAGATGAGCATTCAGAGAAGGCATTGGCAGGATTAAGGCTTTCCATATGGTGGAGAATTGAGCTTTATATATACTTTAAATAGATTCCCAATTCTTTGTGCTTCCCATTGTCCTGTGTCGTCTCTCACTCTGAAATAGGGCATAGAGACAGCCTGGAGAACTGAGCAGACAACTGGAAGGGAGAAGACTGTCTCCTATGAATTAAAAAATCTAAAGGCTGACCCCCCAAATCATACGCTTCAGTTTCAATAACTTCCACGGCTTTGATATCAATCCTGTGATTCTATTTTGGTTTGCCTTCAGATTTTTGAACTCCTGGGGTTGGCTATACTGACATCATCTCTAAATTTGGTGGGGAGAGAAAAAGGCAAGCATTGTTAGGGTGAAGGAGCCTGAAGAGCAGCAGCTGCTGATCTGCTCAGTCAACAGTCTACTTTATCACACGACTTGAGATTGAAGTTTCTCAACTATATTTTTAGCACATTAAGTAAAAGCTTGTTTGTTGCTTGACTGAAGTGATTATACCTCGATGAGGTGCTACTGCTTGTTTTGCAAAATAATAAAGACTGTTAATCTTATGATAAACTCAGGGGTGCAAAATGAGCATCACTCAAACCTCTATTATATTACATTCTTAGTCAGAATGTTCAGAAAAGAGTCCTGCACCTCTGAAGTCTTGATTATCTCTGCTTTAATGTGCATTGCATCAGTTACAAAACACAAAAATTGAGTTACCTGAGTCTCCTGTTAGAGCAGGGGAGCTATGTAATTTAAGTAAATAATAACACAGAACAGCAGCAAGATGGGAACAGGGGATATGTTGTTTATGAGCTGTACCTCAGGAATATTTCTAGTCGGTACCCCTTAGAGAAAGGTAAGAGACACAGTATGTCAAGGAGTTCACTGTCATGTAAATAGCCCTGCCCTGGAGACCACAACGTATTGTAGACCATAATTAATCCTTCAGCTTTCGCAGTAATTTGGTGACAGGCCAGTGAACCCAGGCAGTCTGTGAACCCACTACTGGAACTTGTGCCTAGGCAGCCCTATAGGAAACCCCACAGCTGCAGCAGGTGCTGCACCTGGTGCCGTGCAGGGATGGCCCGGGTGCAACTGGAATAGAGCAGGGCAATCCTGGCTCCCATCACAGTCCCTGGGAGTTCTCGTGTTACTTCAGTTGGTTCAGGATTACACCCCTCGATTGTTTTTACTGGCTTAGGATTTCCTACCCACATATGAATTTATTCCACAGCCTATTCATTGTAATTCTTATTCTTCATCCAAGTTGTTTTGCAGCTGTTGTAAACTGAAGAATAAAAGATAAATCTCTGGCAATGAAGGTCTTTAGTAACAAGGACTGCCTTTTACTGTCTGTTGCTATAGTGCCTAGCACAATAGGGGCCTGGGTCTTCAGTGGAGTCACTGAAGGCCTTATTGTAGTAATAAATGTTCCTGAGGAGACAGAAAAATACAACTCTCTGGTGCAGTCATGCACCAAAATGGCATAAAATAATTTGACATACAGACTAGACTCATTATGTGTGGGATTGCACCTTGCTATGCAAAAACTTCTCCAGGACTAAAAATAATCCCTCAGGTAGCACTGATGTTCTCGCAGCAACGCAAGGGATTTTACAGACCCCCAGAGCTCCCATTCATGTATTTAGAGATACCACACTCTAATGGAGCACTGAACTCGGGGAAAAGCAGCACCACAGAAGATGAAATGTAGATTCAAAAGCTGCAGGACAGAATGTGAGCTAAAAACCATGCTCTGTTAATGTTGTGAGGTGGATTTAAATACATAGGAAATTGTCTGCCAGGGTGGAATGTGGCAAGAAGGCCAAACAATTCTCTCTCATCATCCAAAATGTGTCTTGTCCATCTGAATAATGTATTTCCAGATGGAAATAGGCAGAAAGTTTCCAGTAAGCAGTACTTTATTAGAAAATGCTGAGTTATTGAACACAGAAATACTTCACAGGAAATTCTGTGTTTCTCTGGGTTTTTCTGTTGGGGTTTTGTGTGGCCTTCCTCCAGCCCCAGGGCACCTAGCAGGCTTCCTGAAGCTCAGCTAAGTGCTGAACCCAGAGCTTCCAGGGGGCTGGAAACCCTGAATTGCTGAGATCTCTGATCCAAGCTGCTGCTCCTACACCTTTCACTTCTCTCTTCAAGAATTTGAATACCTTAACTCCTGCCCCAACCCTCAGCCAGTGGATGGGGAAACCTGGAAGCCCTAGGAAAGCTTCCCCAGTTGTGGCCCATTCTTTTGCTCCTCCAGCAGTGGTCACTGCAAATTCCAAGGATGCTGGTTTAAGTGAATGTCCATATTTTTGAGGTTCCTACTCTGTTGGTAGGTGAGAAACAACCCTAGGAACCCTGAGGCTCTCGGTTCTGCTATTTGAATAAGTGCATGTTCCCCAGGTTCATCCAAGATTTGTACAGCTGGTTCCATTTGTTTCAGACGAAATAATCACAACTAAACTACCTAATCTTTCTAATGAAAATTTACAGAGTTTTAATTGCATTGGAAAATTTGGCAATCCTCTTTTTTATTCTCATTCAAAACAGTAATGTGGAACATTGATCTTTATTTGGGGTGAAAGCATCTGCAAGCACTGTCTGGGGAATTACTCAATGCTCTCTCCTTGGATCAAGTGCTTCATAGTGAATCACTAGTGTCACTCCAAAGTTGTGTGTGGGGTTTGCCATCTGAGGCTGAGTCATTCTCAGCCTGTGAGATGTGGCATATGTAGACTGGAAGGTTGATAATGTTTGGCAATTAATTCTTGGTAGTGTATTATTTACAACAGAGCCATTAAATGTTCCATAACCTTCAGATATCCTAGGTTTTAACCATGACTTTTGTAGTGTCAGGATGTGTTGAACATAAGTACAGTATGTTCAGTCGTGGTGTGTGCAGAGTTCAAAGCTTTGTGGCTGTTCCCCCAAATCTCCCTGTGCCTTCACAGCTGTAATCTTTCCCCTTGACAGAATCATTAAAAATAGCTGTGGATGTTAAACACTTTCCCTGGAACCCGTAACAACAACATTTCATTGCCTCTCAGTTAATAGCTAGGGAGGGACTGAGCCCAACTGCCCGGTGCTGTGGAGTGGCACTACATTTGCATTGAATGCTCTCCTATCCTGTGCCAGCATGGAAGAGCTAACAGCACTTCAGGCAAACAGCCCCTCAAATGCATATCATCAGGATAGAGCTTGCACTTGCTGTGGTAAATAAGAATAATTAAAGCTCTCAAAACACACATTTAACAAATACGCAAGCACTGTAACAAGTCACCAGCAATCAGTGGTGAGCAAATTTTATTAGGAATCCAGAGACAGGTAGTGTCTGTGTGTGTATGCAGAAAAGCAAGGGTGGCCAGTGCTGCAGGCTGGAACCTTGTCCCTCCTTGTGTCCCTTCATGCAGTCCAGGCACAGTGGCAATCCTGTGCCCTTGCCGTGCAGAAGTACCAGGGCAGTACCCGAGAATGCAAATGAATCTGGCACTCTCATAGCAAAGAATACTGAGTGTTGAACACCCAACATTAACCCTCTGACTGTTGTAGGACCACCCCTATATGGCAAAGTGGAGAAAGCTTTGGCTGGGATTAGAAGCTGTCAATTCCCAGAATCAGAAAATTCAGAAAGTGATAGTGAAGGCGTTATCCAAGGCAGTGCAATAGAATTTCCTCACCCACTGTTTGGCAAAAATTATATTAATAAACAGTTAATCTGGGCATTATTCCAGCAGATCATGCACAGAGACAACAAAAAAGAGATGGTGCTGGCATCGTTCTATGTATAACGAGTGAGATGTCAGCACTATGCAGTGACTTCAGCACAGTGGTGCCTAACAAGAGAGGAAAGGTGTATGCTGGGGGAAGGAGAGAGAAAAAAGAAAAGTTTGAGACAGTATTTGTTTAAAGAAAGAAATCCATCATATGGCTTTTTAAAATGAGGATAAAACTACTCTCTCCAGCTGCATACAAATGGGAGAGCAGCTCACATATTAAAATGGATCTGGGACTTTCAAGTACTTCACTCAATATGCAGAAAATTATACTGGATGTTGACAGCTTTTCTCCACAGAGCAGACAGCTGTGGGGGTCCTTTCATTAGACAGTGTAAAAAAAAAACCTAAAGTGAAGTTTTGGCAAGTAAATAGGCAAATAGTCAATAAAACAATCAAGCGCTGTTTTTATTTTGCTGTTCAGCGTGGAGTTTGTTACATTTTCTGCAGATAATACACAAAACAAATCCCTTTTTAGGACTGTGGGAAGTACTCACATATGACAAATGGTGATTGGTATACAAATGTGCTGAGCTGGTAATGTCTGTGCTCTCCAGAGCCTATGAATCATCTGGCTGTGCCAGTGTGATGTTAAAGTAGATAAAAATATTTTCCTTTTCCATTCTGGAACAGAACCAGGGAACCTTCCTGATAATTAGGGATGACACCCTGTGAAACCTCAAACCCTGTCCATTCTCAAAATCTCTGTCCAGTTCCGTGTGTGAACTCTGCATACTCCCTGTGTCAACTATATATATGTACTACCCTTATTCTCATACATGTACCCTAGTAGAGAGCCAAATCCTGTATTCAAGCACCCAGAATTATGTGCTACCTTCTAGCATATTTGAAACTGCCTTATCTCTCCATGTCTGGGATCAGTTTACCCCTAAAGGGAAACTCTCTGGGTTTAGATGCAAAGTGACTGTTGTGGAAGTACTTTGTCTCAGGAACTGCTTCCTACATGTCCCTGCCAGCTGGTGCTGAAAAAGGCTCATTCTAAGGTAGTTCTTCAGGGATTCTTTGAGCCTTCTCTGAGAGAGGGAAAGCTGTTTGGGAAAACAGTAGCTTATACTGTTAAAAGTAAAGGGTATATCTTTCACAAAATATTTATGATCCTTGTATGAGCATCTGGGTCACAAAACTGTTAATACGCAAACAAGAGAGTTAACTGGGGTATTACCAAACATCAGCAAACATATACAGTATAAATTTGATAGGTGATATATGGAGATAAATATCAGTCTGGCAGGTCTTAATTTGCATTTCCATTCTAAAGGCATCTTCCCAGAGACAGCTGCACTATTCCCATGCTTTACCTCTCCCAGACTCAAGAAGGGCCTTTGCATTTCAGGGAAGGAATGCTTCCTCCTCTGAAACTTCATATATTGTCTCTCTTGGGTTTTCCTCTCTTAATTGCTTTCAATCAAACCAGAGGTTCTTTGTTGTTTGTCTTTCTATGTTTGCTTGCAGAGCCACAATTAAACACCAATTACCATTTGGATAGGTGACAATGTAATGCCATTTCAGCTTAGCTCTCTTTTTCGAGTCTTGATAATGTATGTTCTAATCACAGGGACTGTTATCACATAGAAAGCCAAATGAATCAGATACAGATGCTATTATGCAGTTTAAAATGATTGCCGTTTAGGAAAAGTAAAAGGACTGATGAAATTGATATAGTAAGAGAGTTTTGTAAATCTCTGCAAAGGCACAGGAGTACATTGCATAGTGCAGCGTGAGATATGTCTGCAGCTAGTTCTCATTTAAAAATCCTTGTGTAGTTTCAAAAATTCATCCCATTTTCTCTCTTCAAAATGTGTACTTTGTTCTTCGCTTTCTACAGTGGTAGAAATGAAAGACTAAAATCTTCATGGCTTGTCGTTTGACAGGCTATTCCACTGGCTCATTCTTTACCTCTTTGCCACAAAGACCCTTTGAAGCTTACCCTGTTCTCTCTAACTGACTTTTGTATCTGACCTCTATCAGCACTTAATCGAGGGATATTTGCTAACTTAATTAGCCAGTACTGCATTTTCTATCAAATTTCACCTAGCCTCTTTTCCATCTCTGCACAAGGCCCAGATCCTCACCCATAGCTCAGCAAGGTGTAAAATACAGTTGTTCTTCCCTGACTCACCTTCCTTTATTCCTCTTCTATATCCACAGGCCTATCCAAGGTAAGACAATTCATAGCCACTTTATTGATTCTTACCTTAGATTCCCACTGGGATTTCAGTGCCACCTGGAGCTTCTCAGTGCTAGACTAACATAAGTTTTTCATAAAGTAAATACAGAAAAGGAAGGGAAGCAGGTAGGAGTCCGGGTTGCCCACAGCTGTTGAATAATGGAACGGGAGGAAATGCTACAATCCCTGTAAGATGCAAGCTTACATTGCCATCTCTGTTCTGCCATTACACTGTATGCTCTGTGGTTGTTAGTTCTGGTGAGTGTTGCACAGTGAAGATGCATTAGAGTAATTATATTGTAATGACAGAAGATCATGAGTTAAAGATGTTGTGGATCCTGTTAGTACACACATCTGAAATTGTCTGGAGCTGATGTGGGAGGTGTATCCACATGGAATTTGATAGCACTGATACTGTAATTAAAGCTGAGGAGATGAGGTTTGTACTTATTTCCTATTGCTACCTGTGAATATTAATTAGCTGATGTAACCACCTGACCCTAGCAATAATCAGCACTGTTAGAGCAGAAGGGAAAATATCAATTGCCCACTAAAAATTTATTAAGAAAGTAGAGATGAAAACAGCCCAGTTGTGATAGACAATAAAGGCTCCTGAAAGCCCAATTATCTCCTCCCTAGCGGAAGGAAAATTAGAATCTTTCCACTTTTCTCTGGCCTCTGCTTCATGGAGGACAAGGACAATTCTGGCACCACAGAGGGGACAGAAACATGCCTGGTTTGGCACACAAGCGAGTAAGAGAATCTCAGGTCTGCAAAGATCTCAGATTTCTCAAGACTGATGAGGCTTTCTGTTTTCCTGCTTGCCTTCGTGCCTGCATAGGCTGGGAGGAGGAGAGGTGACTCCAGAAGGCCAGAGATGTAAGCCTGAGCAAAAGATTGTCCTCAAGTTTGGACACCACCTAATATTATTTTTTGTGAGGGCTTCAGCATTACCCTCAGAAAGAAGGGAAATGATTATTTCATCACTAGCAAAGATGAGATGAAAAGGTATGTAGGGAACCCCTGTGTCTTTGTACTGAGAAAATGCCTAAGAATTAAACTAAATAAAACTAAAATTTTATTGTCACATCCTAGGCTGCCTGGCAAAGTAATCTTTTTCACCATTCCCACTAGTAGTGTAGTGTGATCTTCAGGGATATCCAGAAAATTGGGTTCAGGGAGAAATCTGAACGGGTGGTTTTTAAAGACGGCAAGTAAAAGCAACAGAGAAAAGGAAGACTAGTTTATATCTGCAGCATAACTAGGTAGCTCTGTTTCTCTCCCTGTTGGGACCTGGTCTTGTTTGATGCATCAGCAGCCTTCCTAATGGTTTCTTTATAAGACTCACTACAGAGTTCATATTTCTGTCCTCTCATCTCCCTCTTCTCCTCCTGTCACAATCCCCTCCCCTGTCTTAAGGATTTGATCACCTATGATACCCAGCCCCTGCAGTCTGTGTGGAGGAACAGGCTGCGTTAAAAACATGGTGTGTCCTTAATCGCTTTAGGGGTGACTAGGCAGTAATTCTCAGAAAAGGTGGTTGAGCACGATGCTGCTGTGCAATGGTGCCTGGCTGCTGCTCTGCTGGAGATCCAGGAGCAACAATAGCACTGCAAGTTCTCTTTCTTCTTTCCTGACAGCACCACAGTACCTGTATCTTAATCAGTCAGTGTCAGACAGTGTCACAGGCTCGGAACGCTACTCTAAGCAAAGCACAGCACAGACGCCTCCCTGCTGCTGGTAGCTTAGGTTACCATTACCAGGCTGGGCTGCCTGATGTAACACTGCAATGCTCCAGACAGGCTGAAACCTTCAGAAGTGTTGGCACCAACACGTGGTCAGACCAAGACACCTCTAGCCCTGGGCCAGGTGGTTTCTGTGCTCCCAGGACTCTGTCAGAGGCTGCCACCACGGCTACCCTGGTGGGGACACCACAGATGGGAAGCAGAGCTGCTGCCAAGAGGGTTGACGAAAGAAAAATATGGTTGTTGTGGTCATTGATATCATTTTAGTCACATATCTTACAGAGAAGGATGCATTTATGCACATTTTATGTGAAAATATTGCATGCCTCTTGGGCTGTCTGATTTGTAACTTTTGTGACTGGTACACTTTAAATCAGAAAGGATGAAAGGGGAAGCCCACCCATAGTGAAATAGTGACATAAATAAAAGTTTTAGAGGAAACAATGGAATAGCTGACTGTAGGGAATAACTGTAGCTCCATCAAAGTTAGAGTGGTTTACTATTCCCAGCAGTGACTCTAGCATCAAAGGGAATCCTAAACCTGAAACCCTTGGAAAGAAGTGGGTTATCAGCAGATGGAAACTGATTCATGTAGAGAATAAAGAGAACCTTCTGTGAGTGGGATAGCCTGGCTTTTCCCAACTCTCTTCCTGGAGAATAACAGCATTCTCTTCCTGTAGCACTGGGTGGTTATGCTTGGCCTTTCACCATGTTAACACATTTTCCTCAGGGCCCTGCACCTTCAAGGTATGAATATAGCTGCCTTTTTTTTGTTTGTTTGTTTGTTTTTAAAAGCATTATATAAGTTACTTCTGTTCAGACAGAAAACTGATGGAAAAGTTTTCCAGTTCCATAAGCATGTTAGAGCTGTGGTGTTAACACAGGGTTCAGGTGATTGGTTCATAGGCATTGAATGAATATTCATAGCAGCTTTAGTAAAACTGTGGTGTTTAAATGCTTTACAGAATAAAGGCCACCAAGGATAAACTTCAGCCACTTCATGGGCCCCCCTGATGCTGTACAGGCCTTTGTTGTGCGTGGAAAGAAATGATTCTTTGGAGCTACCCTGCCAGTAACAGCAGACAGGAGGCAGAGCTGCTGCCACAGAGCTGATAAAAGGCAAAGGTTGTTGTGGTGGCTGACATAATTCTAGCTGCATTAGGTTACAGAGGATGAAGAAAGTAGGTTTAATAAGTGTGGAAATGCAGGGGGAGCAATGACAGCTTTACTCTAGGTGCTCCAGCTTGGCGGGGTCAGTCTTCTTCCAAAGACAGGATCTTACTGTGCAGAACAAGTTATTTGGGATCTCAGAGCTTCATGAGGGTATTCCTTCTGTTCCCCTTTGGAACCAAGAGCATTTCCCTCCCTCAGGTTAGGGGAGTGCTTCGGTGTAGAGACATGTCCTCCACAGCATGGTCCATGTGGATGATATAATGGCAACTCTAAGATGTCTCCTGAAAAACACACACACAAATGGAGGCAGAAATCAGTGGCACATTTTTTCATAAGCGCAAGGTCATTCACCCATTTGAGCTGTTGCAGGACCGAGACCTCGTTTAGAAACAAGATATTCAATAAAAATAGTAATTTAAACTTTCATTTTTAGATCCTATACAGATTATAAATATTTTGGAAATTAGAAAGAATACACAAATGCTCAAGTACTGCATATTCAGAGGCCTCAGCTTTAGTAAAATGTTTTATGAGGTTATCTTATAATTCATTTCAGCTCTCCCAGAAGTAAGAAGACAGTGGTGTTTCAGGGGCTGATTGCAGAGGTCATAACCTTCTGCACACAATATATTGAACAATTCCATCATTCCTGCCTTCAAAGTGAATTTAGACTGACATAGCAGAATAGGAAAAAAATGCTTAATAAACTAAGGGTTTTATTGCACACACAGTCTCATAGGTATGCATTCAGCAAAGACTAGGCATGACTATAATAGGTGCACTAAAAAAAGCCATCTGTTTGTATTAATATCCCCTTTCAGTAAAAAGCCCTTTTCAGTTATTTTACTCTTTATCATCATCAGCTTTACATTTGTTTGACTACGGTATTGCCTTAGTAGAGAAACCTTGTTATGCAAAGTGATAAATACGGAATTGAAGAGAATGAATCTTTTCTGGGTAGGAGCAGAGGCAGTGCACGGAGCCAAGCCAGGGAGTCAGGAGACAGAGCCCTGGCAAGCACTGGCCTGTGCGTGTCCTCTGGTGAGGAGAGAAACTTTCCACTGTGCTGCCCCTCCAGCTCCTCAAGAGCAATCAAGGCAAGCGCTTCCAGGGGCCAGCTCATCAGCCCAGATGCTGAATCAGCCCAAGAATATGTAGCTACAGCAGAAAAATGGATCACACCGGGGCATTTTCTCCTTGAAGAGAACTTCACCCCCTTCTGATTAGAGATGGAAATTTCTGAGGTGTTCTGGACTTCTTTAAGAGATCTCAGCAGTTTTGGTGCAATCAAAAATGGAAGTCATGGTCTTGCATTTTTCAACGCAGGCATAAACATCACTTAACCCCTTGATGTGGTAAGATATGTGAGGAAAATCTATCAGATCTTCATTCCCTTGAAAAGATCCATAGCAAAACTGCTTGATAAAACATTCCCAGTCTTTAGCACCCTCCCATTCAAGGTACCCTCTATGAGAAAGAAAAGCTTCAGTTTCCCTGATTTCCACAGGGATCTCTGATCTCTGGGAGACTTACACCAAATCCTCCAGGACATCAAAGTGCCTCAAAACATTTGAGAGCCCAGGCCCAACTGAACCTCTAGAAGCCAGGATGAAGAATGGGAAGCAAAGCCTTAAATCCAGGGCCTTCATGACTTAAATGTTAATCATAAACACAGCACCATCCTTGTCCTATAGAGAAGTTGCTCCCTGTAAATAATTCTTCATTACCAACACTTGTTAGCTAATTGCTTTTGCCTTGCAGTCTCGCTGTTTTGTTATTATGTTGTACAGTCACTGCGACCTTACCTTTCAGCCATATGTTGCCAGTCATATTTTTGCCTCTTGTTGCCTTACTGTCAGGCTCTAAGCTGTTTATGAGTCCCTGAAACGGGAAAACTTGGTTTTACTTAGTTTTCAGCTAACCCTGCTGCTTAGATGCAAGAATATCACATTTACCATACAGAGAGATTTATTTAAAAGCAAATTGTGAATCACACTGAGGAATCTTCAGTAAACCATGACAATAAATAATGAGAGGATGTTTGCCTGGAGGACTTCCCTAATGAGTTTTGGTCCTAGGCAGGCATTCTGTTTGGAAGTCAGATACTTCATTTCTTGAGATTTTTATGTTTCTCCCTATCTAGCCGGGCTTTCTGTGAGGTTTTGTTAATAATTGACCATGGGGTCACTAATAATTACACACAATGTGAAAAGGCATGACCATGACCATGCCTGGGGAAAAATAATTTTATGTACAATTCTAATGTCTAGTATTTATTTATTTGTAAACAAAAAATGTTAACAAGATTCTCCTTCCCGTTTTGGGGAAGGAGAAATAGACAAGTGTGCTTAAACAGAGACGAGAGGCAGTTGTGAAGGAGAAAACAGTACCGTGGTCTACATTGCTGCAGAGGAGGGTTTCTGCTCTGAGTTGCACCTCGTTGTATTGTTAGTCTTGGGTTCTGTTCTCCAATGAATTTTCCTAAATGAACTCTCTCCCTGTTTTGACTGTGGCATTTGCATTAGTTCGCCCTCCAAACCCCATGTTCCTTTGGGAGTGCCAGCCTCACTGTCTGCTCCTTCAGTGGCTCAAGGATCTAGTAAACAGGGGATTGTGGCAGCTCTGTGGGTGAAAATGGGTGTTCCCTGTATTCCATCAGTTCACATTCCTAAATTAAAGCTCTCACCTGCTGTAAAGCAGCCCAACCATTCACTAGTGCATACTGCAGTACGGCCTCAGTGGAGATGCACAATGGGAAAATCTGTTTGCCTCAGCTGCACGTCTGATAGCCCTTAGGCAGAAGGCAGGTTTGAAAGGCGTCTAACCAGGAGCTGCACACAGTGCCTGGTTCTTCAGGTAGTGCAAGGTTCAGCAGCCAAGTTAAAAAAGAAGCATCACTCCTTTCCTCCTTGCCTCTGGCAACATCTGCTCGTGTGACAAAGTGAAAGCTCAGTAGTTCGGCACTTCAAATACTAGTTTGATGTCTGACTTATAATCAAAGTGCTCAGGAACTCTGTGCTTTGCACTTACCCAACTTTTTAATCTTTCACAGCAACTTGATAATGTAATAAAATCAAACAAAAGATCGATGGAGGATATAGCAAACTTAACGTATCCCTCCAATTCTTCTACTGTGGAGTGATGGATACTCCAAGAAATTAAGAATTCCCCCAGTGGCTTCATTGTTTTCCAGGCATCTTTCTAGATGAATTTTTCCAATGGTAAAATCATTGCAAAGTAGAAATGTAATCTCTCTGAGGGCTAACTTAGGAAACCCAGTCTAATATATGATGCCATAATGCAGTAATGAATCTGATAAGCAAACCAGGAATTTTTGTGAATGGATTTGTAAGGAGAAGAAATAGGGGAAATGTTACAGTAGGAGAGTTAAGCCAGAGTGGTTTTTTTAACCACCGTATAATTTGGGATGTTACAAACCATAGTCTCTCCAAAAGGTAGACCCTAGACTCTGAAATGAGAAACACTTGAAGTCTCCAAATGTGAGCTCTCACCCATATTGTGCTTTTCAAAATGAAATGGCAGTGCTGAGAACACTGGTATATCTCTGATATTCAAATCTTGAACTGGATTCACATTTGACCACTCAATGGCAGCTGCGATGTTTTCTGTTTCTGTTCCCTGAGATTGTTGCAGGGTGTGTAATTCCCCAGTTACCTGGTGCAAGAGGCTGTGAGTACTTTAGGGCTACATCAGTAGAAAGTCCCTTCCCGGTCACACTGCAGCTACATCAAATCATCTGATCAACAGAAAAATAATGTTTAAACTTAGCTTGGCTAGAGGAAAGTAGTGGAAATTCAGGCTGGTATCATCCCCTCTGAGATGGCTTATCAGGAATTTCTATATGCAAAATCAAAAAAAAAATCTGGACCATCAGAAAAGAAAACTCAAACCTTGCTACTGGGACAGGAATTGAGTGAGAATAAATAAATCTTAGTCTAAAAAGCAAATTTCATTTCCAGCATGACAGAGAGGAAATAGTTATCTAAATTATAGGTTTATGGTGAGAGTTCAACCAACATAAAGTGTTGACAATTAGAGACACTTGAAAGAAACCCATCTTGCTTTCATCTTTGCAAGGAAAAAGAGCAATTGCAATCAATTATGTTGTAATTATAATATTGGTTTAAACTATTTGAAAGATTACTTTGTGTTTAATAATGCAGCTTACGCTAATAGAAGATTAAAGCTCAGTTTGCCTAGTTTGGAAAATAAAACTTAAGATTTGCCTTGTTCAAGTTGGAGTGAACCCAGTAGACATGTGTGTAACATTCCATAGGGATGGTTCAGGATAATGGAATTATCTTCTGCTCTTCTTTTTGTCTTTGTAATCAAATTGATATGGACAAATCAGTTTTCAATTTACTATTAATTGCCTCCTTGTAAGTACTAAAATTTTTGGTTGGCTGAGATCAGAGCATTTCTACTGTCCTCACAAAAGCGATTATAACAGGCTTCAGTGCCCTGCAATAAATCTAAAGGCAACCCCGCACAACTGTACTTGGCAACTGTACCAAACTACTTCCTGGCAAAGCAGTAAGCTGAGAAAAGCCCACTGCTACTAAAATTATACCAGATGAACATCAGCACTCAAGTCCTTGAATGGAACATGCGTAGTGTGAAAGTGATTTTCTTTTCAGAAGGTTTGATAATAATGACACTGTGTTTTCCTTAAATAATTAAATCCAGTTTTAATCCAAGAATTATAAACCACCCAAACTTAAGGGACACTAAAAGAATGTTGAAAGCAGAAATGACCATAACTTTGTTTCTACACCATAACCACTCCCCAAAAGCCCTTCGGGGGAATGACTGGGTTGCTTGCACAGCCTCAAAGTCCATAATGAGAGAAGGAAGAATTAAAGATGTTTGTTAGTGAGCCCTTGTGTTACCTACGAGCCTACAAGAGTTAGCCCACCTTCCTTCAGCATCCTTTGGTGCTTTAAAGGAGTAATGTTCCCCCGGCGCACCCACTGACCCAGCAGCTGATGGACTGAGCCTCAAAGCTCTCTTTTAAATCTTGCTCAAGCTGCTGTTATCTCCTTCCTTTTTATGCAAGAAATGCTGCACTGCTAGGAACCTTATGTGTCCCCTTCTGGTACTGCAGCAGTCATTATTGGGAAAGAACATATTTATGGACAGATAGATAGATAAGATAGATGACATATATTATTGTCTATATATTTATTAATTTGGATTATTAGTATTTATATAATTTTTAATTCTATATGCTATATATTTATATGCATATTTTATAGATTTGTCTTTTATGTATGTATTCCTACATTACTTATATTATCTACTAGTTATTTTCTGTGTTTCTATTACATAAATTTCTTAATATAGTAGGTAAATATATGTGTATCAAGTTATGTGCCTACTTTTTCATATTTTATACGGATTATATATATATATAATGAATACATGAAGGCTTACAGGCCCTTTCCATCTATTTAGATGGGCGGGGAGAGCAGGACAGGTGTTGGGAATCTTTTGGTTTTCTATTGAGTCAGTATTAGCAACTGCCCCTGTGTTCCAGGCTAAGGCTGGTGCCAGAAAACAGTGTCAGGGACCTGGAGCGAGGGGTTTGACACTGCGAGTGAGGCAGGAGCGGCAGCAGCCCCCTGCGAGCACCAACCTCGCGCTGCCCTCACGGGTGAGGGGGTGATGCTGGGGGGGTTGGTTGGTTTAACACAGTGTTGGTTTAACACAGGCCTTGCCCTGGTGCTGCAGGTCGGAGCACACCGGACCCAGGTGCGTGCGCTGTGACAGCAGCCAGCCCCTGCCCGGGGGGATGGCTCTGTCCCAGGGTGGGGATGGCTCTGTCCCGGGGAGGGGATGGCTCTGTCCAGAGGGGCATGGACGCCCCTGCCCTCCGCGGGGGGACCAGCCCTGTCCCAGCAGGGCAACCCCCGCCTGGCGCTTCACTTGCCCAGTGCAGGGCACGGCTAATAAGGCGCAGGCTTTTGATGTTGCAAAATTCTCCATCTGTTGCCAGGCTTTCTAATTACATGCAGCTCGCTGTGCACCTCCAATGAGCCATAATTGGAAGGCGTTTGCCTCATTAATCATTCAGGTGCTGAGCTGCTCCACGCACAGCCGCAGCAGTCATGGCCAGGCGCACAGCCCTACCGGCGTTTGCGTCCTGCGCCACTGCAAATTTTGGAATTGTGGTGGATTCCGGGGACATTTGCAGTTACTGTAGCTCAGGGGCGTTTTAATATCCTGAAATGCCACAAGATGGCACTGACTGATTCCGAGGCCCCTCTGCCCGGCGGTGCCGCTGCCCGGGCTGTGGCTGTGCCATGGCCACAGGTGCACTTTGGGCTACTCGGGGTGTTTTTTACAAACTAGCTGGTGGCCAACAGCACTCAGCCTTTCATGGTTTGTTTAGATATGGTTTGTTTTAAGCTGTGGCTATGAAACGCTATGACTCTGTGACAATGTCCTAGAGCTTTAGGATTTAGACAGATTTGATTTTCCTATGTTATATGCAATGGGTGTTTGTTTGTTTAAGGCCTGAGCAAACCATACAAACAGAATATAAAGCCCAGGATGTGTAAGTCCACCAAGAGCTGCCATTTGTTATTTGTTGCTAAATTGGGTGAATTCTTACCTAATGGTAGAAACCAGCAGTCATGGGATGCTCACAAGAACAAGATCCTCTCCTTAGCTGATGCATTTACTGAAGCAGGACTTGTAACTCTGCAACTTTATGATGTGCTGCTGTGATTGCATCTTTCTGGAGCTTCTTCCTGCCATCACACTGGTGAGTCCAGCACAGCTGCTCATTTTGCAATGTTTTGTAAGCCCCTCCTGTACTTTAGCAGGTATCTAGCAGACTTCAGGTATCCCCAGCTGGTTCATAAAGTCCTTTGTTGCTATCGTGGTAAGGTATTGTTCACTACTTGTGCCCTTTTAGGCTGTCTGTAGCATCCTGAGTGGTGCAGCAGCAGCTCATTTGATTGATGAGTAGCAATAACTGCTTTTGAGTCCCTTTGTTGTGACACTGGCTTTGAGTTTTACCCATGTATAATGAATAGCCTAACAAACATAGTGTATTATTTCATTCCTTTATTAAGTCATTTATTACACTGCAAGTTCTTTAACTGCATCAGAAAAGTTTCTGGATAAAACCAATTTATTGGCATGGTGTAACACAGGGCTCTTACAAGGACTGCTTTTCAGTAAATCCATTGCAGAACCTATCCAACACTACAACAGTAATTTTTTCACTCAACAAACTTTTAGTTTTGCCTGGAAATGAAGTTTGTTTTGGTTACCAAAAGGGCAAAAATCCTCTTTTAAATACTCTTATCATCTATGAGAAGATACACATTGGCCACATGCTGAAATACTACAAAAACTGTCTTTCTTTAAAAACAGGATGAATCCCACACTTTTTCTGGGTTTGACTCAAACTCTTAGTCAAAGAAAATATAGAAATAAAAATCACAGGCAGTATAAACACAGAACGGATGTTTACATTTAAACATATGCCATTCAGCAGTTAAAAAAATTATTCAGACACTAACATATCAAAGGCATATTACTGACATATGGCATCTGACATGCTCCCACAAATGAACACATACACCGGCTTTGATGACAACCATGCAAATTGTATCTTTCCACATGAACAGTTTTCAGGGAACAGTCAGATTTGTGCCTGTACAGGAACATGTATTTTGGATTTCTTCAGGAGGACACACCATGTTGTAACCCTTTGGTATGTCAAATCAGGAGAATGTGTGTCAAATCATCCTCTGTCTCATTTCCTTTGAGACCTGGGGTAAAACTTTAAAGCAGTTGAGCAATAGCAAGCAATAGGGGCCAACTGGCAGCTGTGCTGTGTAAGACTCCAGGAAACACTCCTCCTTCTGGGACAGCAACCCTGTCTCTGAAAGAATGGTCAGGGCAGAGAACCCTCTAAAACAGCCAGACAACACAGTGGCAAGTTTGAGCCAGCCACATCAGGTTGGTTTTTTGCCCCCTGCAGTGCAGATTTGCCCTGGTTCCTTCCGTCCCTCAGCACCACTGAGAGTACAAAACCCAAGCAGAATCTCCCATCAGTTGTCAGAGCACAGTCCTCATTTGGGGCATTTGCTGAAACCACTCCACACCAGATTACTCATCGCACAAGGGGACCCAGGAACAGCAGAGCACAACCACTGCTGCTGCTGAGCTGCTCTCCCAGAGGCAGCAAGCACAGTGAATTGGACACAGTGCGCTGCTCCCAGTGCTCTTCTCAAAACTGACAGCTTGATCTCCTTGGCATATGGCTGGCAGTTCCAGCACATGGGAAGTGACTATTTCGCCATTGGAGAAATAAGTGTTAAAGCTTATTAATATTATGGGGAATGGTCAGGCTAATGTGGGGCTACATGTTAAGGTACTCAAGTCCTGTCTAGACTTCAGCATGTTTCACTGGGAAAAGCATCATTTCCAGGTGCTGGAAGAGCTATGCTGGCCAAAATTGGAGGTACCAACTCAGACTCTGGAGGGCCCCCGGGGTCATATATAGGGTTAAGAGAACTCTTAAGATACCAGCTTTAGAACCCAATACCTCAATTCTGTCTATGTTTCTTTCTAGAAAGACGTCAGGGTGTAGTTGTTCAGCTCAGAGCCTGTGAAAGCGAGAATAAAATAAGCAAAGGTCATATTGAAGTTTACACAAATAGCAGCTGGGGAAGGTCAGGCTGTTGAGAGAGAGACTTTACTGTGCCTGTATATGTAAATAAACAAGGAAAAAAACCCCAATAAGTCCACTTACTTAAAGAAGCTAAGTTAACCCTATAGTCCTCCCTCCTCCAAAATAGCTCCAGCTCCAACCCTGATTTCAAGTTCAGGAACAGTACCTGGTTTGCGGGTCCTAAATAAATCTTTTTCTCTGTTAAATAACTGACATATTTCTACATCTGAACATCCCTGGGTTTAGCAGTTAATTCATTATTTTAAACAATCACCATTCAGCCGAGGAGGGTTTCCCATAAATGCACTAGATAAGGAGAAATACCAAAGTGTTATTCCTTCTCTGGCTACATTCAGAGCCTAACAGGGTACACACACCGGTCCCACCGATGCCTGGACAAGGCTTTCAGCTCATAGCTGGCTCACATCCTGTCACTTCAGAGCACGGAAAGCAAGCTGTCCTCCCTCCCTGGGGACAAGAGTACATCTGTTCCTCTGGCCAAGGTGCTGAAGACAGGCAGCAGCTAACAGTGTTCAGCATAAAAATGCCAAGCGACTCGGGCTAGCCTTAAGTTGCAGGTTTGATTGCAAGAACTCTGCCGTGACGTTTTCTGTACTTCTGGTCCGAGAATTACTGCCCTTAAATAAAAATACTGTTAGCGTTTATAGAATTTCCAGTTTATTTTATCACCCTCTCTTGTGTGTTCTCTCTGGTATAAAAAAGGGGGGGGGGGGAAGTTATATATTGTCTTCTAGTCACTAGTTGGTCCTCCTTTAAGGACCTTGTAAGACATTTTTTGTGTATTGTTTCCCTGCATATGTGGGCAGCTTTACTACTTCATCCCCCTCAGGACCACTTAACAACATCAGCAAAGCAATTAAGTGTAGTTTTCAGGAAAATGCCAGAGGCATTACACTGTCTGGATGGGAGTCTCAACCCAATTATTTTCAGCTAGTTGTGAACTGTGGAAAGTGGACTTTACTTCATTATAACTTCAGTTCCCACTGATTAAAAGTCTAGTGTGTTACAGACGGTAAGGAAAAATGAAACAATTAAACTTTCCATCAATAAAATTGCTGCATATTCTTCAACATAGGGGTTTACTTCTCTCTAGAGAAGTGATTAAAATGAACTGATTGAACTATAATTTGATTGACTGAAGAGCTGCAATCCATTGCACTAAAGCTTAAATTCCATCTTATTGCTCTATTTAACTCTGAATATAAAAAATTACTGGCAGTCTTGCAAACCCCTTATGCAGTCACCCAGATGAAATTTCTTGCTGCTCACAGGCTGCAGCAGGTTCTATTCTTTCACTGCTGTGTCTGCATGATTCACAATGGACTGTCGTTGAAAAAGACATGATGACACCTAAGAAATTACATCAGTACAGCTGCTGAAAAAAATAGAAAAGGCCTGTTATATTATCAGGTATCTTTCACCTATTACATGATCATTTGGGACTTCTAAGCTCAACCACAGATAAAGTTAACCCAAGAGACTGGAGAGAATAATTGCCAGGTTATATACAGTTGTTGCAGCAAAAATTAGCATATTCTCCCGATGAAAAATGCAGCTGTGATGCAGCTTCCTCCTGCAGAGCTGTCTTCAGGAAGGTGTGAGGCTGCCAGATGCACAGGTTTGCATATGTATGCATGTGTATGTACACGCCTTTCCTTTTAGGAGGTACCAGAGTGGCACACTGGGTCTGGAGTCAGGTGTAGGTTGTGCTGGCTATGAATCAGGATGCCTGGGTTCCAGTTCAAAGACTTGTCTTTGGACTCAGGACAAGTTTTTATGGTCTACTTGGACTACAAGGGCTTCATGTCCACAGATGAAGAAGTGTGCTGTCACCTGTCCTATGACACCATGAAGTCTAACCAATGCCAGTTCAGAAACAAGGAGCTGCTTCTGTCAAGTGGCTGCTAGGATGTTTTGATACAGAAAATACCCAAAATATTGATGCCTCTCTGAAAATTCAATTGAAATGCCATTTCCTCTTATGAGGTTGTCCCTCTGTTGTATGACATCTGCTTTCTGTATTCCTACCTTTTTATTTGAAATAAAACACAGTATTTGACTTCAGCTGCACCACAGTAGCACTAAGAATGTAATATAGTATTAAGACACAGCAATAACACCGTATATTGGTAATTAAATGTACTAGGCTGGGTAAGATGTGTGGATAAAGACGGGCAGCAGCTGGGTTAAATACTTAATGCACTTCTTCCAACAGGCAGCTCAAACTCCAAATGAATTCAATATATATGTTTTCCCACTAACATCACCAAGAAGCAGGGCATGTGCTCCTTGATAATATTTACTACTGAGCTCAGTTTGCTGTGGAGCTTTGCACTTCTGGCTGTGGCTGATCTATGAGGCGGCTCCGTAGCTGGTCAGGCCGTGTATGTGATTTGTGCCAGCTTCAGCCCTTGCACATTGCTACTCTGTTTGACAGGGATGTCTGACCACAGGCAAGGTCTACTAATCCACTAAGGTCTTTGGTCTTACTGTTGAAGCATAAGGCATGCCACCCTTCTTCCTACTTGTTAGCCAAATCTACCAGAACTGCAGGGGAGTCACTGAGGCAGTACCGATTTGAAAAATGCTGCCTCCACCTAATTTAGAAGGAACACCTTTGACAAATTATATTTGGCACTTAATGATTGTCTTGCATTATTGGCCTTTTCTTTTTTTTCCCTCTTTCCTTTTGATTACCAATTACTGTGTTATCCTCTACACCACTTCTCTGTAAAATAAAGCTGTGCAGCAACAGTAATAAGAGCCTTTTAAGGGGAGACAAGGGCAAACACAGAGAATCAAAAAATTGTACTTGTCTCTGGAGGCTGCAGAATGTTTGCTACGTGCCCTGAGTCCAGTTACCCACACCACAGGTCTCCAAACAGTTTAAATGTTACTTAATGCCTATCTAGTCTTTCATTTCTTACAAAAACAGATGAATTCTATCCATTATAATACCTTTGCATAAAAGCTGCAGAAGAACATGCTGTGTTTGAAGTAATTTATATCTTATTTTCTTGCAGGACAAGCAATGGCAAAAAGAGGAGCCCCAGGTGAAACCAGCCTTGAGACTTCTCTAATTCCTAAATGGGAATGGCTTTTTGTCATGCGGACACAAGTCGTAAGAAATCTGGAGAGAGTGCAAACAACATCAAGAGCAGGGCAGGACCTTCTGCCAAGCCCAGCCTGCACTGGCATGTGAAGGAGGAGGCACAGACATCTGGTGACCCAAGGAATGGCTTAATGTGGTTCCCCAGAGAAGTGTCAGCAAGTGCATGGACAGGAACTGGCCAACAGTCCCACCAGACCATGCTGGCCTGGCACGTCAGGGGAAAAGTGAAGAATGATCCAAGCTCGATGTGTTTTCCATACCCGTTGGCCTCATGGCAGATGCACAGGAATAACCACTCAGAAGTACCAGAAAGAACACGGTTTTGCTATGGATGCTGCTAATCACACATGTCAGTTCTTTGTCCTCATCTTGTTATGGAGAGGCAACTGAATTTTCTGGGTTTCAACAAGGAATTGATTTCAAAATCTCCAATTACAAAAATATAGAAAAATTTATTCATCAGGAGATTTACATTTGGAAAAGTCCAGCACTTTAATTACATAGATAACATAGCTCCCCATTTTTATGGAAATGTGATGACTGCAATTTCTTCATTAGGTAATAGTTTCACTATTTAAGAAAATATTATTTAAAAGGTGTGGTGTTATCTATTTATTCCACACTGTTAAAACTGCAGCAATACATAGGCAAACACTTGAATACTTTCCTCCTAGCAACCAAGGTCTCTCACATCAGAAAAGCAGCATAGTTGTCTTTTTTCTGTACCTTATATTAAGCCAAATTTCTAGTTTGCAACCCTTTGGCCATTCAATAGGTATCAAATTCCTGGAATACAATTTTACGTGAAAGCCTAAACCAGTGACTAAATCATCTCTTTGTTCATTTTCTAATACAATTTAATTGATTTTTTTTTCCCCCAAAACACCACACAAGTAACAAGAATGCCCTCAGCTTTAGTGTTACAGGAAAACCACCTATCAAGCTACGCAAAATTACTTTGGAACAAAATTCCACATTGGAAACATCCAAATCCCTACCTGAATGCCTCTGTCAACACTACTTACACATAATACTATGGTCAAAGGACCAGATTTTCAGACTTTTCTGTATCCGTTACTTCCTCTGACAGAAATATCACAAAATTAATTTTGGCACTAAGGTTCTTTACACTTACTAACCTGCTGCATGACTTAACCCTTCAAATAACCAGCAGCATTTTACTGAGTGTTGAGTTTCTGCAGTGCCCACTACTGTGAGTATAAAACACAACTACTGAGTACTCCCTTGGGATTTAGCTCTGTCTGTCAAGGCTGGGATAACAGTGTTGTTTTTACTGAAGAAACGGGGGATTTCGGATCTCTTAAGATCTTTGTGGGATACTGGGATCAAGAAAACCCAAAAAAAACAGAAAATACACTACCAGAATCCTTTCATTTTTTCCATCCTTCCTTCCTTACATAAGAGTAGGTCCTCCTTTCTTTTCTTATCTAAGGGTGACTTGCAGTCTCCTTGCTAACTCTTCAAGAAAAACAGGAGCAACAGGGAATTCTGTCTCCCAAGGAAAAGCTGAAAGACAGAGCTAGGTGGGAAGATGTGTCCTCGACACTTGCAGTGTGGTCAGGGGAAGCTGCCCCACCTTTCCGCAGCAGAGTTCCCGCCCGCTCTCCGCAGCAGTTCAGTGCCCAGCAGGACCAGCCCGGCCTGCTGTGCCCTGTCACTGCGGGGCATCCATGGACGCTGTGCCCAGGCAAGGCACGAGGGCCGGGACAGGGTGGGGCAGCACAGTAATGGCAAATCAGGGCCAGACACGCACCTAAATGTTAAACCATTGGAAGGAGTGCGGAGCGCTGATGTGATTCTGACTTATGGGACTTGGTGTCAAATATATGTTATCACACAGATCTCCCAGCAGATTCTCTGTCTCTTCACCCCCACTTAACATTTTCATAGCTTATTTCTGTATTTTTGCGTTTGTCTCACCCATAATAATTTATTTATGAATTTAGGATTATTAACAATTTGAGGCTTCATTATAAACTATCCTGGGGGAATCTTACCTGCCTCATCCCATTACATTATTATTCCCAAATATCTAATTTATATTTAATAAGACATCAACGGAACATCAATAAAATAATGATGATTTAATGAAATATAGCTTCCTAGAAATACTAGTAGCTTAAGTATGTAAGCAAAAGGCAGTGCACAGTCTGTGGGTCAGCTATCAAATCTCTCTGAGACTATTTGTCAGACCCATTTAGTATTTAGAATATGATAATAAACCATAAAAATATTTAATTGCTATGATATTCAAATAATTCTTGTGATAATTGTGACCCATACCAACCTGGAAACCTGAGCTGGGAAGTTACTGAGAGTTCCATATAAGAAAGCCATCTCCAAACACTGTAATGCCTAAGGGACTCCTTGTTTCCACAAAATGAAATGGCAAAAGAATTTTAGTCTGGGTAAATAATTAATTTTTTACTTTAACATGACCTCTTAAATGGAAGTGATTTATTTTTCTATACAGAAAATCTAAATAAGTATATTTTTTAAAGCTGACTTAAATACCTGCCCATGGACATTAACACAGCATTGTTCAACATTGCTGGTCAGGCGTTCTAACAAAATATCATCCCAAAGAACAAGCTTTGGCAAATACTCCCATGCAGTGGCATTGTTCCACCCTGGGGAATTTCAATAAAGGCCCTACTCCTATCCCACCCTATGGCTCCACAGTGATGTTTATCACTAATTAGTGATGATTATCAATAATTGGGGACCACTTTCCTGTCCATTTCCTAGGCTCATACAAAACCCACATGCTTCCCCTTCCTGTAGTTATCCTCAAGAGTCAAAATTTTCATTTTCAATTTTTATTTCTTCACCAATTTCCTACAATGTACTTTTCTTTATGGTTCAAATTTTATCAGGGCTTGAAAAAGAGCCCTAGATAGAAAAGATGACCAAGTTGTCAGTAGTGTGCTTCCCTGTCCTAGTCCACTAAAATCACTTAACCCTGTTGTTCAAAATGATGCTACTCAAGTCAGTGGAACTGCCTCAGCCCCTCACTTCAGTAGCATTTACATGAGGCCTTTAAACACCCACCTGTGGCATTGAAGCAAAAATACAGTATTATCCTTCTATGACAGCCTGGTATTATTTAAGAGGAGACTGAGGGGAAACCTCATTGCAGTTACAAATTGCTTGGGAGGGGCAGAGGAGGGGCAGGCTCTGGTCTCTGCTCTGTGGGACCAGGGACAGCACCCAAGGAATGGCTGAAGCTGTGTCAGAAGAGGTTTAGGTTGGATCTCAGGAAAAGGTTCTTCCCCCAGAGGGTGATGGGCACTGACCAGGCTCCCCAAGGCAGTGCGCACAGCACCAAGGCTGGCAGAGCTCAAGAAGCATTTGGATGATACTCTCAGGCATGTGGTGTGACTCTTGGGGGTTGTCCTGTGCAGGGCCAGGAGCTGGACTCAGTGATCCCAGGTCCCTTCCAACCTGGCATATTCTGTGATTCTCTGACTGTGATTCCGTGAATATTCACTGACTCTCCTTTTCCTTTTCATCCACAATACATTGCATTTTCGGACACTCTCATAGGGACATGATGACTAATTTAACACAGAGAGCACCTTCTCATATCTCTGAGGGATGGTTCTAATTTTTGGGCAACCTGCTTACCAGTCTTTCCATTTCCCACCATGTAACCACAGACAAATTTTGAAAGAAAAATGTCACTCACCTGTCTTTTTAAAAATCTTTCGCTACGGACTAGTTTCATTGCTCTCATTCAATCAAACTACTCACTGACTTGAAGAGATTTTTTCATGAGTAAGTAAGAATAAAATCTTCTGTTTCTGGTCTTTTTTTTGCAATCGATCCTGTGAAAATCAAGATAATTAATGTATACCAATTCACCTTTAGCGAGCACAGCAATAGTCCCCCGGAGAGACAGCCATCAGTTTGCCCCCAGTGAGAGCTGTATAACCTTTTCTGTAAACATGACAATGGATAACTATCAGTCTCTTATTGCTTTCTTCTCTCCAGTGTGACAGACCCTTAATTAGGGCCATTACATTAGTAATTGCTCCAGAGAAATCTACATGGCTAAAGCTGTGTTCTCCTCTGAACATCAAAGACAGTATTAATACCCTGCTTAGGACAACTCTTCAGGAACATCTGCTGATGTTCATCCCAACTAAGGAATGCTCTGTTCTTGACCAAAAGCACATACCTTCAGCTCACTGCCTCCTACTCCTGGATGATAAGGCAGCCTGCAAAAATTGACACATCACTGACAAGGAAAAAATTTACACCTGAAAACACTGAGAGAAAAGAAAAATACACTTCTCATTATGCTCTGAAAAACTACTAGAGACTTTGGTTATCTTACCCAGACCTCTAGATCCTGCAGAGTTCACCCATCTTTGATAAGTCCCTGACTGATGATGTTTGCAACACAACGCAAAAGCAGTATCACAGATTATGGCAGTGTAACAGAAAGCTGAAGTAGAAGCCACCCACTAAGGCACTGTACCACCAGCATCTGTCAGTGCACCATAAGGACAGCTGCAACATTTTAATTCTGTATGTGTAGCACTTATACACCCCCTCAAGGGGGGTACCCTTGAGGTATAAACATGCTTTTACAGTCAACTAGAAAGGATGTCTATGCAAGTACCCCAGGGAGGGAACTACAGGGCAGAATCAAGGTTCAGGTTTGCACCAAACAATGAATAATTCATAAACCCTTTACATGTAGGTAACATGTAATTCTTACACAGCCATTACTAGAAAATTAATGTAACTGCCTCTCAAGAGAATGAGTAGAAAACACTGTTATATTCTGCAGGTATGTACCTGCAAGCTAAAGCTAAGTCTATATAACAGGTGATAACATGTCTTATGATGACTTATTTGGTTTAAACTTGTTTTGGAATATGTAGCAACTCATTGATAGTCAACATCTTACAACATTGTCTATGTGGAAAGTAATGCCTAGCAAATTATCCATTTTAATAAAGCTTTGTGTTACTAAGTATTACTGTTGATGCTGTTCTTGATTTAGATTCAGCTAATTTTTGTCTAGGCTCAGCACTGTGGCTCATCCGTGTTTCTCCAGGTCCCTGAGGATTTGGAAATACAAATTTCTACTTGATGAGCCTATTAAAAAATTAAGAAATGCATATGCAGCACTGCCCTTGTCAGTCCATGAAACTAACACTGGTTCAGGATGCTGGAAAGGGATATGTGTGTTCTAAAAGCACAGATTCCAATATGAACCCTCTATTATCTACAAGCACGTTATACTGTCCTAAAAGCACCGGTGAACTACCACACTCAAGGAAGGCTGTATGTGCCAGGCAGGGAAAGAATTTTCAGATGAACCACATCTGTATAGATAAGTTTCTTCAGAACTTCACAGCCACATAGAGATGATGATGCAAAAATCAGTAGATTTGAAACACCTCTCTGCCAAAACTTAATCCTGTTCCATATGTGTACAGTACTAATTATTTTAGATGATTCTAAAGGACAACTGCATTTCCTGCAGAGTTCACATCACACTCGCCCATCAAGAGCTGCTGTGAGCAATTATGATATACAAAGACATGATTCTCAGTTACAACCTTAGACAACAGTAACATTTTCTTTGTAAATGCTTCCCTCTCCAAATATTTTTTTAACAGACACCATGTCTGCTACTCCCTAAGCCATGATCCTCAGCTGGGGGAGTTTAGCAGCTTTCCACTCATTTAGTCCACTCTGGGGATTGCTAAAGATCAGGTCTCATGTAATTCGGAGCTCAAGGAAGTGTTTTGGAAAATGACATTTAAACTATTTATGATCCTTGTTGCAGTTTAAATACTGTATAATATTTTTGATGAAGCTTTTTTACTCCAAAAATCCACAGCCTAAATGAAGGTCTGATAAAACACTCTGATTTGCCACAAAGATCGATCTGCTGCTGCCCAATTCCATTCTTAATGAAAGAGACAATTCAGAAACCTCCAGGAACATGTTTTATTGATTCATTCACAAGTCACTAAAGCCTGTGCCTGTGTTCCTTCCAATAAGACTAACCACACAGTGCTTCTCATGCTCTGAATTGCAGGAAAAGTTGATGACCCCAGATCTGTTCTGCTGGAAGTCCAGTGAGACTAAACACGCCCAATAAATGTAAACACAGTGCACCACTAAGTTAATGATAAATGTGTGTAGGAGGCCAAGAGACTTACATTTCCTCTTTATTATCCCTTCAGTTGAGCCTCTGCCTTCTTTGTAATTTATTTACCCAGGACAGTTGTGCCCAGATGCATACCTGGTTTTTTCATAGAGGTACTTGTTTTCCTCAATTTTGTGGCTGGATTAAACAAACCAGGAGGAGGCCAACCTACATGTGTGAGGTCACACAGTGAACTGTGATCTGCACTGCAGCAGATACCTGAATCCATTCAGGTTCAAGATCTAATTTGGCATAAACCTGGAGTGTAGCTGCACTGCACTGTATATTTTATAAATATGTCTTTCAATAATCTCCCACTCTTCTTAAGAAAGCAATAAGAAGCAGTAAGAATAGCAGAGCCTATACTGGGTGAACTTTCCTATTCAATTCCACTAAAGCATCTCAGCTGTGACCTGTAGTAATTTGGGTAACCTATAAAGCTGAATGCCCTGTAAGAATTTGGAATGATACACTATCTACCTGCAAGATACAAGGAAGTATAAAACAGCAGCAAGATACCATGGATCACCTAGCAGTCAGAACAAAGGTGAATTTAAAAAGTAGATTTTAGAAAATACAGGAAAACACATTATCAAGAAAATGTATTTTAGATAGTCCTACAGGTGCTTCAACTACCACCAATTCCATATTCATGTCCAATTCACACCATTACGCCTCCTTGTCCTGCTTAAGGGAATATGCCACGCTCAGATTTAGTATCAGGTTTTACAGTAAATACAGTTACTACAATTATTCCAGTAGACATTCCTTCAAGTTTGGCATTTTTTCAGGTTCACACAGGTTTTGCCACAGACCCAAAGTCTTCTGCCTTCTATCTCATGACACAATAGATTTTAGGGAACCCATTTCTCTTGTATAATTCCAATATTCTTCTCCTCTTATATATGCTTTTGATAAGCGTGCCCAGACCCAGTCAAGAATAAAACTTTTTACTGCAAAACTTCTCTGTTCACCTGGATTCTGATTTAGTGGTTTTAGCACAATTTTATGTAGAATGGCTTCAGAAAGCAACATCTGCTCTCAGGTAGCTGTTACTTGGAGAAATAAGGTTAACAAGCAACTTAGTGGTTTATAGAGGAATTAAAATGTTTTGTTATGCTCTTTAATATATCCCCTAATTCTAAAATCAGCCAAAACCCCAGCATAAAAATCACTTTTCCTTTAGAATTGTCTCTCAGCAGGGTGGTGTGCACAAGTTATCGCTTTGTGCCATACTGTACGTTCAAAGCCATCAGTACTCAATGTGCTAAGAAGTGACACCGAGTCCCACAATCAGAAATAAAAATGAAAGTTTCAAAGATTTCAGAATTTAGATGAATATAAATAGCTGCTTTGAAGATGGAAAGCATTTTACAGATTTACATTTTGGTCTGTTTTGAACAGATAAACAGACAAAAATATGTTTTTAAAAGGAGCAATATGATTTCCAGTTTAACACTTTCCAGAATTAGACTGTAAGAAATACTAGGAGTGACAGAAAGAATTATTTATATTCACTGTACAAAAATCTGCTTATTACTTGAGCTTCTGAAAAGCATCTCATTTTATAACCTTAACAACTATTAATGTAAGCCACAAGCTTTCTGCAAGTGTACATTCCCACTATCACCTTTCCCAGCTACAAGGATCCAAAACAATCAGGGTGCTATCATTAAGTCAAGAGATACAGAAGGTTTATCAAAGGTTTCCTTTTCTTTTGAAAGACACAAGTAATGTTGCTAAAGAATTCGTACACACTTAGAATTAAAAATGTTGGGAAAAGGGCTCTGAAAGGAAAATTAATTGGAAAGATTCGTTCTCTAACACTGCTTCCTGTCACTTCACTCCTAATGACTGAAGTGTTTTTATAGTTTTCTGTGTTCTCCCTTAGTGCTGTATAATTTGATTTCCAAATCCCCCAAGAGCTCCGTGCAAACCTCCAGGGTGTTTCTAGCATGTAAAGGTCAGAGCTGGAGACAATGGGGATGGGTTGTGCAGAAGACAAGCCTCAGGATCTCTTGCTTCAAATCCGTCACTGACACAGAAACCAGGGTCAGTGAAACACAAAGGGGAGTCTCTTAAAGGAAAATCAGCTCTGCTGGGAACCTCTTAAAGATGTTAAGAGTGACTTCCAAGTAGAATCCAAGTGACATCCCTTAAATTAAAGGAAGACAGCTTTCCCAGAGATCTTCTGTGTGGAAATCAAACAGCCTTCCAAATTTCTTGAATAAAAATCACTGGGAAGCCCAAACTGTGGTTTGCACAATTGTCTCATGTATAATGCTTGGAATTTAGAGAAATCCTCCTATTCCATATTCCTGAGCTCCTTCCCAGCCCATCCTTAAAAGAAGTCTTTCCTCAGTCAGCTCCTTCACTGCCCTCACAGCAGCCTCCTGTTTTGGGCTAGACATCATAGGACCTTCCCTGTGTTGGTGGGCTCCATTCCTGTTACATTAGTGCCACCCAATCTCATTTAGGGTTCCCTAACAACCTTATTTTCTGTTTTATTGGTTAATTACCATAATCACTTCTTAAGGACAGCTGTAATGCTAGTTAGTGGAACAGGTGCTGTAACTAGTAAAAGTCTATAAAGAGAAAAATCAACATCCCACCAGATGTATGCTGAGGATGTACCTTCCAACATCACAAATTCCCGAAATTCACAAATTCTTGGGGACTTGAAAATATTTTCTGCTGCTTTTGCATGAAGTGCCTCAGTTTTAACTCATTTATTATTCTTTGTTTAATCAAGTTCTTCTGTAGTATAAACATGAACACTGTTATGGTAATTTCTGCACTAGACATGCAAATATATAAACATTTGTGTGCCAAATTATTAAGGTTTTGTCTGTAATGTTATAGCCCTATTTACTATCTATATTTTATGTCTTATGGATTTCTAAACATTTAAATTTATATCATTGCTGTCACATATCTGCAAGCAGAGACAGTTTTATGAGCACTAAAAAAGCTGCAACACACAGCCACTAAATACTAATGACATAAATGGTATCCACTAATGGTCTCTATTTTTATTACAATGCAAAACTTCAATACATTGCAATTACCATTGCTCTAAGGCTGAGCCACACACACTGTATAACGCCATCTTCCATCTCTATAGCATCAAATGACATTATTTGTTGTTCAGCCCTGTACTGCAGATGTTGACTGAATGCTCAAGTCAGCAGTTGTAGCTAAAATTCACTCTATTTACAGAGTCCCACTGTTAACTAATACCCTAAATTGTCAGATATGCCAATGCATGAGACATTTTTCAAAGCCTGCTGCACTAATAGCATGTAAGTGCAGCACATGTCTTGTTGTACCTGTCAACAGCCCAGGAACTTTGCAAAGGTAAAGCGTGTCAAAAAAGGGAATTATCTTCATATGCTTCTGTGTTAAAGAAATCTTCAGTGAGTGATTCCTCTACAATATTGCAATACAAAAGTGTATTCAACAAAGCTTCCTGTCTTGTAACTGGGTTTCTATTTCACCTTTTTAATGTTACATTTCACTTTCTTCATTCATAATTAGAACAGTGCCCCCTTTTACTTTACTTCAGCTATCAAAGAGGCAAAAACTTGCTCTTGGAACTTTGAGACAGTAGAAACCTCAATGTTGTTCATAAAACTGGATAAAAAGAAGCGCATGGCAAAATCTCTCATACGTGAATCAGGGGGTGGAGGGATTCATTTAATTTCATCTATTCATTTTGCTCGCAAGAAACTTTCCCCCCAAAAATAAATTCATTTTCAAATTTTCTCATGCCAGTTCATCTCACACAAAACAAGTCCAGTTAGATTCCCTTCCACTGACTTCAAGAATAACCTCCAGAAAGCTGAAACTTTTGTTTGAAACAGGAGACATTTTTCCCATTTCCATGCAGCTGGGAAGTCATTTACAGAAGGAAAACACTGGAGACAAAGTAGGTGTCAGACTTGGTAGCATTTCACATGCATTTTCTGACACAAGGCAGACAACAGAAACGTGCACACAAAATATTTCTCTTCAAGGGCTGGCTAATAGGAATAGCAAAAGCTAGGAGACATTAGTCTAATTATTATTACAGAGTTACCAAACACTGCTTGTCCTTAAAAATACAATCCCATTATCACCCATAACTTTTAAGTGTGGAAAACCATTCCACCTGAAAGCAGAACTTTCTTTAAATGTTCTTACTTAGCTTGAATAAATCTAAACACACATGACTGACTATAGAAGAACAAATTATTTTAAATACATAGAATAATAATACCTAAATCTTTCAACTGGAAATATTGATAGAGTATTTACTTATTTTTGATTTGTTCTTCCTCTGCCAATAATCTTGAATGTGGTAAGTGCTCTCTAAAGCAATCTGAACCCACTTCAGTGTTCTAATATTTTGACTAAATAGGTTTTGCCATGGATCCCAGTGAGCTACCTTTCTTCTACAACTGCAACAATTAAATAATTGCAAATGAAAATTAAACTGCAGTTTTAATTTCAGAATACAGTATTTCTCAAATGAACAAATTCATTACTTGAAACATGTGTAGGAAAATACAGCTTTTCCAACTAAGTAAAATATTATAGTTCATTTTCTCAATTAGGATCTAAAATAATAGGTCCTTTTTGCAATTCAAAATGGTGGGCAGGGGGGTAATTTTTACTCGTCTCTGCACATCTTGAAACCAAACCAGACTGACTTCACTAACACAAAAATGAAGTATTTGAGCACATGAAAAAGATTTAATTTTTTTAATGAATTCCTTGCTTTTCTTGAGAAAACTGTTGTGTAACCACAGCCCATTTTGAGGAGTATTTTGGATCTTTTGAAATGCCATCTTTGACAATCTGCATTGTTCACTGTAATTCTTTCTCCTTGCTTAAAAATCACGTTGTAACAAAGCAGGAAGTGAGCTCTTTTTAATAAGACCTTGGACAAAACCTGAAGTGTATCAGCTCGAAAGAAAATGCTGACTTTGTGTCAGCTTGTAGGAGTAATGCCTCCAATAGAAAAGCAGCAATAAGTCACAAGACTGCTAATGCCAAGCCAACAGGTGCCTGACCCATTTTTTTGTGGGTTTGTTTTTTTAGTGTAGTTTGTTTGTGTGGGGAATTTTTATTCTTTTTCTAGTTTTATGCTCCCTGACTTGGGATTCATGGGTTTGCCTGTATAACCATGAAAGAAAGCCCAGTGTCATTGCCCTGACAGACCACACTTAGGTGAGGTCCCTCATTAAGAAAGCAGCTGCCCTAGAAACGCTGTAACATCAAGGAGAAGGAACCAGACACCTGCAGAGCCCAAGTCAGATGGTCTCGACACCAGAACGCTCCCAAGCTCCTAATGCAAGTGCCTTCAGACAGCAGAGTTATATGGCCTGAGACCAGCCCAGGATCTGAACTGTCCTCCCCTAAAAGTCCGTTTCTATGTCAGCCTAGAAAGTGTCTGTTCAGGCAGGGCACTGCAATAGAGCCCAGGTAGGAGCACGGCTGTGCCTGGAATCAGAGGCACAAAGGTCTCCCTGGATATTCTCTGCATTCACAGAGCAGGGTGCCCGGTGGGTTTCCGAACTCACAGACTTGACAGCTGTCTGGGCACCTTTCCCACACTGTAGCTCAAGTCTCTTCTGCAGTAAAAAAGAATAAAAGCTCTTGTGGGGCTTCTCTCTATCTGGTTACACACAGTGAAAACATGCTCCTTCACTGAAACAGTAAAAAAACCCATGGAAATCAACAAGAGGCTTCCTGTACACTTCAATGGGTGGTCAATCGAGCTCTAAACCGAAAGCCTCTTGCCCCTGTTACCTGCTTGGAATATCTGGTTAAAATTCTGTTTTAACATGTAAAGACACTATTTTAAAAAGCACTCCAGGAAGGTTGGCTGTCTGTATCTCTATTCCATCCAAAGAGAATGGGGTGGAATATTTACACCTAAGGCAATGTTTTTTTTGAGGTGTTTCTTCTGATTACAACAGTACAATGAAACTGCTATAATACCTGAAAGCTTTAGACTTCTGTCTTGTAACCATGCAGATGGATAGCTTCAACCTTTGCAAGAAATTGCAGTATGAATGTCTGTTTTATTCCACAGTTGTGTCTGAGCAGACTATTAATAGAATACTGATAAATGCTACAATAGCTCATCTTTTTCTTCCCCTTTTGCTTTTATGCCATTGCCAATACCTATCCTTCCCCTGTGCTGTCAGCTGATACCTGTCTCATAACTCTTGGGGTAACAGCATTAGAGGAAAAAGAAATTAAGTTCAAATAAAACTGCCAGGTGGAATTCAACATTATAAGATTATGCACTGAATTGTTTTCTGAAGCAGGCACATATATGCAGTTATATGACTAATGACCTACAAAGAACTTACATATTAAAATTTAATTACTATAATATTATTTAAGAGAAGAGAAAAAGATACTAAAGCTGAATATATTTCTTTTTCTAGTAGCTCTGTGATTTGTAATGACAAGTAATAACTAAATTCATCTCTGTACATTTCCTGGGGACCGTGTTGGTAGCACCACACACTGCACCACGTCTGCAGGAAACCAAAGGGTGTTAGGAAGTCTTTGTAAACTATGCATGTGGCTCATAGGACATTTACCCAGGCCTTTGCCAGAGTGTGTGCCATTCTTGGGCGCACAGCTGCATTTGTACAACTCTCTTGTTTGTGTCCACCCTTGTGCAGTAAACCTGAAGAGACAGGGAGCTGCAAATGGTGGTCCCGTGAGTAAAAATAAATCAGTGAGATCATGGAGGAACATACAATATAAAGACTATGCAATAATTAGGAAGAAACCCAGAAAGTTGAATTTCTTGCTAATACTTGTGAGCCATGCAAGTAAAAATAAATGAGTACTTGATTATGCCACCAACAGCCTTAAATTATTAGAATAGTATTGTTTAGGTGACTTTGTAAAGCAAATGAGTGAAGTTTTTTAACATATACCAGAAAAGCTCTCCATGCTATAATTCATGTCACATATCCTAAAACCACAGTCAGATACTTCATTCAGGTTGCAGCAACTGCTATTGCCATCAAAAGCAACCAGCTCCTTAACTGGCTCTTTCAAGGAAGCCAAATAATGAAATGCCACAGAGAACAAATATATTTTTTGTTCCCTGAAGCAACGTCTTCAGTGAGTTAAAGGAAACAACTTTGTCCCAGAGAAGCCTCTAAGGCTGTAACTGATGTTTCATCTGCTTTGAAAATTTGTATTTTCTATAGTTCTCAGACTATTAAGGTCAGAGCGAAAATAACACATATAAAAGAAACTAAGAGAAACAAAACCCTTGTTTTTTCATAAATACCTAAATAAACTTGGGAATAATTAAAAGTATCTAGATGTTTGTCCAATCTGAACATAATCCAATGCAGCAACATTTTGTTCAAAAGGCTCTAGCATGGTTAAAAGTAACAGCTCTACTGAGAAATAAATATTATAAATATTTATCTTTTGAGATCACAGTGGCAAGTACTGTTGCAACATGCATGCACACATTTTAGGAACAGCTAACATTTGCTCATTGCTGGAAAGCCATCTTCGTGAAGACAAACAATCTTATAAAAATGATGTAATAAAACTAACAAGAAAGCTATGAATGTAATACATGTGAAGCCGGATAGTCAAGGAAAAGAAGAAATAATGTGGTGTTTTCAGGAAAGCTGAGTCAGCTGTGGCTCTGATAGCTGGAGGCCTGGACAGCAACAGACATCACAGGAAATCCTGTGTGTCTGCTCCCCCCAAAAAAACTCACTCGTGGGAATTTCCATGCACAAAGGGCTAGACTGGACACTGTAACTACTGAGACACTAGTATGGGACTGGAAGAAAATTAGCAATGCTAGTGGCCGAATGCCAGTGAATGCAAAAAGTGTAGGAAATTAGAAGGATGCAGTAGTTGTGACGAAGCACATACCAAAAGATGAAAGGAGATCTGAGCAGATCTGGGAAGGCAGGTGAAAGTGACAGGAGCTGATGGAAAAGAGGCACTGGCAATTAAGATGCAGAAGAAACAAGAAGAAGTTGGAACCTTTATCAGGAGACTTATATAAGGTGATTCATAAACATGTCTTGGCAAGGGTTCCTCTTCAACTGGGCTTTTTGTGTACTTATTCATAGTTTTAGAGACTGTCAGTTTTGGAGATTACATCTTATGCATATTAGTCTTCCAACACATTGAAACTTTTTTTGATCTTTCCTGAATAACAAGAGGTATTTTTATGTAATGTAGTCTTATTCAATCTTTGTATTTGTGATCTCAGATACCTAAAATGTTGGTCATGCTTCCCATAGCACAACTATTTCAAAGAATGAACAAACTGAGAGTAAATAAACACAGTTGGCAACTTTGAGTAATCAGTAAAGGGACACCCAGAAACTGTATTTTAAATGCTTGGAAATTGCAGTTCCTCTCACAGAAGTCAGAGAGCCAGCACTCTTCACATCCCATGGCCACTGGATATCTGCTCCAAGCAAACTTGAAACATTCAATTCTGCAAAGTCAGGCTAACAAACTTCCCAAGCCACAATGGAGAAAGGGTGTGTGGCACTGAGCTCAGCACTGCTGAAACCTGTTCCTCCCTTCATGGTTGCATGTCTGTGTATGTAAGCAGGATTAAGAAATGGAACATGGCACTAAACAAGAACACTGCTTCCCTCAGGCTTTCTCACCAAAACCACCCACTCATGCACCCCTCCAACCTCCACGTCTCCTTTATGCGGGCTAAATCTAACAGTCACAGCCTTTCCGGAAGGCCATGGCAACTCACAATCTCATGAGGCTTGACAGCCTTGAGAAGAGGTGACTGAGAGGGGATCTCATCGATGACAGTATCTGAAGGGAGGGTGTCAGAGGATGGACCACGCTCTTCTCAGTGGTGCCCAGAAACAGGACAAGAGACAAAGGACAGAAATGGATGCCCAGGAAGGTCCATCAGAAGATGATGAAGAATTTCTTTACTGTGCAGTGACCAAGCACTGGAACAGATTGCCCTCACCAGTCTCCC